>JAANYP010004858.1:0-279979 GCA_020465985.1 Centrapalus pauciflorus | reverse complement strand
ATCGCTGAAGAAGTTTGAGTGTCTGGAAGTGCTTTCGGTGGCAGGAATTCAGACTGTCTGTGATGAATTTGTTAGGTGCATAACAGCAGAATTTGGTGGAAACCTGAAGGAGCTTCATTTGGCCAATTGTCTGTAAGATATTTTTCTGAAAAACTTGAAGCCGAACACCATCTTAATATTCGTATGCTGCAAGTAATCTTATGTTTATGATAACTAAAATGTTGTTTTCAGGGAGTTAACAAATGGAGCTCTGAAAGCTATTGGAAATCATTGTCCCCATATGTGTTCGCTTAACATTTCAAATTTGTCTAATTTGACTGATTTGGGTTTATCTTAAATTGCCAATGGCTGTAGATCACTTCAGTCTTTCTATATCAGTTGCAATGAATTCAGGTACTCGTTGACTTATAATCTCTCTCACTCTTGAGCGTTGAAGATCATTTTTAAAATTTGGCATGTACCAGTGACGAAGCTGTTGCTGCCTTTTTGGAAACTTCTTGGGGCTCTTTGAATGAACTATCACTGAATAAAGTACGCAATGTAAGTAGTTTTATGATATTATTTGTGCTCCAATTTGAAACAATCGACACGTGAGACAGGAAACCATATACAATGGATTGTGACATCTGTAAAAATCAATTTTAGGTTGGTATCAACACTGCCTTCTCACTTGCCAAATGTTCAAAGAAGTTGATGAGTTTGGATCTATCATGGTGTCGTAGAATAACCAATGAGGCACTTGGATTCGTTGTAGATAGTTGTTCGTGTTTAAGGATGCTGAAAATCTTCGGATGTACCCAGGTAACTTGCATAGTCTGTTCTTTTTTTTTTCCTTTTGTGTTAAAAGGCTGATTTATAAAATAGTGAACCAACTGATATCGTGATATTTAAAAAAAAAAAAAACGAAGCTCAGACTTGCAATTTAATGATTGTAAATACCACTTAGTTTGAGTAACTGATTGATAACATTCTTCATGTAGCATCATCTGCCTTCCAGTTGTCGGTAATAGATTCACTAGTATCAATATCCCAACCCGTGTGCATGCTGTTGATCGATATTCTTATGATTTAAAGGACGTTGTCTCACTTGCTGGAGCTACAACGTTTTCATCCTTTTTGTTTGCAAATAATTTATGGAACAATTTGAGTAAGATTGAATGTTTTCATGTGGTAATCATTGCAAATGCAACACTGTTTTTTTTTAAGAATCATTTTGATCTTGATGAATTTTCTTTAAATTGTACTGAAAACTTTGAGCATGTCTTAAATTCTCCTATTCTTTTACTCTCTGTTCATAAAACAATGCATATTTTAAGTCAGCAAAAATTATGAGTGAAAACTTGCCCAAAAAGAAATGTTAGCAACTTTCTATAACAACCAAAATCGAGAGTTCTGTTTTCTAATGTTGGTTTTATATATTCTCATGATATTTGTGGGCTATACTTGTATGCACAAATGTATTGCATGGTGTGTGTATATGTGCGAGAAAGAGTTCATTAAATGAAAATTTAGTTTACATGAGTGGCTTTTAACTTCAAAAGTGTTCAACACAAGTCAAAGTTTATAGGAAGGAATGTCAATGCAAAGAAGATGATCTAATGATGACTTGCTTCAATTCTTCTATGCAGATTACAGGCAAATTCCTATCATATGTGTGGATCGTGGGATTCTGCTACTCCAACATGTCAATATGTTGGTACCCATGGGAGTTCTTTTACGCTATTCCCCTCTCAAGTCTCCTGTACTTACCTACGATGACGGCCTATAACTTGACCCTCATTTTTTTGCTCTTCTGTTGCTAGTCTTAGCTATTAACCCCCCTGCAAGTTGAAACTATAGAATAGGCTAATGTCGAATACATTGTTATATAGATGAAAATGGAAGCATCACAATCGCATATATCGTTTCACAGTTTACAAAATACATAATATTGTAGACCAAAGAATATCATATGATCATAGCAGATTTAATAGAAAATTTTGAAATCAAAAGATCATATGGTGTATCATGCATTGAGTTGTACAGTTTGTTTCTATCATTTAGTCATTAAATTAAGGCTTGAGCCTTTGACCTTTTTGCATCAAAGTGATCAAACCTTCTCATCCGTTTCTATTGCAATGAGGTAAGGCGAGTTATTGTTGTATGAACGAAGGGCGTGTTTGTGATGCTGAGCCTTTGTGAGATACTTTTGTAAATGGAAGCTCGGCAGGTAGTGCAAAATCAGTGCTTGTAAAAAGGATTACGAGTATTGGAGAAAGTTCCAAAGTCCCTCCGAGCAGTGGGATAATCCCACAAAAGATGTTCAAATAAGGGATAAAACCAATCACTTTTTTTAGTGTCACCCATCCTAAGCATTCTCAACTTTTGAGTTCCAAGGGAACTTGATCATAAGCAGGTTATAAGCTACCAACAATCTCAGACACTAAATCACTTGGTCAAATCGAAGACAAGACTCAATGAGTTAAAGCTAAATTGGATCCCGTTGCCTTCTAAAACGATACATGAAGGGACTCACAAAGGCCGAAGTAGAGTTAATTGGAGCCTCACAACCGAGAATGTGTTGTCGATATGTTCAGGCACGGTCTACTTTATTTGGCAAGAGCGAATCGTTATATCGTCTCTACTCAACTGCGCCAGCTACCCTAATTGATAAAAACAAAGAAAAATGTTTACTCATGACCTTGAAGCTTAAGTTTTCTGTTTTCCACCAATGTCGTTAAAGTGTCTGGTGCATGGAAACTCCTAAACCCTGCTGATCATGGAGCAGCTAAGTTTTGTTTTTGCTTTGCTCGATGTCAGTCTAGTTATTCTAGTCTTGTTTGTTTATTGTTTTGCGGGTTTTTTGCTCTTGTGGTTGTAATACTTTAATTTATTTATAATTTTTAGCGAAGTAACTCTTTACCAAAAACAAAAAAAGGAATTTACAACACCATTTTTAAGAAATTCACAACACGATTGAATCTCCCCGGATTGTCGTTGTGAAATTGAAATCAATTTGGTTTTATAATTGATTTGAGAAAATAGTAAAGTCATTATGGGTTTTCAAAAATATGATATAAGTATGTGTAAGCACCACCTATCTTTGACATCTATTTGTTATTCTTCTCTCTGGATAGATATATTTGGATATTCCTGATATATGAATGTTACATTGAATTCTTTATTCATAAATATATACTAACCTAAGCGTTGAACCTTTATAGGGATAAACCTTTGTTTAGTCACATTGACCATTTTGTTCACCTGTTTCAGGAACAATTGAAGAAGGAAATCAATTGGTATTTTTTTTACACATAATCTTATATATTCATAGTAGGTAACACGTATTATTTACCGTATTCATTAGTATCCAACTATACGTTGCCACTAAAAGCTATACACGCTACAGTGAGATTACTATGTCCTTGAACAAACACTTTGATTTCCCATTAGGATCTTTAGTCGGATCGTTGTTCAAATATTGGTGGTGCATACACACACTTATATCATATTTTTGAAAACCCATAATGACTTTACTATTTCCTCAAATCAACTATAAAACCAAATTGATTTCGAATTCACAACGACAATCCAGGAAGATTCAATGAATTTCTTAAAAATGGTGTTGTAAATTTCTTTTTTTTTTTTTGATAAAGAGTTACCTGGTAAAAATTTTAAATAAATTAAAGTATTACAACCGCAAGGTCATTGATCGAACAAAATGGGGTAGCTGGCACCGTTGAGTAGAACCGATCTGACGATTCCGCTCTTCCCAAATAAAGTAGACCGTGCTTGAACATATCTACAACACATTCTCGGTTGTGAGGCTCCAATTAACTCTACTTCGGCCTTTGTGAGTACCTTCGATCATGTATTGTTTTAGAAAGCAACGGGATCCAATTTAGCTTTAAGTCACTAAATCTCTTGTCATCGATTTGACCA
The DNA here is from genome assembly GCA_020465985.1 of Centrapalus pauciflorus. Taxonomy (NCBI): domain Eukaryota; kingdom Viridiplantae; phylum Streptophyta; class Magnoliopsida; order Asterales; family Asteraceae; genus Centrapalus; species Centrapalus pauciflorus. The sequence continues at coordinate 276,058 of JAANYP010004858.1, read as the reverse complement.
AGTAAATTAATGTCTGAGATTGTTGGTAGCTTATAACCTGCTTATGATCAAGTTCCCTTAGAACTCAACAGTCCAGAATGCTTAGGATGGGTGACACTTAAAAAAAGTGATTGGTTTAATCCGTTATTTGAACATCTTTTGTGGGATTATCCCACTGCTCGGAAAGACTTTAGAACTTTCTCTGATACTCGTATTCCTTTTTACGAGCACTGATTTTGCACTAACTGCCGAGCTTCCATCCACAAAAGCATCTCACAAAGGCTCATCATCACAAACACGCCCTTCGTTCATACAACAATAACTCACCTTACCTCATTGCAATAGAAACGGATGAGAAGGTTTGATGCAAAAAGGTCAAAGGCTCAAGCCTTGATGACTAAATGATAGAACAAACTCTACAACTCAATGCATAATACACCATATGATCTTTTGATTTCAAATTTTCTATTAAATCTGCTATGATCATATGATAGCCTCTTTGATCTAAAATATTATGTATTTTGTAAACTTTGAAGCGATATATGCGATTGTGATGCTTCCTTTTTCGTCTCTGTATCAATGTATTCAACATTAGCCTTTTCAATAGTTTCAACTTGCAGGGCGGTTAATAGCCAAGACTACCAAGACTACCAACAGAAGAGCAAAAATGAAGGTCAAGTTATAGGTCGTCCTCATAGACAAGCACAGGAGACTTGAGAGGGGAATAGCATAAAAGAACTCAAATAGGTACCAACATATTGACATGTTAGAGTAGCGGAGTTTGGTTGAATCCCACGATCCACACATGTGATGGGAATTTGTCTGTAATCTGCGTAGAAGAATTGAAGCAAGACATCATTAGATCATCTTCTTTGCATTGACATTCCTTCCTAGAAAATTTGACTACTGTTCAACACTTTTGAAGTTAAAAGCCACTCATGTGAACTAAATTTTCATTCAATGTAACTCTTTCTCGCACATACACACACACCATGCAATACATGTGTGCATATGTATACTAAGTATCACCCACAAATATCATGAAAATATATAAAACCAACATTAGAAAACAGAACTCTCCATTTTGGTTGTTATAGAAAGTGGCTAACATTTCTTTTTGGGTAAGTTCTCACCCATAATTTTTGCTAACTTAAAATATGCATTGTTTTATGAACACAGAGTAAAAGAATAGGAGAATTTAAGACACACTCAAAGTATTCAGTAAAATTTAAAGAAAGTTTATCAAGATCAAATTGATTCTAAAATGAACAATGCTGCATTTGCAATGATTACCACATGAATACATTCAATCTTACTCAAATTGTTCCATAAATTATTTGCAAACAAAAAGGATGAAAATGTTATAGCTCCAGCAAGTGAGACAACGTCCTTTAAATCATAAGAATATCAACAGCATGTACGCGGGTTGGGATACAAGTGCATCTATTACCGACAACTGGAAGGCAGATGATGCTACATGAAGAACATTATCAGTAACTTACAATCATTAAATTGCAAGTTTGAGCTTCTTTTTTTAAATAAGGATATCAGTTTGTTCACTATTTCATAAAAATCAACTTTTTAACACAAAAGGAAAAAAGAACAGACTATGCAAGTTACCTGGGTACATCCGAAGATTTTCAGCATCCTTAAAGACAAGCAACTATCTACAACGAATCCAAGTGCCTCATTGGTTATTCTACGACACCATGATAGATCCAAACTCATCAACTTCTTTGAACATTTGGCAAGTGAGAAGGCAGTGTTTTGATACCAACCTACGATTGACTTTTACAAATGTCACAATCCGTTGTATTTGGTTTACTGTCTCACGTGTCGATTGTTAAATTGGAGCACAAATAAGATCATAAAACTACTCACATTGCGTACTTTATTCAGTGATAGTTCATTCAAAGAGCCCCCAGAAGTTTCCAAAAAGGCAGCAACAGCTTCGTCACTGTTACATGCCAAAATTTAAAAATGATCTTCAACGCTCATGAGTGAGTGAGATTATGTCAATGAGTACCTGAATTCATCGCAAGTGATATAGAAAGACTGAAGTGATCTACAGCCATTGGCAATATAAGATAAACCCAAATCAGTCAAATTACACAAATTTGAAATGTTAAGCGAACACATATGGGACAATGATTTCCAATAGCTTTCAGAGCTCCATTTGTTAACTCCCTGAAAACAACAATTTAGTTATCATAAGACTACTTACAAAATATGAATTTTACGATGATGTTCGGCTTCAAATTTTTCAGAAAAACATCTTACAGACAATTGGTCAAATGAAGCTCCTTCAGGTTTCCACCACATTCTGCTGTTATGCACCTAACAAATTCATCACAGAGAGTCTGAATTCCTGCCACCGAAAGCACTTCCAGACAGTCAAACTTCTTCAGCGATGTTATCAAGCACATAGCATCTATTCTTGGGCAGTCATCTATATATAACTCCCTCAAATTGTGTCTTAAAAGATCAGCTAAAATATTTATGCAACAAGCAGTGAGGAGAGTACCCTGGCCTAAGTTTATCAACTGAAGTAACTAAGTAAGGGCGCTGATACAACAAGAGGTATCAGAGTATTATCAGATAAACGACCGGCATCCCTCAGTGACAAAATTCCCAAACAAGGCAAGCTATTTGGAGACTGAGCTAAAGAATTAGTGATGATGTCATCAAATGAACATTGCCCACAAAAGTCAAGTTGAAGCACCTTTCTCGTAACAGAATAATATTCAGCTTAAAGTATAAAACACCAACAGAATATATAAAAGCAAAGTAGAAACGCATACAATTTTCAGACTTCACTTTGATGGGTTCTAAATAATTGCATTTAGAAAAGATATTTCCAGTAAATGAGTGCTCATGCTTGAGCTTTTGATCTTCTAACTGGAAAATGGTTTAGATAAAAAGAAACACACATGCACAATACTAACTAAAAGGATAAAGTTTCCCTTCCGAATGCAGACAATTCTTAATCATATCTTTCCAGCTCTTAAATGACTCATTAACTCATCAAGCTTGTCAGACCACTGCAGGATCTCCATGAAATCCATAAAGAGAACTGTCGATTTTATTGAAGAGCTTTACATTCAGAAAGAAACATTTTCATTATGCAACTAATCAAATCCAGGACGTCAGAAAATATGACCAGCTCATCTAACACAGTTATATTATCTTTTCAACCAATAGAGCGAATCTTGGATTAACCTGACCATGATCTTCAGATCACTTTGATCGAAGCAATAAAGGCCATCTTAAACCCGTAAAGACTCTGACTTTAATAGTTTATTTCCTTCATGATTGACGGCTATATGCCAAAGAGGGCCAAGAATTGTAACTTAGGTTCTTGCATTTTGAAATATGTTGTCTTTTAATATCTCTTCCATGGCAAACGGATCAAAATCATGGACATTGTCTCACGGGAGATTGATATCATCGCTTGGTTCACCTAGCACTCTTAGAGGTAATATGTTTATAGATACTTTCCATCAACCAGAGATCCTAATTTTCCCTTACTGGGAATTTATACAAATTCCTTTATAAATGATTTCAGAGTCATGATCATGATTAGAGGCAGGAAAATTGCCATAATGCTCACACCCGCATGATAGTCATAAACTCAGCATACTTTACTAGGATAGTCTTATAAGTTTGTACTAAAAAAATGGTGCATTATTTTGTATAATACTGAAATTGTTAAGTACTCCGTAGTGCGTGGGTAACAGTTTTTTCACAAAAAAAAAAAAAAAAAAAAGTTCATCATACATCTAGTAACTATAAATAACGCTTATGTTTCTTTTGGTTTGTTAAGTTCTACATGATATCTGGTCAAACTAAGAGATGTGATTGTCTAATTGATATATCTACTTCAAACACCTAAATGTCTAAATAATTCGGAAGTAAGGTAATATAAGCATGATCGCTTACTCTCATATTTTGCATGTCCAATTTTTGAAAATTTTGATGAGTTGTGCATTCCTTACCAGAACATCCAAGCATAAATCAATCAACAAAGGTGCAATGCGAGGTCTACAATCTGATGACTTAGAATGCCATTTAAACAAATTTTCAGCCCCTTGTTTTCTGTTACGGTCTTCAATGGCCTTCAATGTTGTAGAAAACGGTCCAGAGATGGCATTTACTGTCCTTTCAGCTACATTGGATGATCCTATAATCTTCTTCATCGATCGATAGTAACTATGCAACATATCATTGTTGGGATCGAAATGTGCAAATGCCCGTGCTCGTTCTATTCTTTCTTCTATCCTACGGTTTTCATATTCTGCATCTCTTACTGGAAATCGTCTAACTGCTCTCTCTATTTCCAGATTTGCATCGATCTGCGGTAATTCTTCTTGATTTTCAGGCGTCTCCACTAATCTATCTTGATTCAGAGGCATCTCCTCTGAACTTTCTGACGGTTCTTGAACTCTAGATAATGTTTGTAACAACTCCGCAGCTTTTATTAGTTGAAGTTCTTCAGACAAATACCTAAAGTCATTGACCTGATCATCCACATCGAACTCCCATCTCAAATCGAAATTTGAATCCCTTTGCGCTAAATCACACGACCCAAATTCATCCACTTTTTCCTTTCCTTTCTCTGATCTTGTATATCTCCTATAAGAATCCATATCCCCTTTGCCTATATTATCTAACCGTTATCTTTAATCATCATCATCATCAGATGAAACATCGATAATCTCTATGATTGGGACATTCAAATCGATCAATGGTTTCAATACAGTACCGTATTCACCATCATTCTCCTGATGATCAGACTTCTCAGAAGCCCTAACTTTCTTGATCATATCCAAATTCTCTGAATAATTAACACTCATGCTTCCTTCACAAACCCTCTTTAATCCACTCAAACCAGCCAACTTTGAATCGTTATCAAACGCTAGGTTCTGATCAGACTCCATCTTCAACAACTCGATCAAACCCAGAAAGGGATTTTACCGAATTCTTAATGATATAGTAAAACTCGATACAGAGGATCAGTAGATCACAACGAAATTCGAATAAATCGATAAGAATGTAACAAGAATTTCAGTAGTATCAGTAAAATCGATGAAATGGATGCAAACGAATTTAAGAAATCGCACAACATTAGGGTTTTAAATGGTGGGATTTAGGGGAAACTTAGCGAAGAAGGTTAGGGGTTCTGTTATTAGAAAACAAATGTGCGTTCCCGCGTGATGTTTCAAGTACTGACGTCACTCTAATAGCAAAATACCATGTTCAATTTTTTTAATATTTGACTAGGTTATTACCCATGTATTACATGGGTTAATTTTAGAAATTGATATTTATAATATATATGTGTAATATAATAGTTATATGAATAATAAAGTTTGCTAAATTTTAGTTAGTTAGTTATTAAATTAATCCATATTAGATTTACATGGATTTGATTTGTTTTAAAATTTAAATATAAAATCAGTAATGACGTGGCAAAAGGAGAGAGCGACATGTGGCAAATTCAATGAGAGCATGCCATGTGGCATTTAGTTACTCTTTTAATAGTATAGATAGATAGATTTTATTTTAATATAAATTAGGGATGTGTAACCCGTGCGTTGCGGCGGGTTCATAAATTGTATTTTTATAAATATACTAGTTTATAACCCACGTATTACGTGGATATTTTTAATTAAATTTATTTATATAAAATGTATATGAGTAAAAATAAAAACATACAAAAATAATAATTGTGTTTATTTTTTATTATTTACAGATTAAAAAATATAGTATATTTATCTTTTTTAAAAATATTAAATTGTATTTATCTTTTATTTTTTATAAGTTGTAATTATCTTTTTGGTGAACCTAGGTGACACGTTACATTTGATGTTTTCCTTTATTATACATAATAATACAAATTTTTACATTTGGAGCGAATTATGATTATTATGGATTATAATGATAGATATTTATTTTAGTTAAACATTAATTTTAAATGTTACAAAATCTAATTTATAACTAATTATTTAATGAAAAAAATAAAGTCAAAATTTAATGCAATTAAGTTAAGGTGTTAAATTTGGAAAAAGAGGTGGAAACTAAAATTTTATTGTATTGTAGAAATGACATATGACATGAAATGTTTTGTTTTATTATAATATATAGGTTAATCAACTCATGTATTACATGGGTTGATTTAGAAAATACATATTTTTTTATATTTTAATAAATTATTATAAAATTTATATATAATTAAAATAAGAAAATTGAAAGCTAGTTAAATTAAAGATAAAAAAAAATACTTAGTTGTTTGATATTAAATAAAAAATATTATTATATTGTATTATTAAAAACAGATAATAATTGTTTGCAAAAAATGTTTCTTTTAATATTTATTAACTTCAAATATGAAATATCAATGTAAGAAACAAAAAAAACTTCAATTATGTGAATGTGTATATATTTTGAAAATGATAAAATATAAAAACTGAATATCTGAAAATCAACAATCAAAATTTATCATATTCACAATTGAAGTTTTATCAATTAAATTTTAAATCTTGTTAGCAAAATAATTAACAAAAAATTTTAACTTTATTTACTACACTTCTACATTTAAATCCAAATTTTGACATTTGAATTTAACTATGATCATTAAGGATAATAATGACACATATTTATTTTAGGTAGATATTAATTTAATATTAATTCATTAATGAAAAAATTAAAATCAAAATTTAATGTAATCAAGTTAAGGTAGTAAATTTGGGAAATGAATTTAAAAAATGGCATAGGTATATTTATTGATTTTAATTAAGGGTGTAAGAGACATTTCATAAATAATTATGAGTTGTCATTAATCTGGACCATTGATTTCTTTCCATCTAATGGTCCAGAAACTCCAAGTGGTTTTCTTATTTTATATAGTAAAGATAGATTACTTTAAAATAGTAAAATAACATTAGCTACCGATCGTGAATCTCAATTGAGGATCATTTTATGTTTTCAATCTAAATTTATAAATGGAAAGAATGTGATTGATCAACCAGCTAATTATAAAATATAACAAAAATTTTAATAGAACAACAAAACAATTATATATTATATATAAAATCATATATTTAGGCAGTTGAATGCCTGTCTGCTTAACGAAAATGGTTCCAACGACGATAAATTTTATATCAGAATGTAGACAAAAACAATGCGATCGTAATAATATATTCAAATTTTAATAAAATACAATATATCAAAAGTTATCACAGAAAAACAAAAATCTTATATAATATATACTATATAAAATAAGAAAACTACTTAGAGTTTCTGGACTATTGGATATAAAGAAATCAATGATCCAGATTAATGACAACTCATAATTATTTATGAAATGTCTCTTATACCCTTAATTAAAATCAATAATTATACCTATGCCATTTTTTAAATTCATTTTCCAAATTTACTACCTTAATTTAATTACATTAAATTTTGATTTTAATTTTTTCATTAATGAATTAATATTAAATTAATATTTACCTAAAATAAATATGTGTCATTATTATCCTTAATGATCATAGTTAAATTCAAATGTGAAAATTTGGATTTAAATGTAGAAGTGTAGTAAATAAACTTAAAAATTCTTTTTAATTATTTTGCTAACAGGATTAAAATTTAATTGATAAAACTTCAATTGTGAAAATGATAAAATTTGATTGTTGATTTTCAGATATTTCATTTTTATATTTTATTATTTTCAAAATATATACACATTCACATAATTGAAGGTTTTTGTTTCTTACATCGATATTTCATATTTGAAGTTAATAAAAATTAAAAAAAAAAACATTTTTTGCAAACACATATTATATGCTTTTAATAATACAATATAATAATATTTTTTTATTTAATATCAAAAAACTAAGTTTTTTTATCTTTAATTTAACTAGCTTTCAATTTTTTTCATTATAATTATATATAAATTTTATAATAATTTATTAAAATATAAAAAAATATGTATTTTCTAAATCAACCCATGTAATACATGGGTTGATTATTCTATATATTATAATAAAACAAAACAATTCATGTCATATGTCACTTCTATAATACAAGAAAATTTTATTTTTCCACATCTTTTTCTAAATTTTACACCTTAACTTAATTGCATTGAATTTTGACTTAATTTTTTTTTCATTAATTAATTAGTAATAAATTAGATTTTGTAACATTTAAAATTAATGTTTACCTAAAATAAATATCTATCATTATTATCCATAATAATCATAATTAGACCCAAATGTAACATTTTGAATTAGTTGTGGAAATTATTATTATTATGTATAATAAAGGAAAACATCAAATGTCACGTGTCACATCTACGTTCACTGAAAAGATAATTACAACTTATAAAAAATAAAAGATAAATACAATTTAATATTTTAGAAAAAGATAAATATACTGTATTTTTTAATCTGTAAATAATAAAAAATAAACACAATTATTATTTTTGTATGTTTTTATATTTACTCATATACATTTTATATAAATAAATTTAATTAAAAATATCCACGTAATACGTGGGTTATAAACTAGTATATATAAAGTAATAAAATAAGGCAACTGCTTACCTACCTGCTTCAGCTGCCTGACAGTTTGTTTAAGATAGCTTAAAACCAACTCATGTCGTAAATTATTATTATATATATATATATATATATATATATATATATATATATATATATATATATATATATATATATATATATATATATATATATATATATATAGGGATGAGATCCATTGTGAACAAGTTATTCGTTGTGAACGTTGTGAACAAATAAAAAAAAATACATATAATCATTCATATATATCAACAAGTGTTTGTAATATGATTCATATGATTCAAAAGGTTCATAGAAGTGTCTATTTAAGATTCAGAACATTCAAAAGGTTCATAGTACGTAGTTTTTATAACAAGATGCACAAGATGCATAAGATTTAACAAGATTCATGAGATTCGACAAATTAATTGGATTCAATAAAATCCATAGGATCCAATAAGATTAATGAGTTAACAGAAAAGTTCGGTAGTATTTTCAACAAGACAAAAGATTCAAAAGCTATTTTATGGTTGTTCACAATGTTCACAACGAATAAAGTGTTCACAAAAGATCCTTAGTCTCTATATATATATATGTATATATATATATATGTATATATATATATATATATATATATATATATATATATATATATATATATATATATATATATATATATATATATATATATATATATATATATAGGGGAGGGTTCTTCTAAGAACCATAAAAAATGTGGGAACCTAAGAACCTTTTATGGCCTTTGGATTAATGATAATCAATGGTTGATATCTTGGATGACAATTTTGTAATTATTTTGAACTTTGATAGTGGAGAATCTTGAAATTGTGTGAAAAGGGTATTTTTGGAAGAAAAAATCTACTTTTTTCTCTTTCTTTCTCTTACTTTTTTTCATTTCCATTTTATTTTTCTTTCATTAATTGATTTTTAAAGTAAAAAAACGTTTTTTATATAAATAATTATTTTTTCTATATAGAAAATTATTTAATTGCTAAAAAAATAACGTATTTTATATAGAAATATTTTATGTCTATATAGAATATTTTTTTCCTATATAGAATATGTTAACGAACATATTCTATGTACATTCTACGTAGAATGACATGCAATCTACGTAAAATGTTGTGTAGAATGTCAAATATCATATATTCTACGTAGATTACCTGATAAAATATATCAAAAACACATTGAAACAAAAAAAAAATTCATTTAGACATTTTATCAAACACTTGGTATGCAACTGATATAAAATATACCAAAAAGACATTGAATAGTAATGTTAATCTACGTAAAAAGATATAGAAATGTATAAAAAACATAAAAATATATGAAATATATAAGAAATATAACATTTTACATAGATTATGTGTGATTTTTTACAAGTAGTCTTGTATTATATTCTATTTAGATTATCATTTAATCTACGTAGATTATCATGTAAAACATCCAATAACTATTACAATCATTATAAATCTAATATCTTACAAATAATCTTCATTATAAAACATGAAAAATGAATCTGTCATATTCTATGTAGAGTATCGACGAACATATTATATGTACAATCTACGTAGAATGCCATGCATTCTACGTAGAATGACATTCAATCTACGTAGAATTGCATGCAATCTACGTAGAATGGTATGCAATATACGTAGAATGACATGCAATCTACGTAGAATGACATGCAATCTACGTAGAACGTCATGTAGAATGTCAATTATCATATATTCTACGTAGATTATTACATGATAAAATATACCAAAAAACACATTGAATAGTAATGTTAATCTACATAAAAGGTATAGAAATGTATAAGAAACATAAAAATATATTAAATATATAAGAAACATAACATATTACATAGATTATGTGTGATTTTTTACAAGTAGTATTGTATTATATTCTATGTAGATTATGATGTAATCTACGTAGATTGCCATGTAACCAACATAGATTATCATGTAAAACATCTAATAACTATTACATTAATTATAAATACAATATCTTACAAATAATTTAATTATAAAATATGGAAAATGAATCTGTCCAATGTACGTAGATTCTACATAGAATATGTTCGTCGATACTCTACATAGAATGTCACGCAATCTACGTAGAATGACATTCAATCTACGTAGAATGACATGCAATCTATGTAGAGTATCGACGAACATATTCTATGTACAATCTACGTAGAATGTCATGCAATCTACGTAGAATGACATACAATCTACGTAGAATGTCATTCAATCTACGTAGAATGTCATGTACAATGTCAAGTATCATATATTCTACATAGATTACATGATAAAATATACCAAAAACAGATTGAATGTTAATGTACATTCGCATAAAAAGATATAGAAATATATAATAAACAAAAAAATATATGAAATATATAAGAAACATAACATTCTACATAGATTATGTGTGATTTTTTACAAGTAGTCTTGTATCATATATGCTATGTAGATTATCATGTAATCTACGTAGATTATCATGTAAAACATCTAATAACTATTACATTCATATATATCTAATATTTTACAAATAATTTTTTTTAAAACATTGAAAATGAATCTGTCATATTCTATGTATAGTATCGACGAACATATTTTATGTACAATATACGAAGAATGTCATGCAATCTATGTAGAATGACATGCAATCTACGTAGAATGACATTCAATCTACGTAGAATGACATTCAATCTACGTAGATAGTCATGCAATTTGCGTAGAATGTTATGCAATCTATGTAGAATGTCGTGTAAAATGTCAATATCATATATTCTACATAGATTACATGATAAAATATATCAAAAACACATTGAAACAAAAAAAAAGATTTCATTTAGACATTTTATCAAACACTTGGTATGCACCTGATATAAAATATACCAAATATACATAGAATAAAACTGTTAATCTACGTAGAATAACATGCAATCTACGTAGATAGACGTTCAATCTACGTAGAATAACATGCAATCTACGTATAATGACATGCAATCTACGTAGAGTATCGACGAACATATCCTATGTACAATCTACGTAGAATGTCATGCAATCTACGTAGAATGACATTCAATTTACGTAGAATGACATGCAATCTACGTAGAATGTCATGCAATCTATGTAGAATGTCGTGTAGAATGTCAAGTATCATATATTCTACGTAGATTAAATGATAAAATATACCAAAAACACATTGAAACAAAAAAAATTAGATTTCATTTAGACATTCTATCGAACACTTGGTATGCAACTGATATAAAATATACCAAAAACACAATGAATAGTAATGATAATCTACAAAAAAGATATAAAATTTGTATAATAAACATAAAAATATATGAAATATATAAGAAACATAACATTCTACATAGATTAAGAATAACAATGTTAATCTACATAAAAAGATATAGAATTATATAACATTCTATATAGACATATAATATTTCTATATAGAACACATTAATTTTTTAGCAATTAAATAATTTTTTATATAAAATTTTTTATTTTTTTATAAAAAAATGTTTTTTTAATATTAAAATCAATTCTAATGAAAGAAAAAGAAAATGAAAAAGAAAAAAAAAAGTAAGAGAGAGAAAGTGAAAAAGATATGCATATAATAAAAAATGTGGAGAGAAAAAGATAATATTTTTTATTCCAAAAATACCCTTTTGATCCAAGGGCTCTAAAAGGTTCCTAGGTTCTCACCATCTTTAAGGTTCTTAAAAGAACCTCTATATATATATATATATATATATATATATATATATATATATATATATATATATATATATATATATATATATATATATATATATATATATAATATAATATAATTACAAATTCGTTGTTTATATAATTTATTAAAAATTATGGATTAGACTTCTTGAATTTAAAAAATAAATTGACTGATTTTATAGATAAAGTTTTATCATGGATGAAGTTAACCGTAAATTATCCTTTTACTCTTACTTTTTTTTGGGAAAATTATGTAAAAAACCATTAAAGTACAACTTTTTTTCGATTAAGTCTCCATTTCATTTTTTTTCCTGATAAGTCTCAAACTGCTTAAACCTTTTAAATTAGTCCGTTAACCTGTTATAACAGGTTAACATACTTAAACCTATTTTGCAAAAACCATCAAAGTATAAAATTTTATCGATTAAGTCCCAATTTCATTTTTTTTCTGATAAGTTCCCAAACTACTTAAACCTTTCAACTTTTCGATAAAATTAAACAGATTTTTTTTTTCAAACTTTAAAAAGTGACAATGTTTATTTCGAGGACAGAGCATGTCATGTTTGTCTAGACAAAAATAAGTTGGTTTGAAAATAATAAATTTTCAAAACGACGATGGTTGTTTGAAAATAAATTTTTTAAAAGTTCGGTATTCCAGATAACATAAGTTTGTTTGATATAAAAACATAAATGATGATTATTTTGATCTCATGTTTGTCGAGACCAAAATTTTTAAATATATTTAACTAGTTTATCCCGACTAAATTTTAAACAATAAAAAATGATCTTGATTTATCATTTTGTTTTATTTTTTGCATCCACATATGTGTGACGTGAGTATGAATTTGACAATCACTTAAACTGATAAAACAACAAATATAATGAGTTTTATCAAGATAAAGATTTATGTGGCAAAAAAATTAGTTGAGAGATTTATAAGACAAAATAATTTAGTTAAGAGATTTATAAGACAAAATAATTTAGTTGTGAACTTAATCGAAAAAACTCATAGATTTATAAAATCCACGTCAACAATTTGCAACCCGCTCAACAGGTCACTGATAACTTTTCTTGAAAAAAACACCAAATTCGTGATTTTTATTTGGTCAAGAACTTATCAGACAAAAAAATTGATTGAGAGACTTAATCGAGAAAAACTTGTAGTTTGATGGTTTTTTTTTGCTATATTTTCCTTTTTTATAGTTATTATCAATATTGTTATTATTATTATTTCTATAACTATTAAAAAATAAGCTAATCCGAAGAAATTAAATTACCGGTAATTTTACTTTAATGTAAAAATTATAAAAATGAAAAGTGAGATATTTGTAATGATATATAAATAGAAATTTTTATTAATCAAAAACTAAGAATATTTCGTATTGAGTTTAGAATTAAAAAGAAATTAAATTTTTTTTAATCATTAAAAAATAAATTTTATTGAGTACTCATTTTTACTAGTTTTATATTATATTAGGTTTATTGAGGACTAAACATCTATTAAAACACAATTATAAATTATTGTTCTTATCTTTATTGGTATTTAAAAACTAATAACAAAATAGTTTTTTAACTTTAGGAAATTTTTTTATTTCTATACAAAAATCTAAGAGGTTTTATGAACAATAAAATAAAGTTGATCATTTCAAAATTTTTGACCTTTTTTTAAGATTTTTCAATAATTGTTTAAAAAATTCGCTTAAAATTTTCAAAACGTTTAAACTTTTTCGGATTTTTTAAATTTTTTTCAAACATTTAAACTATTACCGTTAATTAGTTACTTATGTGAAAAAATTTTAGAAAAGCTTTAGACAAAAGTTAATGCCTTTTGAAATGTTTACATTTATTTTATGATTTAAAACTTAAAATTTATTTATAAATCAGCTAACCTATAATCTATATATAATTATAAATACTATTAAAAGAATAACTAACTTGCCATTTGTCATTTTCTCATAATGTCAAGTGAAATTTTATGTTGATAAATTATTTAAATTTCTTTTAAATAATTATCAACTAATTATTATTCAATTGAAACACTTTTCAAAAATTAAATATACTTTATTTAAAATATCAATTTTCTAAATAAAACAATTTTACCAATAAAATATTTCCTATTAAAAAGTTTAAGAAAATTGATCATATTAAATAACACATTTCGAAAAACCATTTGATAATATCGTGATTTAATTATCCTTATTGGATTCAAGTTGCTGATCAAATCGTTTCGATCGAGATAATTCTCAAACCAAAATCTTTGTCAATCCCGACTAATTATAACTTGATGATCGAAAAATTTAATAACAATTATTAAAGTATCGTTTAAATCCAAAATAACTAATTTACGGTTTCAAACGATTTCTACCGTTAATGTCGAGATAGAATCTCAAGACATTAAACCATGACCGAGCATGAGACTCAAAGTCACAATTTCATCAATTAAAAATAGAATCCTGAAATTAAACTCCCTTTAATTTTATAATTAATGCCTTTATGGAATTAAATTTAAATGCATAAATTAAATCTAGTTTATAAATAAAACTAGTTTATGACCCACGTAATACGTGGATTTTTTAATAAATTTATATAAAATTTATATAAGTAAAAAAACATACATAGCCATATATTATTTAAAATAAAGTAAAAATGCTATTATTATTCCTCAATGATTGATTTTAAGAGTTTATTTTTAATTTAATATATTTTAATTTATATAAATTTAGATTTTAGTTTATATTTAATATAATATTGCATAGTTTACTACAATTTAATATTTATAAACTAAAAATAATAGAGTTATTTATCTTTTTAAAAAGAACAATTGTATTTACCTTTTATTATATATAGATTAAAAATAATAGAAATGTATTTATCTTTTTAAAAATGATAACTTGTATGTATCTTTTATTTTTTTAATAATAATAAGTTGTATTAATCTTTTACGATGAAATGTTGAGGTGATACATGACATTTGGTTTTTTTTTTATCATATAAGTTTATTAATCCATATGTTACACAAGTATTTAAAAAAATTAATTATTTTTTGAGAATATAAACTTATAAACAAATATACAATTTTTATATGCATGTGATATAAACATATATCTAGTTTATCAAAAGTTCAATTCAACTAAAATATTTATAAGGGTTTATTATGAAAAAGACCAACATGTTTTTCACGTTTTTTTCATTTTCGTCCCTCCATGTTATTTTTTTCCATAAAAAACCTCAAGTTATTCTTTTCTTATTGGTTTAGTGAAATTTGGATTGCTATACGCATTTTCGAACCTCCATGTTATTTTTATCTTTTTAAAAGTGATAAATTGTATGCATCATTTATTTTTTATAATAATAAGTTGTATTAATCTTTTATGATGATATGTGGAAGTGACATGTGACAGTTGGTATTTTTTTTATTATATAAGTTTATTAACCCATGTGTTACATGAGCAATTAAAAAAACTAATTATTTTTTGAGAATATAAACTTATAAACAAATACACAATTGTTATATGCATGTGATAGAAACATGTATTTATTTTATCAAAAGTTCAATTCAACTAAAACATTTATAATGTTTATCAACTATACCATTTTGTATAAAATAAATGTAGGATGTCATAAAAACATTATCCATAAACTTTTAACACAAACTTAATTTTTTTTATAGGCATGTGAGATTAGTTCAATATAAAAAATAATAAAAAAACGTGTGCTCGATTTAAATTTAAATGTATTAACATTAAACTCGTCCAAACTAAAATTCAAAATAATATAGTTTTATCTAATTATTAATACAATAAGATCAATTATTTTTCCTAAATAAGAAAAACTCAAATATGTAATCTAAATCCAGTTTATAAAAAGGTAAATAAACTACCATTAATTAAAATATTTAACGTACAATTGCACATTTTTATTTCTCAATAACTGTTGGATATATCATAAATAAATAAACATGAATCCTCAAACTACAATTCATGGATTATAATTGATTTTTTATACCCAGAAAATATCATATTTGTAATATAATATGTTTTAATTAAAATTTGATCAAAATATCAACTTTTTTAAACGTAATTTTAAATTAGTATTAGAATGTTTAAAATATTTTTTTTTTTAATTGCATGGATTAAATATGAATGTGTTTGAATTAGATTTCATATTTCCTTTTGATAATGAATTAGTAAAATCTGTATATATTATAAATCTAATTGGAAAAAAAACTCGGGAAATCATAAATTTAGAGAGATGAGGTAGTGACAACTGACACGTGGCATAAGATATTTTTCTTTTATCAATAGATGTTTTTCTTTTATTAATATATACAGATTAGATTATTAAGTGTACTATTTATATCAATTCATGTTTTTATTCATATTTTTTTTAGAATTTTTAAAAAACGGATTGATAATTTATTATCATTGCTATTAATAAGTAATAACAATAGAAAATTTTAAGAATAAAAATAGATTCTAAATTTTATAAATTAGTTTAAATTTTAAAAAGTCAATATTTATGAATGAAAACATATGAAATATAAGAAGGAAAAACTGTATCTAATTTATCAACATTTTATACTTAATATGATTTAGCTAAAAAAATTATGTTTTATTAATAATTAAATATCTTTTTTAAGATATTAATTATACAAAACAAATACAATCATAATATGCATGTATCAATTTTAAAGAAAATATATATGTTTTAGGTATTAGTAACATATTGGTAATATAATAATTTGAAGTAATTAATGTAAGGAAATAAATTAGGAAAGAAAGATAAAAGGTTATTTATATATTTTTTTAATTAATTAAATTTATTATTGAATAGTTCTAAATTAGGAAAAAAAGCAGGAAAATTAAAAAGTAATATGCTAATAAGATGACACGTGGCAATGTGATGTTCTCATTTATTATAATATATAGATTACCATCAAATTTTATTAGGCCAAAGGTTTCTAAAAAACTTATGACATGACCGATTTAAACAAAAAATATGATATTAATTTTAATTTCAACATTAAAACTTACCTTTTAATTAAAACGATTTAATTTAAACGACAAATTACCGGAAAATGGAAACGAACCAACTTAGTATACCGACTCATATTCGGATTCAATCCCATATGAACCAAAAATAAGTAGATTATTGAACTCTTTGACGGCTGAAATTAATCGAAGGCATTAATCAACTCACTTTGATTATTTCGATTTCCATATTCCAAAAAATCGTTTAATTATCGAATCGAATAATATTTAAACCGATTTGTGAATTTTATAAAACTAATAAAGTCTCCCACTTTAATTTAATAAAACTGAAACATATATACATATGTTTTGTCACAAATGTTTAAATATTGATAATCAAACACTTTTGATTTATTTATTTGATTTTAACGCATTTAATTTAATCGTTCGAGTTTTACCGTGAATTAAACGACATGACGGAACAAATCATCCATGGCTTCGGCTACCACATCATAGCCGAGAGGTCATGGGTCTCAACCCATGGCCGAAATCTCAAGGCTCGATTTTCGCGAACCGAAACGTTTAGTTCTCGACTTTAATTAATTAAACACTTTAAACAATCAAACATCAATTAAATAAAACGAACTAAGGTTTCAAAATCCCGAGCTCCGAGATCCTCCAAGGTGGCCAAGAATCACCATGGGGTTTCCAAACCCTTTGGTCGATTTTCTCCAAGCCGAATCAAAATCTTAAACGTTTTAATTATCGATTTTAATCGTTTAAACACTTTTAATTATTAAAAAAAATGAAACTTTAAGAACGTTGGACATTAATACACGAATAATACTATCATTATGTTACTTGAGGTGACTCTGATACCACTGTTGGGAATTCGTATCAGTTTTTCATAAAAACTTAAACTTTTAATCGGATTAAATGCACAACGGAAGCTTTTTAAATTTACGAATTCTGTACACGAATCATCAAGTAAAACATAAGATAAGTAAACATGAAAGCATTTAAAAATCGTACCTTTGTAGTTTGATGACAAATATACAAGAAAGAGATGCTTTCGGTATCCACCGGTGATGACACGGTCGAGCGACGCCATATACACAATCAAACACACGAAAAACGAGAAAAACACACACCAATGTGTGTACTACTTTCGGCCATCAACACCACCACACAAACCATGTTTTGTATGTATTTGTGTTACACACACAGTTTCACATATCCCTATGTATAGTGGCCGTGTGTGTGTGTATATATATATATAGGTTCAAGTGAGTACCACCTATTACGCAGCGCACCTGAAGGTACCACTCTTAAAAAAAATTTTGAATTTTTTTTCATAAACATGTTCTAATTAACATTACACAGATGATATATAAATTTCACGCAAATTCGAACACTCTAAGTGCATGAAATCACGCATCACATAAATACATGTTCACATATATGCAAATCTATGTAAGTGTGAGTTCACATCATTTTTTAGAAGTTATGAAATGTGAATGTACGTGAAAATTTACATATGATCTTCATAATGTTAATTAAAACATTTTATGAAGAAGAAAAAAATTTAAAAAGTCTTTTTAAAGCTGGTACCTTCTAGTGCGCTGCATAATAGGTGGTACTCTCTCGAACCATATATATATATATATATATATATATATATATATATATATATATATATATATATATATATATATATATATATATATATATATATATATATATATATATATATATACATATATATATATATATATATATATATATATAGTTAGGTTCAAAAAAGTATCTCTCGAAATCAAATGCACACGAAGGTACCAACCTTAAAAAACTTTTTTTAAATTTTTTTCTCATAACCATGTTTAATTTAATGTTATTCGCATGATATATGAATTTCACATATATTCACACTTTCTGTGTTCTTAAAAATTATGTGAATGCTCAATGCATATTTAAGTAAATTGTCATCCATGTGAATGGTCATTTCACACCATGTGATTGACCATTCACATGATCTTTTTTTACTATTCACAAGATATATGATGTTGCTTCTTTTGAAAAAAAATCTTAAATGTTATCTTATACACATCTATTCAAAAAAAAAATATGTGAATGATCATTCACATTATGGTACGCTGAAATCTTATAGGTACGCTGATGAACCTGATTATATATATATGGGCTAAAGTCATACAATAGCAGTATACTTCTTAAGGTGTATCAATATAGTACGTGTACTTTTTATATTGTCAATATGATACCTTTACTTTTTATGATCGGTTGTTTCGTCTAGCTTTGCGCAGTTGTGGGTGAATCATTGGTACGAACTTGTTCCCCGTTGGATCTGCATGAAATTTGAGGAGAAACTTTTCAACACATAGTTCTTCGATTTGGACGGTGGGGATCGTCATTGGAGATTTGTACAGAGGTCTGTAGGTGTTTGAAGTTATCTGTGCTGTGTGATTTCTCCTATCAGGTTATCACAAGGACGACAGAGTGTATTTGATGTTATAAATATGGAAATTTGAACATTAATAAAAAGAAAAATTACACTCTTAACAGGTACAGCCAGTAACTGGTTTCCAAAGGTATCATATTGATATGAAAAAATGTAGTACGCGTATCAAATTTGAACGATTCAAAAAGTACACGTATAATATTAATAATTAAAATAATACACGTACCATATCGATACATTTTAAAAAGTATATAACTATTCTATGGCTTTAACCCTATATTTATATATACTAGTAGGGTACCCGCGCAAAGCGGCGGCGGCGACAAAAATTTGTTTCGACACCTTATGGAAGATTGTATTTTGATATATATATTTTTTTGCGTATAAACACCTTATGGAAGATTGTAATACAATCTGGTATCAATGTTTTGACACTTTTGGGGTTATAAAATCCAACGCAGAAATTATGATGATTAGTATTTTATAATATCGTAAACAATCGCAATATGATTTACATTTGTGGTAAAATGCATGTGTTACATAGTGTACAAATCGTATGTGTTCTTTGTTTGATTATTATGTTAATTATTATAATATCATGTGTGAATCTGAGGTTAATTTTTGTGAATAAATTGCGTTTCACATCGCTTTCATAAAATCTGGATTTAATCTATAAAATATTTAAAAATATGTATAAAACACAACAAGAATTTTTTTTATGGATGTTTGAGCTTGCTTTTTAATAATAGCTTATTTTTTCAAAAACTAATAAGATAAAAATAGTGGTTACAAAACTCATTTTCAGAAAATAATTTTTGGAATTATTTATAATTTTTAAAAACTGATAAAAAGATCTTTTGTATTTAAATTTGTTAGATAAACTGATAAGTAGATGCTTTTAACAACAAATGAATCTTATAATAACAAATCAAAATTATTATTTTAAGTATAACACAACAAAAAGTGAAAAAGTCATTATTTATAGTTAACTAACAAGTTTCCTGGTCAATATATAAACGTTTTGAAGAATCATATAGTTGGTAGATTTATGTTACAATTCAAGTCTTAGTTAACCAAAGTCCAGAAATTAAAATAAGAAAACCAACCAATGAAAAACGAGAACAAGAGTTTAGACACAGAAAGTAGGCTTAATTTGCACCCAAAGTTCAATAACCATTTCATGGATTATTTTAGATAATTAGGCACCAAACAACAACTGAAACTAACAATTTTTTCACAACTCTAAAATAATTGTTTCACTCAGGATGATATTAGATATAAATAGATGACTCCTGCACCACCCTACTAACCATTCATATATCATTTTAGAGCCAACCATATAAATACTTACTTTTACTTTTCAAAGAAGCAGAAACCATACGAACTCAACCGCTTCGACTTAACGACACTCCCTGGGTTCTTTTCTTCTTTTCCCTTTCTTTTTTTTTTTTTTCTCTTTTTTACAAAGAAAGAAGGTACACATAGAAGCAACTGCCTTGTTTGGGACCTGTTTTCTGAACCATCCCCTTGCTGCTTTTCACCCCACAGAAACAGCAAGGATAAAAAATATTGGAAGGAAATGTAAGTCCTTTGGTTTGTCAGGAAACTGGTGATGGTATGGAGGAAAAGGCATGTGTCCAAGTGGCTGCTTCCAAGCGAAAGCATGGTGCTCAGTGGACTGGCACATCACTGGCACATCAACGAGTTGGTGATCAAGAACTTGAAACCCTTATGCATCATACGAGCAAGTAGGCAGGCAGTATTTTTTGCATAGTCTGATCCGCAGTGAGCTCCACCCTGCCATGACAGACCTGCCATCTGGACTGCCTCCTGCAAATTGCATTTTGCTCTACCATAAACCTCACAGAATGGAACTTTTAAGTTGATCCACCTGCCCAAAAATTCAGAAACAGTTAACTTTAGAAGTAGGGACAGGTAAATAAAACTAATGAATAAGGCGGGCACAGAGAGACCAATCCTCGTTCCGAACCCGCCCCATTGCAATTTATTTAAAGGTTGCTATACACAAATTAAGATCTAAAAAATGCATCTTATCAAAGAGCATCGTAAGTTGTTTACAATATGAACTTGTTATCTTCAGTTTAACCATAACGACCAACACTTTCACAACACAGAATCAAACTAAGATTTCGAGTATGGCCATGAAGTAACTTGCCGCCTTTCATCGCAAAATTTGAATCCTACGTGGCTACGTGAGAAAAAAAAAACACAAAACTCCTAACAAAGGACTCAGCCTCATTTTACTAAATTAAATAAAATATAATAGAAACCTTTAAGCCACCTTCAAATCCCAGACTTTCGGACCACAATGACACCAAAACTGAAGCAGGATGTTGGGGCTAGCCTACTCGTTCGAAAATTTAACTGGATGAAATTCCATGTTTTCCAAAGGACAGCTGAATGCCCAACTCATTGGCTTTCGATTGGTCTGCACATAAATATCAATTTGCAGACTGGTCAGTCATTTCTCTTTTGGTGCATCTTTAATTCTCTATGGATAAAATGTGTAATCAGAATTCTCGATTCAGATGTAATGAACTCATTTTAACTCCTGAACAATAACTATTTCAGAGCTGGTAATTTCCATTCGTTTATCTTAGAATATGTCAATTTGGATCATATAGTGTAGGCGAGGCTTTAAACAGGTCAAAACAGGTCAAATGAGATATAATATAAAACATAGCTAAGAATGAAATAGGTCAATTGCCATCCAAAGGGTATTAAAATGCTAAAAATCTCCTAACTTTACATATACATTGTGTATTAAATAAATTTTTTTTGCTAAAAAGAGTGGCATAAAAGTAAGCAGGTCAACCAAATCAGACCCACTATAAATATATCCCGAGTTATATATGTCCATTTTGCCACCTCTAATATTTCTAATTGGTACCAACTACCAAAAATTTTGAATAGAACTTACAAGTGGGAACATGTTGAACAAAACAGCATGCTCCAATTAACACATAGGCAAGCCCAAGTATCAGTTCTTTCAAGTAGTGTGAACTTACATCCTGCATATCACCGCATTTTAAACATTCTGTTTTGTACATGCACAACTTATGGGTTTTTATAATTATATCTATAGCCACACTTGGTTACTGACACCTCCATCAGATGAAAATACAAAATTAATTATCGTCTAATTCAACCATGCACTTGATTTTTCATTGCAACAAAAATGCCAAAAAAAACACAAAAGTAGAGAGAGAGAGAGAGAGAGAGAGAGAGAGAGAGAGAGATTCAGAACAAAATGTGAAAAAGTAAATACAAACAAACTCTATATTTGTCATTTTTTTGTCCAAGATTCTCTTTACTGCAAAATGTAGTGAGTTTTTTTTTGCTAAAAGTAGGATGTTTCAAGAAGTCAGATAAAGGATTATATGGCTTTCTATTTTTAGCAAGCAAGTAAAAAGAATGTTTCTAAGAGATCCAAGATATCCTAGCAAGCAGGTATGATATTGTTGTTGTGTATTACCAATTTGTTCTTGAAGGCAAATACAATGGAAACAGCATGTTCAGCTGCATTTCCAACAATAGGCAGCTAGACTATGCTAATAAAACTCACAGAGATTCCCCTCGTATCTGATGCAACCTAATCCATGAGGAAACCGTTAGATGCAAACGCGTGCAAGACTCAATTGTACTGTAAAAGTTAACAACATACCTCAATGGTGTCCACAACATACTCTGATAGAATGGCTATGATCATTGTCATTATGACTAACAGTACAAATGCACATTTCAATTACTCTCGATTATTGCTAGTAAGAAGCAACTTCAATTTGGGGCTTATGACTTACAAATAAAAGATGGTTTGAGTATTAAGTAGCAGGGTGTGAAAAGAAAAGGTTGGCAGAATTAACTTAAGTAACTTAAGAAAAATAATTAAAATTTTCACAAAGCTTATAACACATTAAAACAAAAGATTATCAACCAAATCTTAAAGATTACTGTATGCAGAGGTTTGGGCAATACCTATAGTTAGTTTAAGGGTGGAGATGAAGAAACACATTATATGCATTTTAGTGAAATAAACTGATTAAGGCAGATATGAGAAAGCAGCCCTGGAATCTGAATTCCAGCTCATCTTTGAGAGAGCTGTGTATTCTTTTTATCATAAACACTTGTTGTTTGATGTACCTTGCCTCCCTAATAAGCATATAAAAAGGAACTCACTTGCATGCATTATCTTTTAATCTCAAAAGAGTACATCGTACCCATAAGAAACCCCTCAATATCAAGTTTAAATCCATTTGATTACCAAAAAAAATAATAACAGCCAAAAAACCACTAAAAACTGTGATGTTTGGTATATCAACTCTTTAGTGATGCCACATAAAAAATAAAACCAAAATGATCATACCATAATGTTGATGCATAAACTACAACAACAATGAAGATTATTTAAACAATATAGCTTAAAAATGGTTCCAGAACTACCTTAACAAGAGGAGAAATAATTAATATAATATTTAATTAAATAGGGTTAAGAAGATTTAATATGTTGGTTTACCTCTTATTTTATAAGAGGAGAAATAAGAACTTAATACCTATTAAGTCTCTTTTAACAAACAGTCTAATATATAAAAATCTCTTCATTTTCAGACTACAAACGTTTTAAGAGGTTTTTTCATAAACGAACACACCCTAATTCAGACACAAAACAGGTGAGTTATTCTTGAATGCAACAACTAAATCACCAGATCATGATGAAAAATGATTTAAATATTATATATCCCAAGAACAAATCAAGCTAGCTAAATCTGCAAATGCGTAGTATCCAAATCCCACAAGAAAGAAGCATACCTCATATCATCCACTTGAACCGCCACTGCAAGAGAAGAACTATGACTTGAACCGAAGCTACCGAAACCATAAGCAATGTGGACACAGGATGGCAAAAACTTTGGGCAGTGACATGCTACTCTTCTTCATCTTTAATTGCAATACATTACTTGCATTCAGCAGGATCTTTGTTCAATTATGTACAAGAAGTTTCTATGAACTAAGCTTACATACTACTCAAGATTTGAAGGAAGAGGGCCCAAAAACATTCTACATATATGTGCAATATCTGTTTTATAAAGACAAAATAAAAGTTACAAAGATAGAAATTACCTATCATCCTAATTAAATCATCTATTCAAAAGAAAATTCCTCCAAACATCATTCTTACCAAGATAAAAGTTGTGTCCAGCAAATACACGCTACATAAATAGTTCAAAATACAGTTTCATTTAAACAAAATTAACAAAGTTTTGAGGCTGAAAAACATCATTAAAGACTTGCATTTCCTATAAGGCCTAGCCAAACATTGTTGCAAATATAAATCAGAATACTTCATTGTAATCAAAAGTACTATTATAAATCTGAAAACTTCAAGTTAGTGGCAGAATGACCAGGATGTTATATTTACTAACCAGTATCATACAAAGTATAATTTACATACTTACCGATTTGCTAAAAATTAACACTCAAGAGCGACTTCATGGTTGGATACTTCTTCCATATTGCTTTGGAAAATCGTGGTTGCAACTTTGGAATGGATACTAATGCTTTTAACATAAAGAATCCATCACCAATCAAACTATTGAGAAGACAGTTAGGTTCAAGTTTTGATTCTGGTAGTGGTTCTGGTGATATATTTAAAGGTTCTAAGGAATTTTTAGAATTAATTATTCAGATTGCTGATGATATTGCAGAAATTGTTTCCAAGGATTCTAATGATCAATAAGAGGATGTTCAGGATTACATCATTTGAAAGTCGCTGAATATTAAAATGGGTTGTTTAATGAGCAAGCATCTACTACAGTCAAGTAGTCAAGTTATCGGAGAATTTAGACAAATGTAAGAGGATGTTCTGGATTACATCATTTGAAAGTCGCTGAATATTAAAATGGGCTGTTTAATGAGAATTTAGACAAATCTGTCAATGAGTCTGTAGAAATAAACTTGAAGGAATCTGAATTTGTTGAAGGAAATGATCAAATTGATGAGGTTGTTCCAGAATTGGATTATTCTGATTCTAGAATCAAATACCTTCAAGTTGATAAGACAAAATGTCAGTATAAATATCAAAGAAAGTGCCAGAGACTCAGAGAGTAGATTACATACAAAACCCAAACTCCAATAAGAATTATGTGAAATCAGGAGATAATGCTATAAGGTGCATAAATGTATCAAGTTAATTTACATCACATGAACACAATACATCTAATCCAAAACTCTAATATGCAACATAGTATAAGGATGCATAATGAATCCATTATTACATTCAATCACCTGGGAATGCTTCTTCCATCGAGAGCATCCTTCGCAGAAGTAGCAGATTCAGAATTTGTAAAATGCACAAGAGCCTAAATTGTGAAATATATTATAAATCCACTTCCAATATCATAATGCTAGATAGAATTAAGAGAATACAACTTCATACACCTGAAATCTAATTGTCCTTCTGTCTCATCTTTTAATTTATGCATTATGTGGATATACTCTTTTTTGAAACTTCTCTCATCTCAAAAATGTAATTTAAAATAAGAATTTGAAAAGTTTTAGCTTTTCTATTGGCCTAATTAATTTCTATTGTTATTAATTGATGAAAGAGGCAGTAAACCAAATTTAGAAAATACACATTAGCTTCTACAAAAAGGAAGTCAGCTAGAGAAAATGGAATTTTAGGTTTGATAGAGATAACAAGGATACCTTCGAGATGTAGAAGCTAAAAAGGTCGTCTTAGTAATCTTTATTATCCGCTCAATGTAGGATTGTCCGGTTACCAATATGGAATGTGTTGACCTCATATAAAAAATGAGATAAAAAGAGACCGTATGATAATTTTAATTAAAAACACAAAGATGTAAGCACAACCCGAAAATGGAGGCAATAATTGGAGAAAAAAATTTCCTTAGATACACACTCAAAGGCCTTTCTATAATTAAATAAAACTTTTAACAAGCATGTATGTTGCCATAGAAATCCACATAATAAAAGCAATATTGAATCAGAAGTTATGCAATTTTAGCATAAATATGATCAACTATTGAATTTTGGCCTTGACTCTGTATACACCTTGAAACTCTTGATTCCACCAATTATTGAAATGAACTGAGTACTAATTAAAATTACACAACTTGCAAGCATTAAAAATAAGATAATGTAACAAAAGAAGGATAAATATCAATGTCAACCTGCGGAATCCAAAAACTTATTCATCCAACCTGCGGAATCCAAAAAACTTGATCAATTACCGGATATTTTAGAACACTCATTAATAATTACCCTGTTCACAAGTCTTCCCAATGTGTTTCTCCACTAAATAAGCAAATCTCAGTTTCATATTACCTCTGCTGCAACATTGAAATAAAAATGTTACACAAGCATAAATCTAGCAACTTATGAGTGACAAAAAAAAAAAGGAAAGCAACATCAAAATTTATTGATTCTGGTAAACAATGTATATACCCCATAACTATAATTAGTAAATGTAAATCACTTGATGAGTTACTTTTAGAGAGAACCACTTTGCTAGGTCCTCCAGTGAGATGTGGCTGTGAAAGTGGCGGTGACAGGGTAACTATAATTGCCCTTATTCTTGCTCTCCACAGCCCTCACGGTCTACGACAGCTTTGCCTTCACCCTGTGTCCCTATAACCTGTTACAAAGGTATACTAATATTCGCTCAAACGGATTCCTGGGTAATGAACGACACCTTTAATTATGAAAACAGTAACGAAACATAGTAACTAAACACAGTTTGATTGTCAAAGTTAACATTAGGTGCAGAGAAGTATGCATATTTTTGCTAGAAAACACGAAATCCTAGCTTCCCGTGTACATTTTAGTCATATACAGATAGGAAAAATATATATAGCTTACTTAAATCCAAGCTTCCCGTGTACAAATACCCTGCAATTCTGACCTAGGTCATCGATACGAGCTAAAGCCAGCTCTTGATACCACATCGAATATCCAATTTGCAATGTCCACAAGCTCAAGCTGTTGATTTCGAGTCAGTTGATGAGCTCTCGTCCGGATCATTGAACCGCAACTCGCTTAGACAGAACTTCTCCGAGTCCTTAGTTTTCGACTGTGATTTATTTGTTCATAAATTTGAATCTGAAATCTGGTGGAGGGAAGAGAGGTAAACGAATGTTAATTTAGCGGATGTCATTTCTGTCTAGGGTTTATTAGGATGAATGGGGAAGGTATTGGAGAAAGAACAGTCGACTTGGGAGAAGGAACAGTCGGTTTGGGAGAAGAGATCGCCGTCTTGGAGAAACAAGAAACAGCTGCAAGCCTGCAAAGCACGTCTCAGAGATGCTTGCACAGTGCTCAATTCAGTTTAAATATTGCAGATTTTAGTATATTTGAATTTTGTATGCAACACAGGTTGTACATAATGCATTAAAGACTTATAAGTCTTAATTTTCAAGAATGTGCATTAACTTGTTGTACTTTATGCTTTGCATTTTGTAAAAAGCTAAATGCTTTATTAATAGTATTTAGTATATTTGAATTTTGTATGCAACACAGGTTGTACATAATGCATTAAAGACTTATAAGTCTTAATTTTCAAGAATGTGCATTAACTTGTTGTACTTTATGCTTTGCATTTTGTAAAAAGCTAAATGCTTTATTAATAGTATATATATATATATATATATATATATATATATATATATATATATATCAATCATGATAATTATCTCTATTATTTAAACTTATATAATTATCTCTATAATTATATATCTATTAAATAATATTTATTTTTTATATATTATCTAATAATATATAAATGAGTAGATTTAAAATAACACCCCATTGTCAAGTTTTAGCCAAATAATATCAATCTAACCAAAATAGCCACACTTTACGTTACCACATTTACGTGATAACCATCATTTACGTGATATGTACTTTTTATTAACATTTTAATGCATTACGTTACAAAAGGTAATTGGTAACGTAAAATAGTGGTACTTTACGTTACCAAATTTAAATGTTGTTCCTTCCCAATAAAAAGTAGGTGGCTTGTCACTTCATGGAAAACACCTTTTGGTAACGTAAAGTACCATTACTTTACGTTACCAAACACCTTTTGTAATGTAATGCATTAAAATATTAATAAGAGGTACAAATCACGTAAACGATGGCTATCACATAAATGTGGTAACGCAAAATGTGACTATTTTGGTTAGTGTTAGTTCACCCTGGGTGACGATAGCAGTCTAGGTTGTGTTAGCATTTTGTGTAAGTCATGTTACAAGGTTTTGAATATTAACTAGTGTTTGATATATGTGATTTTATGTGATTGATATTTATTGACTGTATGTTTGAACTTGATGTAATGTTTTACAAGAAGTGCAAACATAAAGTTCAAAGATTAATTCAAACATAAGTTAAAACATAAACTCAAATAGAGGTTTGACATGTGAAATTCGAATTTAGGGTAAATTCGAATTTATCATGAAGGTAAATTCGAATTTGTCAGGTGGACAAATTCGAATGGGCCTTGGGCCTGTTTCGAGTCTGTCCTATGACAAACTCGAATTGGTCACTATAATTAGAGATTAACTTGAATAATTATGGGACTTTTGCAGAATTTCGAGGGTGATTGAGCAAAGGCGATCTCGAGTTTACTAGTAATCAGAGAGTGTTTTCGGAGAGAATCATCGTGTAGGTACGTACATCGTTGTTCGTATAACATCTTGGTAGTCTCCGTGTTCCGTGTGTGTGATCTTACCGTCAAGCCGCTAACGAGGATTCCGCACTCGTTGGTGTGTGTCGCGTCTAGATAGATTCGTGTGTTTCAGACCTTAGAAGTGGTATCAGAGCCTTTGGGGTGTTCTTCGTGTTCATAAGATACATCCTAGGTTTCTTGACGTTTTAGACGGTTAATATCACGTATTTTTGAGGTTTTCGAGCTTATCAAATTAGATTCCGGGAAATACTTTGTTGTAGTTCAAGTTTTTGATCAAAATCAGTATTTTTACTTGTAAAAACATTGATTTAATCTGAAAAACTTGAAAAACTCGAAGTATTAGCCGTTTTTCGAATTTGCGGCGCTCGAGTTTGTTAAGGAGAAATTAGGGTTTGCTCATTTTCGAGTTTGACCAAAATACGCTCCTTTCGAGTTTCCTTAAAGTTTGCTTCGAATTTGGCCAGTTCGATTTTGCTTGGGGTTTTCGACTTTACTCTAAAGTCGAATTAGGAAATTTCGAGTTTAGTGGGATTTCGAATTTAATTGGAATCTCGAGTTTAGTGGACCTTCGACTTTGTCATCAATTTCGATTTAGCTGGATTTAAGAACTTAATTCGAATTTAATCCCAAACAGGTTTAAATTTAATTAGATTCGAATTTACCTAAATTCGAAAGAATTAATTTACATTAATTTCGAATTAAATTAATTAAGTTTGAATTCAATTATATTTGAAACAATGACAAGTCTACAGAGGTTTATGGAGATGGATCACGAGGTTGGAAAAGCAAATTCTACGCCAAAGTTGATGAAAATTGAGGATTATTACTGGTGGAAGGATCGGTTTGCCAACTTCGCGAGATTTAATGATATGCGCATGTGGATTTGTATCGACGAGGGATACATTCCACCTAATGCAGAGGTTGAAGGTCGTCAACGAGTCTTAACATATTCAAATATGAAAGATGAAGATAAGAAAGTTTATGAGGCCGAAAACCGTGCATTTGCTATCATTAGAATGACATTACCTCAGGAGATATTGCACACTTTCTGTAATCAGAAGACAGCAAAAGAGTTGTGGGATGCATTAGAAAAACGGTGTGAAGGTAGCCCGAGGGTCAGAAAGAATAGTATGGAAATGCTCAAGCAGCAGTTTGCTATCTTCAAAGCATTGAAGAATGAAAAGCTGGATGAGACTATCACACGATTCTATCATCTGCTAACTGAGTTAGACAGCCACGACGTGGAGTATAGTAAAACTGAGAAGAATAACAAGCTTCTGGATGCTTTACCGGCCAAATGGGAGATGTATGTGACCTTAATAAAGCATGATGAAGATAAATACTATACTCTGACTTTAGAGAATGTTGTGGGAACGCTGAGAGCATATCACTTTGAGTTGCTGAAGAAGGAAACGAATTATGACCAAGTTCAAGATCCTGCAATGTACTTCGAGAAATCAAAACCTTCAGTGACAGCTGAATTGAAGACAGCTACAACATTCTTTTCGGGAGAGACGTCGTCACCGGCTGAGACAGAAGACTCACAGAGTAGGGCTTTCTTAGGGTTTGCTAGACCAGAAGAAAAGCAGCATCAGGCTACTCCGGCATCTACATCTCAAGGATATTCAAAGATGCCTATGAGCGCAAAATCGGCTGAAGACCATCTGAATCTGTTGGCTTCATTCGTGGCCGCTTACAGCAATTGCGTTCAGGGCAAAATCAACGATCCTGCACTTTGGGATGAGGATTACGATCAGGTAGACCCTGATGATCTTGAAGAGATGGATCTGCAATGGCAACTGGCCATGGTAACATAGAGAGTTAAGAGGTTCATCAAAAGAACGGGAAGAAATCTGAATGTTAGTAACAATAAGATTGGATTCGATAAGTCCAAGGTTAAATGTTACAACTGTCAAGGGTTAGGACACTTCGCTAGAGAGTGTCAAAGACCGAAAGTAGAGAACTACCAGGGACAGTATCAGAATCAACAGGGACAGTATCAGAACCAATCACAAGGGCGATATCTGCCGAGTAGTTCTACCAGTCAAGCGAATATAGCTGGTCTGTTATCCAATGTCACATCAGACAGACAGCTTGATGGAACTTATGACTGGAGTACACATCCAAAATCGTACGCTAGAGCCTTTATGGCTGAAGTGACTGAGACTGGAAGTGAAGGGGCAGAGGAAATCACAGGGGACAGCAGTCAGAATGAAAGCAGTCCGATATGGGTAGAGAAGTCAGCTGATCAGACAATTCTAGAGTTTGCCGCTCAGATGGCTAACGTAGAATCAGATCATGCCAAGGTAACTCTAAACTTTTCTCTTTTCCATGATTTATGTGCTTTGTGTGCTACATCTAACGATATGGTAAATTTAGTGCTAGAATCACATCAAACCATATCTGCTCAAAATGAAACGTTAAAATCAGATAATGCTAGCCTAATGGATATAAAACAAGATCTTAGGGATAAGCTAAAGGTTGATGCACAAGATGTTATAGTTCTAAAGGACAAACTGAGCGAACAGTGTGTTAGGTTAGAACTAATGTATGAACATGTTGAGGCATTAACCAAGGAGCTAAAATCCAAAGAAGTAGAGCTAGGCGAGTCTAAGGTAAAAGTAGCTGAGGTCAACAGTAAACTTGAAAAGTTTAGGAACTCATCTCTTAACCTAGGGAAAATCTTAGATGCACAGCGTCAGTCTAAGAAGCCTGTAGGTCTAAGATATCATGAGAGTCCTCCACCTTTCAACGATAACTATGTACCTCAACCTCAGGAGAAAACTGAGAAATTAGTTGAATCAGAGAAAATACCGGAACCAGTGTCTGAAATTGCAAAGGAAAATGAAACTAAGGTGACTGCTAATAATATCAAGATAAAGAAAGTTAAATTTATGCCATCCTCTAGTGATAAACTTGTAGGACAACACAAAATTGACTTTAATGATCAGGAGGATGAACCAGTCGCTATAGTTGAACCAAAAGAGCCAGACACTAGTGAGACCTTACAAAGGGCACACATAAGAAGTCGATTGACAAAATGTCTTGCTTTAGATGTCACGAAAAGGGACATGTTGCTTCTAGTTGTCCACATAGGAAGGTAGATTCTACACCTAAAACTGGAAAGCCGGAACAACATAAACCTTCTACAAGTGTTGCAAGCACAAGTAGTTCTCATCACACCGAGAAAACTGTGCAAGCCGCACCAAAATCTGCTGTGAAACAAATACCTGTGTCAGATCGACCAAAAGAAGTGATTAGGACTAATTCACCAAATAGAGTCGTTAATCAATCTAGGTCAGGACCGCAACAGAACTATAGGAGTACCACACCTAGCAGAGCTTACACTCCGGTTAGGTCTCATACCCCTGTAAGACATCAAACACCAGGTAGAGCTCAGGGATATCAGACCGAAATGCATTATAATCGTAACTATTCAAGAGCTCCACAGCAAATGCCTACACAAAGGCCGAGAGTGAACTTAAATCACTCTGCTCCACAACAAGCTCCAATTCAAAAACCCAAGTCACCTGAAAGGCGAGATGGGTATTTGAAAGAGTTTAAGTATGTGGACGAGAATGGTATTACCAAGTCAGTTATGGCTTGGGTTCCCCGTGATAACTAACCTATTTTCTTTCATGTGCAGGAGATAACCACAGGTCTAAACAACAAATGGTTCGTCGACAGTGGGTGCTCCAGGCACATGACAGGGGAGAGAAGTCTACTTGCAGACTTCAAAGGAGGGAATCGGGGATTTGTATCATTCGTTGGAAATAAAGGAGGAAATATCACCGGTACTGGAGTGGTCACTAATGGGACTATCAAACTGGATCAAGTTTATCACATTGATAAACTGGTTCACAATCTCATTAGTGTATCTCAAATCTGTGATAAGAAGAACTCATTACTATTTACTGATACTGAGGCGTTAGTGCTAAAACCGGGATTCAAAGTACCTGAAGAGTGGATACTGATGAGGGCTACAAGGAAGAATGACCTGTACATGCTCGACATGAACAAGCCGGAATCTTCAATGGGACCAATTTGTCTCCTATCTAAAGCTTCACAGACTGAGTCGGTTTTATGGCACAGACGTATGGCACACTTGCACCTAAGAAAAATGAACTACATCACGAAAAATGGATTGGTGCAAGGTGTTCCTATGAAGAGTTTTTAGTTCGAGGATAAGTGTCTACCGTGCAAGAAAGAAAAACAACACAAGAAGGCACACAAGTCCAAGACTCAGAACTCCATCGCTGCCACATTCGATTTGTTGCATATGGACCTCTTCGGACCAATCAACACTATTTAGTTATTACTGACGATTACTCACGCTTTTCTTGGGTTTTCTTTTTAGGTACAAAGGACGAGACGGCTGCCAAGCTCATCGGGTTCTTAGACCAAGTGGAAAATTCTTACGGAACGAGGGTTAAACGAATTAGAAGTGATAACGGAACAGAGTTTAAAAACACAGTTATTGGTGTATATTGCCTATCAAAGGGCATAGTGCATCAATTTAGTGCACCTTATGAGCCACAGCAAAATGGGGTGGCCGAACGGAAAAACAGGACATTGATTGAGGCAGCAAGGACCATGTTATCAGATTCAAAGATTCCTACCATGTTTTGGGGGGAGGCAGTGAATACCGCATGCCATGTTTTAAACCGGGTCCTTACTGTCAAATCTTTGAACAAAACCTGTTATGAAGTTTTGAATAAAAGGCCACCTAATTTAACTGGCTTCGAACCTTTTGGGGTACCATTTAATGAAAACAAAACATCAACCTAAGTTTGGTGAAAAGGCTGACGAAGGATACTTCCTAGGTTATGTGCCGAACTCACCAAATAAAAGGGTCTTTAATAAATCAAATGGTACAGTAGAGTTTGTGTATAACATTGAAGTCACAAGTTATACACATGAACCCCAAACTGGTCCGGAATGGATATTTGATTATGACAAATTGTTTGAGTCATTTAACATTCCTTTGGATGAAAATGCAGGTACTATCGAAAAGGACATGTCGTCATTAGATCTGAATGACGAGGGTCATACTTTTCCGAGGACCACTTTTCAATCAACATCTGAGCCTACATAAACTGAAGATAGATCTCCAGAAGTTACTGATTCTGAAGCGCCTACAAACGAAAATCAGACTACAAATTCAGCCTCTGAAGACAGGTCCATGAGGAAGAAAATGTGGAGTCTGAAGTCGTTCCCCCGTTAGGAGAGATAGGATCAAATTTGGGAGATAATCTGAGAGTTGACGAGATAGAGACATCTAGGATCAACAAGAACCATCCTATAGAAAGCATCATAGGAAGTCCTAATGCTGGTGTGAGGACTAGGAGTAGTTTAAGTAACAACACTGTGTTGTTGTCGATGATAAATGACTCCGAGGCCTTTCATACCTACCTCTATTCATGTTTCATCTCGCAAGTAGAGCCGAAAAACATGCAAATGGCACTAAAAGACAACTCTTAGGTTGAAGCGATGCAGGAAGAACTGTCACAGTTTAGGAAACTAGAAGTGTGGAAGTTAGTTCCGTTACCTCGAGGAGAAGTTGCAATAGGAACCAAATGGGTTTTTAAGTGCAAGAGAGATGATCGGGGTATAGTCACTCGCAACAAAGCAAGACTGGTGGTAAAGGGTTTCAACCAAGAGGAAGGAATCGATTACAATGAAGTGTTCGCGCCAGTGGCAAGGCTTGAAGCAATCCGTTTGTTTCTGGCTTTTGCTTCCTTCAAGGGTTTTAAGGTTTATCAGCTAGATGTTAAGAGTGCTTTCCTTTATGGGAAAGTGAAGGAACTGGTATATGTGGAACAGCCGCCCGGGTTTACAGATCCGAAATATCCAGACAGAGTATATCGACTAGATAAGGCTTTGTATGGATTGCATCAAGCACCGAGGGCGTGGTACGAGACTCTATCCAACCATCTTTTAGAAAATGGGTTTGAAAGAGGCAGAATAGACAGTACACTGTTCGTGAAGCGAAAAGGAGAACATTTCATTTTGGTACAAGTGTACGTCGATGATATTATTTTTGGATCATCAGACGAGCAAATGTGCACTGACTTTGAAAAGGTGATGAAGTCAAAGATTGAGATGAGTGCAATGGGTGAGTTAAACTTCTTTCTGGGTTTGCAAGTTGAACAAAGG
Organism: Centrapalus pauciflorus; assembly: GCA_020465985.1. Lineage (NCBI taxonomy): Eukaryota > Viridiplantae > Streptophyta > Magnoliopsida > Asterales > Asteraceae > Centrapalus > Centrapalus pauciflorus. Next base: position 240,407 of record JAANYP010004858.1, on the reverse strand, counting down.
AAGGAGGGCATGTTTATTCATCAGACGAAGTATGTCTATGATATCTTAGAGCGCTTAGGGATGGAGGGAACCAAGCTGACAGCTCACTTCAGCACACCGATTCAAGTGAATCACAATCTCGGACCGGGTACTGAAAGTGATACCGATGTGGATCCGACGTTATATCGGGCCATGATTGGGTCACTTATGTATTTAACTGCTTCTAGACCTGATATAATGTTTGCTGTTTGTATTTGTGCTAGGTTTCTAGACCTGACAACAATTTAATTTTTTTGTTAACATGCTCCTTCAATAACACATCATTCTTCAAAAGATATTTTAGCAGAATTGGATGAGATTTCAGAAAAATCAAAATAAAGAATCAAATATTAGAAACCATTATAACAACAAAAATTAAATATTAGAAACCATGAAAAACCAAGCTCATTAATAAAGTGCTTTGTTGGTGTATTTAGAACTCTACTTATGTCACCCAAACCAAGCTCATTATTTACTCGCTTCCTTTGGCCTCATGAAATCCATGCTTCTCTAAAATTCCAACCAACGAACTTCTAACTGCTTGCAAACCCATGGACTCTATAACTCTCTCAAACAACTAAACATGTTTTCTGGTATCCTACAATGTTTGAAAAAGAAAGAAAGAAAAACAGTAAGAAACTCTTTCACTCGATGGCATATCTGAAGTTGTGAATGGATCGAATTTGGGTATATAGCCATATATATAAATTAAAAAAGGAGCACAATGGTCAATTTCAAAATTATTTGTTTTAAATCAGATCACATTTTAAAAAAGGTGTCTTAGCACATGGAGATTCCAGTCTCCTTTGAAACAAAAGATGAATCTCATTGAACAGGAAATAGTAAACCAGCCAAATGCCATATAAAAACAAAATAAAACATAAAAAAGTCATCATAAGTTCATAAGACTGAAACATTTGCCACACGTTCATATCACAAAGTCGGTACGAAACAAGAAAATGAAAAGGAAATTGGATCTTAGAAACCAGTCAACCATAACATTGGGCTTGCAACATCCATCTTAAAACAATTACACACACATATATATTTATACACACAAAATACAAACAAATTTATTAGGCCGGGTGCATGTTCCAAATCTTTTTTTTAATCTGCTCAAAAGAGAAACCAGAATATCTTTCATCAATTGCCCCCTTTACTTCTTTCAAAGATTCTGCATCCTTCAGATTTGAAGATTCAGTGAAACTATCTCTTGCAGTCCCCTTGAATGTACAATGTGCATCATCTTGTAGTCCCTTTGCAAAATTTTCAAGGCTTTACCATAAACAAGCTTCTTTAGAACTTTAGTTGCCAGCCAAACACTTCTCAAGTTACCCTTGTCACTACAAAAAAAAAATGTTAATTGTACACGTTATTTTTACACGCTTTTAGCAAGTGCGTAAAAAAGTTTTATGTTTATTCGCACTTATAAGAATGTAAAAATTAGTTACAATTACAAGTGTGAAGTTTTTATACTCAAATATGTGTTTTAAAAAAAGTTTGCAGATATAAATGTGGACAAACTAATAATTTGTCCACGCTTAAAAGTATGAAAATTAATTAGTCACATTTAATTTGTCCGCATAAGAGGAAGCGTGACAAAATTGAGTGTGATAAATTTATCTCTACACATGTCTCCATGTTACACCAAGACATGTTCCCACCAGGGGTATGCATCTGAACCCAACAAAAAAATTATTAAAAAAATTTATGAATAAGCAAACCAAACTCAACAGTTAACCCCATATATACATGCTTAAACATTGCACCAATTTATGAAAAACATTGCACCAATTTATGAAAAATTCATGAACCATAACCAAACCAACAAAATGGTGTTTGCATATTAAAAAAATGATAACCAAGACAAATATATTGCACCAATTTCTGAAAAATTATTGAACCAATAACCAAACCAAATAAACTGATGATAAGCAAAACAGACATAGCAGGTTTTGGGTTCAAGACTCGAGTTGTTTTTTTTTTTTTTTTTTTTTAAGTTCACACTTCAACTATAAGATAAAGCAAAAGTGGGAGAAAGAAGGGAGAGAAGAAAAAAAAGTGAGATACATCTCATAGCCATTCCAATGACATCGGCATATCGCCATTGGCATAGTCTTTGAGAATCTAATCACGTTTGGTCCCAACCCTTCCTTCACCTTGAACCCAAGTCTCAATTTCAATCACACATGCTAAAATAAAGAACATTAAAAACCTTCAAATAATAAAATACATGTGAAAGTTACGATCAAACAAATTTACCAAGCATGGTATCTGTATACTTCAATATACTTCAATATGCATTCGTGCGGAAACCAATATGAGATGCAATTTCCTCATAGTGGTCGTAGGGGCTAGATTTGTATATCACAAACATGAATAATGAAATTAAGGAGAGCAGCTAAAAAGATCTCACATCAGACCCATATATGTTTTAAAAGATGCCAACCCTGATGCACAAAAGTCAATGATCTAGGAAATTATTTCGTCAGGTATACTTATATATGTACCACATACAGTTCTATGGCAAAAGATGTTACAATTTATATTATTCTCATTTTAAGAATCGGCTTCAAATTTTTCAGATGCTGTTCAAGTCAAGTGAGCTTTTTCAAATAAATAAGCACATATTTTCTTACAGATAAGAGGATCAAATGGTTTCATTTGCATAGTCCTGCTCGCGTTCATGCGTCTATTTTCGTGTTCTCTATCCGCTATTGGATGCCATTGCAGAAGAATACAAAACTTACTGCTCAAAAACCTTGTCCTTGTCCCAGCAATATCATTAAAAATCAAAGAGGTCCTGTTATACAAATTCCTGAAATCAGTTGTATTTCAAATGGTCCAAGCATTGACACATCACTAACAATGTATAGTACCACATGGTTATATGTTGATTAAAAAACATATTACTATTAAGAAATATCGGATAGAATAGAAGTAAGCCTTGAAAAGCTAAAAATAAAGACCTAATCACAAGAATAACGATGTTGCAATCAATATTATGCAATAAGCAAAACTAGTCACAACAAAGACACTTGTTAATTCATCACAATCTTATAATCAGAAACTAATCTTAAAAACGTCAAATTTATACATAGATTATCATAAACAATAATCAAAAACAACATTATACAACAACAAATTTGACGTGTGTAGTAGAAACATGTATGTATGTACATAAAAAGATAAAAATTATAAGCAGCCACAACACAAAACATTCAGTTCCTAGCAAGTGTGATATTTCATCATTCATTGATACTTCATAATTTTGGACATTAAAGTACCAAAAGTTTGTTTAAAATAGCAATGAACTTTCATTTGATATTGGATTTCGATGATTCTTTCTGCAACACATCATAAATCCTTCAAAAACATCAAACCTACATAATAATTTCTTCATATATTGTCATTTCTTGATTTGGTGCACTAAAGTTTCATTTATTCGTCATTTGACTTTTAAAAGCCAAATATGAGACTTTTGTTAACTTATTCATTTTGGACAATATTTAAAGTTAATAATTACCTGAGAATAGAGAGTGTTACAGCAAGCCTGATATAGAGACCAGATTGTAAACATATGAGCTCAACATACACAGACTCATAACTGAAGACTTCGATGCATGAGCTGCACCCAGAAATATATAACACATGAGTGATGTTCTTAGCTATGTAACGAACACAAAGAAAAGCCAAGACCAAACCACCTTGATACATACACGAATATGGATGAAACCTGACAAAGAAACATTGCAAAAAAGATCAATGAGTGACTATAAGTAACACAACCTGTCAAAACATATTCAAAGCAAAAGTAAAAAATAAAAACAATGTTGTTGTACCTTTGTCAAGCAAAACAATAGAATTTCTCATATAGAAATTTACAGTACACAAAATCTTCTATGAATCTAATTACCTGAAAACAAAGATAACATTTAATTATTTAGGACAACTTCTTTATGTGGACATTGGTCCTAAAATACAATAGCCACCAAGAACCCAAATTTGAGACAAGCTAAACTCGTTTGGTTGCTGAATTATTTGCAATCAGATAACCGAACCGAAATTGTTAAATTTCATACAAAAGGCAACACTAAAGCAGATCAAACATGCTAAGAATTATTAAAACTTCAATAACCATTCAGTATGATTCATTGAACATGCGAGACATGATTAGGCAATTTATTCGTTTATTTGACCATTTTACCTCAACAAAATGTCATTATTAAACTTAAAAGGTGCATCCAACTTACAAAAATTAAAATTAAAATTAAAACACATTGATAATTGGTGCAAATAAACATGGGTTTTAAATAATTTTATCATAAAGATGGGAACTAAATTAGTAAAAACATTCTTGCTAACTTGATGTACACTTCCATTAACAAGATCAGGATGGATCTGCAGACTTAGGGACGCTCCTAGGCAAAGGAATACTTTTAAGTTTTTTTTGTCAGGGGAGGAGCATAAGGATCATTCTTGATAGAAATATCTGCATGTATGCCTTATAACACCAAGTGCTGAACTTATATGTAAAATCTGTAAACTTCATGGTTTGGAAGCAGGAAATAGAACAGCATAACCCAATGAGACAAAAAGAAGAATTACATATTGAATTGTGCTTGACTTTCACTATAGAGTGGTGTGTAATAATCCTGCTCCATAATACCAAGGTAGTCGCCTCAATGAAATCTATAAATATGGCATCCAAAGCACAAAAATTAATGAATGCAAAAACATAGTTTTCTTGATTCATTATCATAACACTGAAACTTACTATTCTAGGGGAAAGTGAAAGATCTGCGGCTCTGCCCTTCTTAATACGCCTTAACAGTATGCTTTTCGAAACCCTATCCTTAAGCAGAACCATAGCTCTTCTTCCATCATCCTTGTGCCCTCTATTTGCGATGGGAATAGCAACATACTGATATGACCAAAAAAATCATTACAGCCCAGACTTACAGCACTTAATAATTAAAGATGAAAGTTTAATGGCATGCAAAGCATAACTCATTTTATTCCACCAACAGAAGTGTCTCACTGATTTATGAGGGCACTCTGGACAGGCTGAATTTGGACTGCAATCCAAAAAAAATAAGATCAAAAAAAATCAATGCTATGTTAAAGCACCCCATATTAGACATTAAGTTCGACAGCATTTTATTACATACTGCAAGGACATTCTATTTGTGTCACCAAGAAAAAAACCAGCTTGTTAATAATTAGATTTACATCAGATTAGCTTTCAGAAGACACAATCCGCATAATAAATTTACAAGCAACCGTACATTTGGCATTTCACAAGGACACAAGATATAAAACAACTTAATGAGGTGCTCTTAGCATATTATATAACACATGATCCCCAAGTCGAGAGCTAGGCAAGCTTTCATGTTGCGTGTTAGAACTCGATCCAAGAACAACTCAAATTCAACGTGAAAGCTCAATTAGAACTCAAGCCGAGTCATTTATAGCTCAAGCTTGGCACGTTAAATTATTTGAGTTCGGTTTATGGGATTGGGTGCAAAAAAAAACTCCACTTGATCAAGTAGAATGCTCAATAAAAGCACAAAGCCTTATTGCATCTGAACTTTTTTAAAAGACGTAATATTTTTTTGTTGGAATTGTGATCTAGTCTATTGTTTGTAAAATTGTTCAATCATATACCTGAACCATCAACAAATAACCTAAATCTGCAAAGCATCAAACATATACAACTTTAATTGGACCAAAAGTAACAAGGACTAACGCTACAACTTTTAAAGATTCATAAAGTGGACGCAAAACCTTCAAAATACTCCATGCCTGCAAAATCAAGAATGGACTTGACAAATTGTTAATTAAACTCAAAATTGAAATTAACTTCATAATAACCAGAAACATCAACAAATCAACAATTTTAAAAGGGTTAATTACTTATCTATAGCCTTGAGTCCGTTTTTATTCCCATCTATGACGAAATTAGAAGCACATTCAAGACTGCCCGATAAACTTCCACCTTGAGTTGGTTGTCTAATGTTTTCAGCAGATGTTCGTTAAAAAACAAAACAGAATATATGGCTATTTACAAAAAAAAAAAACAAAACAGAATATATAGCTGTCTAATAGTCGCTTTGTTCAGTTAAAAACAAAACAAAATAAATGCCTATTTACAACTTCAGTTCAATATTAAAACATGTGGGAAGTTTATAAAAATCAAAAAAAGAAATCAAAGATATTGCAAGAAATAAATTGCAGAGGATGAGGAAGAGTCTCTCTATCGTATGCTCATCCCAATACCCGAGAGATGGCTATGGCGGAAAGAAGCAGAAGATGAAACCGAAATGAGAGAAAGAATGAAATTTTTTGAGGAGTCGTTTTTAAGAGATCTGCATTATCAGGTAGTACGCAAACGAAAAGGAAGAGTCTGGTTGGCTTTTCAATGTTTGCACGATTGTCAATGTTTTAAAAGCTGAAAATTTAAATTTTGTATGCAATTGATGTTGTACATCACTCATTATAGACTTGTAAGTCTTAATTTTCAAGATTGTGCATTACTTGATTGTACATTGTGCATTATATCTTGTAAAAAGCTAAATGCTTTATTAGTAGTATAGATATAGATATAGATATAGATAGGTGTAACAAATAACATGCATGCCAAAAATTTCCAAAAGGATAATTAAAATGAATAAAAAGGTACAACCTTTGTTTCTTGAAATTTGCTATATTTCCGTTTTTATCAACCTTGTAAAGTTAAAATAGCTTGTTTGCCCGAGGTGATCGAATGCATGTGGGTACGTAAGATTTCCCTAGTACATCATGGTGTTTAAGACATTTGAGAGCTTGTATTTCTTTGAACTGTGAGTTCGTTGAAAGTTGAAACATACCAATTTTCGCTGAATAATGGAGGCATTGCCAACAGAGGAATCCAAATAAGGAAATTTTTCCATCCTCCATATGTGATGTCCAGTACTCTGTTTTATATTATCAGTTTTCTATTTCATCAATGGCTTTGATGTGATTAGATGGCCTGATTGAGAAACTCCTGCATTTCAAATTTGATTCTATGTGTGGTATTTTGATACATGAGCAGATACACGACTCCCTACAAGCAACACATCATCAAAAAAATATAAATACTTTAAAGAAAGGTGCTTCGCAATGTAAAAAAAGTATTAGACATTAGTTCTTACAAGCAAGTTCTTAAATATTATCTTGGGGTCTTGCAAAAATCATCTCATGTAAGCCAAGCTGAGTACCTGACCATCTCAAAACCCTCATCATCCTATAAAACGCTACTGTTGTTACAAAAGCCATGCCTTTAAGAACTTCATGAGGCATCAACTACACTACACAAAAGCCATGCAGTGAATAGTTGACTCCATGTATGTAGATGATACCATCAATCTTTGGCGCCACAGTTCCAAAAGATAGTCTATTGAACTTCACTAATGCTATATATTATGAACTTTCGATAATTAGACAAATCAAAGTCAATATAATGAACCATGTTGAGTATTGCACTAATGTTATACATCAACTTTTTTAGATCACTCCATTTTAGCTTATTCTCTATTGTGACAAACAACAACTTAATTATTAGGTATTGAACTCTTACTAAATTATTTAAACTATAAAAAATTCAAGCTCTCTTTTTATATACTTAAAATGGTCTTTTATTTAAACTATAAATAATTCAAGCTCTCTTAAAGAAAATTTTGGACAATCATCAAAGAAAACTTCCAAGCGAATGTTTGGTATTTTATTCTCATCAGTTGTATCAAAATGGTCTTTTATTCTCATCTGTTGTATCAAAGCATCTTAAATTTTGGACAACCATCAAAGAAAACTTCAGAAAATGCATTTTCAATAATATATAAAAATCCCCAAACCAATACTTCTATCCTATTACCTAGTTTAAGAACAAAATTAGAGATAAACCATAACTGTTTGAGCACAAAATTTCATCCTAAAGATTGGATAAAAAGCATCAAGAATTTGACGGAATATTGATTACTGAACTTTCGTTACCTTGTCTTATTAGGTTCACAAGCAATACCAAAAAGACAGCTACACCATCAAACAAAAAATAACCACAATTAGAATCTTCAAAATACAACACTTACAAGTAATACATGACTATGAAAGTCAACATGAAATTTAAAATTAAACATTTTTTAATATCCACATGCTAACTAACCTTTTTTTACCCAGATTATCCAAACATGACTACAAAAGTCAGCATCTCATTTAAATCCCCAAAATTGGTCATCACAAAGCATTGTGATCTTCATAGTCTGGCACTTACCAACTAATCGCTATAAAATGTACAATGTCAGAAATTGAATCAAGGTTCTGCAAATTAGTTTTAATCTCAAAATCTCTAACGATAAGCTCTCCAACTTAGCAATCAACTAAGAAAAGTCATCAATTTGGATAACTTGTAACATAAAGCCATAAACATTAAAACTACAACAAAAAATGTTACAAAAAACTAACGTTCCAGCTTTATGTTTGATTTAATATCAATACTTCAATAGCAAAAAAGAGCCTCAAAACTAATAAATGGCAAACCCAAAAGTAATAAAAATTAAATCCAAGCCCCTTAACAACTAAACACAAACAACTTGATGCATTGATAACCTTATTTAAAGCTGACAACAAAAAGCCATAAAACAAAGCAACCACGGTACAAACTTCATTTAGTATCAATTAAGCTTCAAAATACAGTCGACATCAACATCCAACTCCAGCTGCAAACATGTCCAACACTGAGGCTAACGAACCTAACCCACCCAGTAGCATAACCTAAACACAAACAGTTTCATGGCTCGAGCAATAAGAGAAAATTTAGACAAATAAAGGGTAAGGGTGAATAAGAAAAACCATATTCAGATGAGATAGAGAGAGATGCACCTCAGATATTTCGGCTGATCAATAAAGTCGAATCAAATGATAGAAAGAGATAGACCCTAATATCGAGTGAGATGAGAGGGTGAGAGACCTACCGGAGAGGCAACATCGACGGAGAAGCAAAATAAGCACGGTGGAGTTGTCGATGGGGACTCAGAGAGTGAAGACTGAAAGGTCTTCGTAGAGTTAGAGGATAGGAAGGGGAATACTAGAGACCGTTGTTGTGAATCGACTGCAAATAGCAAAAGGAGAATAAGGAGATGAACCTCAGGCGTGTTGCTTGAACCAGTAGAAATAAATTGCAGAGGATGAGGAAGAGTCTCTCTATCGTATGCTCGTCCCAATACCAGAGAGATGGCTATGGCGGAAAGAAGCAGAATATGAAACCGAAACGAGAGAAAGAATGAAATTTTTTGAGGAGTCGTTTTGAAGAGATCAGCATTATCAGGTGGTAGGCAGACGAAGAGCAAGAGTCTGGTTGGCTTTTCAATGTTTGCACGGTTGTCAATGTTTTAAAAGCTGAAAATTTAAATTTTGTATGCAATAGATGTTGTACATAATGCATTATAGACTTGTAAGTCTTAATTTTCAAGATTGTGCATTACTTGATTGTACATTGTGCATTGTATCTTGTAAAAAGCTAAATGCTTTATTAGTAGTATAGATAGATTTCATTCACTTATATGAAGTAATAAAATCTATGGAACTGTTGCTAGGAAAATGAGTATTAACGACATATCCATATTATAAATTACCGACAGATCTCTTGGCATCAGCTTTGCATCAGATCAACGACAGTATACACACAGATTCATATTATAAACATGTCATTCACTTGTATGAAGTAATAAAACCTATGGAATCCTAATATAGACCATTATAGCCGATTTTTCACTCATCTAAATAGCTAGATACAATTGATGCCTATTATGAACCATTATAACATATAGACTAATAATTAATTTAAGCATGAGAGTCTATTGGCACGTTAAAACAAGTCCTACTGAGGCTCAACAAGTTCCATTATTACATATTGAAAAATATAATGAACGATGACTTAATAGAACCTATTCGGTTATTATCACTTATATCATTTACTCATCTGAACAAAAAAATATTTATTAAGGGAAGTATAGTCCATTAGAATGTGAAGACATAATATGAGAAATGATCAATTATGAATGCAATTATGACCTATCTGAAGCTATTAGAAACATATCTCCTGCCCATTGAGTAATCAATTTTTTTTAAAATTCTAAATAATTAATAAGTTTACATTATAAATTACAATTACTTGAAAAAACTTTTGTGTATCATTTTTTTTATTTAATACCATAAGTTATTTTTGTTTTATTAATTTTTTGATTGGCTACCGAAATAAATGGCAAAAACGCAACCGGTAAAAAAAAAAGTTTAAGAATTTAATCACTAAAATGAGGAAATATAATTGGTTTATTTCAATATTAATCAGATGATCATACTAATCTTATTTGTTTGGTAATCTGTCAAACATGTCAAAATATACATTTTTGAATAAATTAACAATAGTTTAGGAACTTAATCAATAAAAAGACAATTTATGCCTATCAAAACTAACAATAACGTGAATGGACAAAACTACAAAAAATGTGAAAACATATAAGAAAAGACATAAAAGATTTGAACTTGGGTCTTTAATATGGAGACAAACTACACTACCAAACTAAACTAAACTACATCTTTTAAAAAATACTAGTAAAACAAATTTATAAGATGATAAAAATAAAAGAAATTTTAATTTTTAAACAAATAAAATAGCAGTGTTTGTAAAGGGTTAAAGATTGAAATGAAAGCCTAGCCGCCCATTTATATTCTCCATCACAGAATGTCTTTCATCTCATTTTGAAGTCTCAAATGTCTCGCTCAGTCAGTCACTGGAGGTGAAGCCGACTCCATCAAGTCCTCGCTCAGTCAGTCACTAGAGGTGCGTTCTCGATCTGCTTGACTTCTTTTTCTAAGTGGCTACACCACCTGCTCGATCTCACTGCCTACGTGAAGGTATAACCTGCTCACTCTCACTTCTCCTTAAATTTTTTTGGGCTGCGTTTTCTTTTATTCGGCTGCTTCTCCTTGATTTATGTGTGTGTATATATATATATGTGTGTGTGTGTGTGTGTGTGTGTGTGTGCGCGCGCGCTGCGTTTTCTTTTAAGACCCCTTGTTTTTTGTGTTGTGTTTTCTTTCTTTGTGTTGTGATTTATATACATATATATATATATATATATATATATATATATATATATATATATATATATATATATATATATATATATATGTATGTATGTTTGTATGTATGTATGTCTATGTGTGTATGTGTGCTGCAGTTTTTTGTGCTGTGTTTTTTTTTTGTGCTGTGATACATATATATATGATTTAGTATATGAAACTGTTTCTTGTTTTTGTATTTGTTGTAATCGTATTCCCAGAATTATATCAGCACTTGAATGATCTCACCAATATTATATTGTAAAACATTATAATTACTCAATGATTTGCAAGGAATATAGATGAAATTGACAGAGAGAATGTTTGCACTTGTCGGCAGCTGTAATATCAATAATGCGTATGTCTGATTGTTGGAAAACCCTAGGTGGGGTTTCCCTTTTACAAGGAATTAAAACCAACTATCAAGCTATTACACTTTTCCCCCCCTAACTTGTAAAATAAAAGATACAACTAAAATAAGTCTAGAAATAAATAACAAGGAAATAAACTAATTATAATTATTACACAAGAAAGTCACAAGATCGAAATTAAATATCTAACAATATCCCCTTTTTCGATCAATGTGGGTGAACTCGGGCATGATCCGTTGTTTCTCGGAGGCCAAGGACGACGTCGAACTGTCGAGTCACTTGCCTTAAATGTAGCCTCTCGTTCAGCAGTTCTATGCCACTGAGTATGTATTGAATTTCCTTCGGTTTGCGTTTAAGTTCAGGGATAGTCTGAGCATCGTTTTCTTGTATTCTTTTGGTGAGTTCAGCTCTGATCAATCTGATAGTACCGTCGGAGGAGCAAGGCAGATCCTCAAAGCGCATAACTTTTTCTTTCCTTTCTGGTCCAAAAATATGATACCTGGCTGCCCCCCATTAAGACTTTGAAAGTTGGGTAGTGGTCTAGTAGGAAGATATCTTGCTCTGGAGCTCTTAGACCTACTTTAAACAACGCACTCTCAATTTCCATTTGAAAATGTCTTAAGCACATAACAATGGAGCGGCGATTCATGCTTCTGACAAGGGCGGCGATAGCAGTGACATGAGTTACACGTTTCTTAATCTTATTTTTCAATTTGTTGTGTAGAAACTCGATGTCGTCTATTTTTGCAAAATCTAGGTCAGTTTCATGCAGTTCCTGAACAGATCCGTCCTCTCTGAGCACTTCAAAGGCGGGAGTGAATACTCGGGCTCTTTTATACATATGAATATTGTTGATCTTTACAATCTTTGACTTTGACCAATATTTATCTTTATCTCTCTTTTCCCTCAGCATCATCTAGTTATATTCTGCTTGTTCTGCTCAGGATGCATCGGTCATGACCATGAGAAGACATCTGCTGTAAGATCCAGGTCTCTTTCTGAAAACCATTTTGAACCTTTCTTCTAGAAAGGGGTTTTAAAACTGCTCTGCCGGGAACTTTCTCAAAAACTCTTTTAGACCTTGGACCGGAGGCTCTTCTAATTCAGCGGGAGGAGCTTCAAGAAGTTTCAAAACTCGAGTCCTCTGGTCCTGCTTCATCTCTTCTTTGATCTCTCCAGCCAGAGATTTCACTTTCCCTTTAGAATACCACCGAACCCATTCAATATCTGTTACATCATACCTTGGAGTAACTTCTCTGGTATCAAAACAGTCAACTGTTCGTGGTCCTGATGACTCGGCAGTATGGGCTGGTGGGGTTGATTGAGCAGGTAGGGTTGATTGAGCTGTTGGCATTTCTTGGACTGTTGGGGTAGGTTGGACTGGTAGGGTTTCTTTGAGAGTAGTGGATGTGGTTTGGATAGCAGATATGATTTCTTCTTGAGGCACATGGGTTGGGGAATTCAAAAACTCAAACGAGGATGATGATTTCTTTGGTGATTTAGGTTCAGGCTTGGGAGTAATTGGATGATAGTCTTAGTCATTATCAGAGTTTGTATCAGACACTAAACTGACCTCAACTTTTTCAAATATTGGCTCATACTCCACCATAGCCAAAAGAGGATCTAAGGGAGCTGAGCCTTTAACCAGAGGATCGTCTTCAATCATTTCTTGACCCTCAGAACCTTTTTCCCCAAACCCTTGAGTTGATCCTTCTGCTCCTTCTGTTTCTGCTCCCCCTACAATAAGCATCTCGTCCTCAGACTGAACTCTTTGACGCTTCTCCCCCTCATGACGATCAGGGTCGTCCTGATCGTCATGTTTTCTCTTTTGGGAGTCAGCCTAAGGACGACATTGGAGCTCATCCATTTTGGGAGTCAGCCTGATGTTAACTTGAAGGATTAGTCATGTAAGCGCATCCATTTTGTCTGATAGCTCGGATATTTTTGCTTGGACTGATCGGGTACGTGGTGGCGGCAGATCCTCAGAGGCAACACCCTTACCCTTGATGAATGATAAAAGGGCGGTATGTCACTCCTCGGCAGCCTCCTTATGGGCGTCCCGGTCAGCCCGGGTAATAACTCCAGCAGCACGTAGAGCCGCTGTTAACATCTCGAGAGAGATCTCAGGATGGCCTGATGTTGATGTCGTTTGTGTGTCAACACCAGGTCTTCCTTCCATCCTTTCTGGCTCCACTGCAGGATGCTCAGATCTGGAAGTTTGTTGAGCCGCCACGAAGGCAGCTTGTTCGGGGGTGGACACCACGGAGGCGTCGTGCTGTGTGTTTGTGGGGGTGGGGTGTGAGCTATGGTCGAACGAATGATGGTCACTGGGGGCGACATATGACCTGTTTCAACATCACCTCTCTCCGAGTGAGAGGGTGATGTTGTATGAGCAAAATCCCCGTGAAATGAAGTGGTTTCCCTTTGAGGGGATACCAAGTGGATGGTATGGGTGATTTCGACCACTAGACGGGTGGTCTTATGGTGGGTTGTCCGGCTTAGGGGGCTGAGATCTCCCTCAGATGCAGCTCCTTCATCTCTCAGTTGGACAGAGATGGCCCGTTCAAAATCGACCGCCTCTTCCGTCTCACCTGCACCTCCCTTCATTACCTCAGACAACTCCCTCTCACCCAACCCAAGATATTTTCTACTACCACCTCAGCTCCCTCAATCTCACTCATTCTCTCCTCACCTTCGGACTGGTTAGGCTCAGTCGGTGTTGACTGAGCCTCATCCGGATAGACAGCCCTAATGTAATCCGTCACCCTGTCGGTCTGAGCAGCTTGTAACAGAGATAGCAGAATATTCATCACCGCTACATTGGCATTTTCCGTTGGGATCTTTATACGTTGAAGCGCGGTGATGAAATAGACATCTGCTTCTGGACACTCATGAATGTCATCGTCTTGGTCCATGGCGAATTGTATGATTAGTTGCAAGAACCGTTGGAATGGTATGTGCTTTCGCCCGCGTTTTGTTCTTTTCTCCAGTACTGCTCTTTTAAACTCCTCGAATTGGAATGCTGCGTAGTCATAGTGTCAGTCGAACGCGAAGGTGGCAAACATGGCTAGAACCTGGATGGATACGGAGTCATGGGATGAATGTTTCCCGGTGAAACATTTGTTGATTATGTCGAATAATACCCTCCAGTGTGCTTGAAGGTGCTTGGTTCTGAATTCAGATGGCTTGGAGAGTGGGCCATCATATCCAAGGGATTTGATTTCATCAAGGGTTTCTAGAAGGGAAGGTATGGGGGCGAAGGCGTATTTAGTGACAAAGAAGGCTTTAGCATGGAGGCGAAGAATGTGGCGGATGGCTTCTTGGGTGATCTTGACTGGAACGCAGTCAGGAAGTGGGGTTCAGCATCAGACACAATGGTGAGATGATGCCAAAATTGTTGAAGGTATATGGACGGTACAGATATGGCTTTGGTTAGGGCATAGAATAGTGGGTGGCCTTTGAGGATATCAAAGGTGATATCCTCGGCTTCGTGGCGGAGGGTGGAAATGTCAAGTTGCCAATTGTGGGGGGCAAACTCGACATATTGGGATGCGGGAAGAAGTGATTCCTCGGGGATTTGGGCGTTATTATTTGGGAGAGGTGAATGGGGAAGGGTTAGGATGATTTCGGGATCCATGAGTCCTGTAAACATGCAACAGTGTTAGAATATCAGACTTTAGAAGAATAAAACATTGACACTAAGTCTGAGATAAGTGTGAATTTGAAACTGTCTATTCTGTTTAAATCATCGGGTCTTTTATCAGTAGAATGTGAATTCTACTGAATAAAGTCCAAAGTCAATCGTTAAGAGACCAATGTTAGAATAGACATTTTCAGTCAAACACTGATCCTAACTCTAATCAATGATGCAAAGGACATGGAATATTTTTGTGATTTTGATTTTTGATAAAAATGCAAAAATGGAAAAATTTAAAAAAATCCTAAGTGTTGAATTTCGGATGAGCCGAAATTCGGATGAACAATGATCCAAATTCGGTTTAATCCGAAATTCGGATGAAAAAGTATGCATGGAAAAACTAAGTATGCAACTTCGGATGGGGTCCGAATTCAGATGGTGGTGAAAATGGTAAACACTTAGAAAACATGAATCATGAATGAACAATGCTGATAAGAACCGAATTCGGATGAACAGTGGTCCGAACTCGGATGAATAGTTGTCTGAATTCGGATGAACAGTTGTCCGAAATTCGGATGGGTCCTTTAAAAATTTGAAAATTTTCTAAGGAAGGTCATCCGAAGTTCGGATGGTCTGAATTTGGGACTTAGAAAATTTTCCAGCATTTAAGATGTTTATGCACATGCAACGTGAACAGTTTAAAAATTCATAAAAATGCATGAAAATGCAGATCCTAATGTAAAAACATGAGATGAACAAATTGTATAACTACACTAAGTTAAAAAGAACAGATTAAAGGAGCTAAAATTACCAAAAACCGAAAGTAAAAACCCAATAAATTCGAAAATTAAAAAACACAAAACATGATGTTATAAACTGAAATAAAGCTAAATAGACGTTACCTGATGATGCAAAAGCTCAAAAATGCAAGAAAATTGAAAGAAAACAGTTGATTTTGGAACTAGATTGGTTGACAATGGTGAAATCGGCGGTGATGTTCGTCGGTTTAGAGAGAAAAAGAAGGAATAAGATGACTTAGTGGAGAAGAAACCTTAATCCCACCTATTTAAATTGGCGGGTCGGTCGGGTTCATGAGGGATCCGCGCGATTTACATAAGAGATGGGCCAACCAGGTTTTTCAATTCAGACCAAATGGTCCAACACACACAAAAAATATATATATATATACTAAATCTAAGTAAAAGAAAACAAAAAAAAAAATGTAGCCCAAACAAAATATTTTTGTATTTTTCTGATTTTTCTTTGTAAAACAAAATTAAGACTGAATATAATAACTAAATTGAACATAAAGTAGATAAAAAAATATTTTTGTGATTTTCTTAAAAATTAAGTTAAGACAGAAATGAAATAAAAATAAAATTAAAAACTATTTTTGAATTTTTGAAAGATATTAAAAAATAAACTCTTTTTGTGTTTTTCTGACATATTACATTAAAATTAAAATTTAAAAAGTTAAACAACCTAAGACCTAAAATTATAGAAAATTTAAAAACGAAAAATGCATAAGCTAACATCCTAACAATACTCCCTCTCAATTAAACACATATCCTTTTTCATTTTACACTCTCGAACATTTTAAACCTTTGAGATAGAGACAAACCTGGATAAATTAGCGTCCCACTCAATTATGAAAAATTCATATAGCAATTTTTCAGGATCATTAATTATTAAAAAGGTACATAGATAAGAAAATATTGAAGTTTAATTTTGTGACACAACCCTTAAACTTAAATAACAGATATTTTCTAAAATAAAGGAATTTCAAGCACGTATGTTTGAAATAGAATTATTTTAGAAAATGTCTGAAAGTTAACTAGAAGGTGGATTCAACATGCCGATATGTGATATTAAAACTGAAAACGAGGTTCGTCTAAAACTTTAGTAAAAATATCAGCAAGTTGATATTCTGTGCCTACAAAATACAATTCAATTGTTCCCTTCTCTACGTGATCTTTAATAAAATGATACCTGATGTCTATATGATTTGTTCGTAAGTGCTGCACGGGATTGCAAGAAATAGCAATCGCACTTCTAGAATCACAGTAGATTGGGAAATTGGTGAGCGAGAACCCATAATTGTAACACCCCAAAATTTCTAAAACAATTAAATAGCAGCCAATTATAATATTAGAGTTATTTAATGTAATACTTTGTTATTTTTATTAGCATAAATATTTTGAGGAATTTACTTGAATATTGAAGTTGTTATATTTCTCAAATAATGGAAATTATAGTTGCATTTTATTAAATGAAAGAATGTGTAGGTGAGGTGTGATTGGAAATTTATTGAAAGTAGGAGGGTGGAGTTGGCCAAAGGCCAAAACTCCCCCTTTTTCTCCCCCTTGAAGCCGTCCAACACACACACACACACAATGGTGTGTGTGTGTTCTTGTTCTTTTGAGAGAAAGAGTGAAAAGAGAGTAGAGTTGTGAATAGATTTTGAAGATTGAAGTGTTTTGGAGCTCAAATCTTGCTCATTTCGTCAGTTATTGAAGGTATAAACACCTCCTTTGTTCTTCTTCTTCATTTTCTTTCATTTCCTCCATTTTTGGAGATGAAACCCTAAATGGGTATTGGTTGAAATGTTTTGTAAAGACTCCAATATTTTAGTATGTTATTATATGATCAAAATGGAGCCATAATATGTAATTACATTGGTAGTTTGAGTTAGTTTTGGGACCCCTTTGGATGTCCATGGATTATTCCTGGCCTCTTTGGATGCCGGATGCCGACGTACTTGCATTGTCGGAAGTCCCGTACTTGCTAGGGATAGCCTCGTACTTGCTAGAGGCAATACCACTCCCGACTTTGACAGGGAACCCTAGACGACCACGGGGTATGTGGTTATTGGATTGGGATGGGATTATCTCATGTGAGGACGGCAACGGGCCGCCTGCGGGCGATGATTATGACACGTTGGGCTGCAAGCATGATTTATATCCTAGTGGCGGTGTTGACATCATGTGAGGACGGCAACGGGCCGCCTTCGTGGCGATGATTATGACACGTTGGGCCGCAAGCATATTTGTTCTCACCTTTGGATTGGAGTCATTAGTAGTACGTACTGTGGTAATGTAACGTGCCGATTTGGTAAGGCATCTTTGTAGAAGCGTTACAACGTGCTACTATGACATGCGTTGGAATCCCCACTTCGGCTCGACTATGTCTAGCGGTGTAGTGGATTCCAAGAGTTGAGTTGGTTTTCCACCTTGACTCGGCTAGGTCGGGCGGGATGGTGGAACATGTGACATTAATAAATGTCGAGAATGCTAATAGTCCTTAGTGAGATGAGGCATCTTGTTGTGAATTCGAATAGGTAAATAATTGATGTGGGACACCGATAATCCTCAACGAGGATGAGGTGATCTCATTCTAGCTCGGCATTGGCTATCATTGGCCCTTGTATCTTTGGTTGATAGAAAATATATGTTGGATAGGCATGGTTAGCGTGTAACTGTTATTTATATTAATCTTAGAATTCACTAAACAACTTTTGTTGTTTACCCCTTTAGTTGTTAACCTTTTGCAGGTTTGAGCTATCGAGCGGGAAGCGTATATTCTTCCTCATTATTCAAAGTGTAGACTCGAGACTAACGGTAAAGCTTTGGTTGGTTGTGATGGGTTTTTAGTTAGTTGACTTCCCGGCCTTAAGTATTCGTTCGCAGGATCATGATCTGTAACCTCGTAGAATTAATAGTTGTTAATCGGATGCATCACTTGTGATGCGTTAGTTGTAAAAGTTTTAATTCTACCATAATTCCGCAAGTATTATTGTACTATTTATTGTTAATTACACTTAAATATATATTATTGTTGTATGGGTGTTTCAATAATCATGTAACTGTGTTCTCATCCACAGCACTTGAGAGCAACAGCTTGCGACTGTTACATACTCAGCTTCTGCTGTGGATGTTGAAACACAATTCTGCTTTTTAGAGGACCAACTCATCGGTATGTTTTCCAAAGATTGTATTCCACCTGATGTGCTCTTCCTATCAACTCTACAACCTGCAAAATCAGCATCTGAAAAGGCAGTAAGATCAAAATTGGTTCCCTTTGGATACCAGAGACCAAGATCGGGTGTACCCTTAAGATAACGAAAAGTGCGTGCCGCAGTTAGGTGTGATTCTTTTGGGTCGGCCTGAAAACGAGCACAAATACATGTTGAAAACATTATATCTGGTCTACTGGCCGTAAGATACACTTAGGATCCAATCATCCATCTGTAAGTTGTATGGTCGACACTTTTCCCGGAAGGATCAGTGTCTAACTTACAGTTTGAAGCCATGGGAGTTGCGATACTCCTGCAAGAGTCTAACTTATACTTCTTGAGAATGTCAAGAGTATATTTCGACTGGTTCACAAAAATCCCATTTTCAAGTTGTTTGACTTGTAATCCGAGGAAAAAATTCATTTCCCCCATCATACTCATCTCGAACCTGGA
Organism: Centrapalus pauciflorus; assembly: GCA_020465985.1. Classification (NCBI taxonomy): domain Eukaryota; kingdom Viridiplantae; phylum Streptophyta; class Magnoliopsida; order Asterales; family Asteraceae; genus Centrapalus; species Centrapalus pauciflorus. The sequence continues at coordinate 220,777 of JAANYP010004858.1, read as the reverse complement.
CTCCATTAGAGATGAAAAATCCTTACAGAAATTACTGTCAGTAGATCCAAATATAATATCGTTGACATATATTTGGACTAGCATTATGTGTTGGCCTTCCCTTTTTGTGAACAATGTTGTGTCCACCACACCTTTGCTGAAACCAGCAGAGATAAGAAAATTTGGAAGACTGTCATACCATGCGTGAGGTGCTTGTTTCAAACCATAGAGGGCTTTGTCTAGCACATAAACATGGTCAGGTTTATGTGAATCAATAAATCCTTATGGTTGTTCAATATACGCCTCTTCATTAAGCTCACCGTCCAGGATGGCTGTCTTGACGTCCATCTGGTACATTTTGAAATCTTTGTGTGCCGCGTACGCCAAGAAGATTCTGATAGCTTCTATCCATGTAACTGAAGAAAAGGTCTCGTCATAATCTATTCCTTCTTGCTATCGGTAGCCTTTGGCGACAAGTCTTGCTTTGTTTCTTACCACAATACCGTTTTTGTCTCGTTTGTTCTTATAGATCCACTTTGTTCCGATTATGGTTTGGTCTTTGGGCTTGGGAACTAACCGCCATACTCTGAGCTGATCAAACTGGTTGAGCTCTTCTTGCATTGCCATAATCCATTCAGGTACTTTCAAGGCTTCATCCACATGAGCAGGCTCTATCATACTAAGGAATGATGCAAAGAGACATTCGTTAGCAGACACCCTTCGGGTTTGGACACCGGTCGAGAGATCACCAATGATTTGTTCGGTTGGGTGACTCCGGGTCCATTTTGTCTCGTGTTGAAGAGGTGAACGAGTGGTAAGGGTGGGAATGGATGATGATTCATGGTCAATGGTTGCGAAAGAAGGTACCATTGGTTCCGGTTCGGGTTTAGGGTGATCAGATGCAGGAATGATGTTTGGCATTATGTGTGAGGGCATTTCTGCAGTAGATTCAACTGGAGATGTATCAGTGAATGAAATGGATGGAGGTGGGTATAAGATGGTAGGTGAATGAGATGAAGTTTGTTGCGCAGTTGAATCGTTGGATGTGTTAACTATAGAAGAAGAAACATTAGAAGTATTAGTACTAGGACCAAAAAATTCTACATAAAAAGGATCAAATAAATTAACTAAATCAGAAGGAAAAAACAAGTAGATTGAGAAAAGTGTCCAAGCTTTGGTGTAATGCGTTGTCCTGATTGATCAACTTCGGGTGCCAGTTCAGCCATTTCATCGAATGTGACATGCACACTCTCATTAACTGTTCTGGTGCGAGTGTTGTATGCACGATATGCCTTCGAGTTGGATGAGTATCCAATGAAGATCGCTTCATTCGCCTTCTCGTTGAATTTTCCGAGGTTGTCTTTGTCATTAAGCACGTAGCACCTGCAACCAAATACACGCAAGTACTTGATGGAGTTGGTATGGAGTTTTATTGAAACGCTTATGGATTATGGAGCGATTCTGCGTGTAGCAAGCTGTTGACACGACTTCGGCCCACAAGAATGGAGGTAGCTTTGAATATGTCAGCATTGTACGAGCTGCTTCCATAAGGGTACGGTTACGCCTTTCAACGACTCCATTTTGTTCAGGTGTTCTAGCAGCAGAGTACTGATGATGAATACCTTTGGATCGAAGGAAGCTCTTTACCACCGAGTTCTTGAATTTTGTGCCGTTATCAGATCGAATTGATTAAACAGACAGCTGCTGTTGGGTTTCGACACTCTTAATAAAGTCAATGATCTCTTGAGCTATCTCATCCTAGGATCGCAAGAATTTAACCCAGGTATATCGTGAATAGTCGTCAACGGTAACCAACACATATCGCTTCCCATTTATGCTTTGGGTTCGCATTGGACCGCATAAATCCATGTGAAGTAACTCCAATACACTCTTTGAATATGGTTCGGGTTTTGTCTTGTGAGATGATCTTTTCATTTTTCCTTTCTCACATGCTCCACATAGATGATCCTTTTCATATCTCAGTTTTGGGAGTCCTTTCACCAGTTGTTTTGCAGCCAGCTTGTTGATGTTCTCAAAGTTTAAGTGAGATAGCCTACGATGCCATAACCAAGAGTCTTTTGAAGAGGCTTTTGACAAAAGGCAGATGCTATCTTTAACCATTAGCTTAGCTACATCAATGGTGTAAAGGTTCGAGCTACGGGAACCGGATAAGATTTCTTTTCCATCCATACACTTAGCACTACAGTTCTTAGCCGTAAATGTAACCTCTAACCCTTTATCGCAGAGTTGACCTATGCTAAACAGATTATGTGATAACCCCTCAACGTAGTCAACATCCTTGATGACTAGATTATTTAAGACTAAATCCCCGTATCCTTTTATGTGAGCATGCTTATTGTTCCCAAATTTCATTGTCCCACAATATTGTTCTACTATGTTGGACAACAATTCTCTCCTCCCAGTCATATGCTTAGGCAACCCAATCCATATACCAGATGAATTTTGTCTGGAAAATAAAGAGTACATGTAATGAAAATCTATAGGCATTTAAACATATCCATCATAAATTAACATGCAAACCGTGTTCTGAACTGAGATGTTCAGAAAACATGATGAATTTAGACCCGGTCCTGAGCTGAGTGCACAGAAGCCAAACATGTAGGTTTAAGCACAACCGACAACCAGAAGAACGGGTCCTAGCCTATGATAACTAGAAGCCAATTAAATGAAGTTCGGGTCTTGATCTGAAGTAACCAAGAACCATCTGCATTAAAATCACACAACTTTGGGTACCCATATTAGGATGGGTCCTTTTGGGTTAGGTGTTCCAGGTGAATATGGCACGTGTACAGTTTTAGGAACCCATTTAGCAGTTATGTGTGGACCAAATGTAGAGCCTTCTGGAATCCATTTACAATTGGATTTAACAGGCTTTGGAACCTTAGGCGATGAACTTGCCTTTGGTTTTTGACTTTTTGAAACTTGTTGAACATTTTCTTTGGTTTTGGGCCAGGGAAAGTACAAGTCTCAGTTTTTGTGGAGGCCGATGATGCAACATTTTTTATTTTCTTTTTCTGAATTCTCTTAGCAGGAAAAGGCACAAAAGCATTCATTTCAGGTACTTGACGTCTAAAACGAGTTGGACATAATTTAAACAAGTCACCAAACGAATACTTTAAACAAGAAATAGAATTCGATACATCATTACAAATATTGTTTTCTGAGATTACATTCAACCTATCTCTAGAAAAAAATTCATGTGGCATAACAGCCTTCTTCACAAAAAAACTGGAAATATCTTGCATAGACGTTTTGGGCACTCTTCTCACATGATCTGTAGGAACAAAACAACGAGAGTCAGTATGCATGGAAGACTTAGATTTTGAAGATTTTTCTTTTTCTTGGTGAGTGGGTTTCTTAGAAGAATTGGATTGATTCTGAGTCTTCTTTGAAACCTTAGCTTTGAAAGGTTTTGAGCACTCACCTTTAAAATTGATAGAATAAATTTCAACTTTGGCTTTACCTTTTTCAGACGATATAAGTGGGATCTTGATAGGATGAGAAACTTTTGGCTCTTTTAAACTTTCTGAAACCATGTCAAAATTTTCCTTGTAGACAGTTAATTCTACAGTTTGTTAAAAACTTTGGTTTGCCAGTTTTTCCTCACTCGTAAGAAGAGCTTCTTGATAATCAAGAGCTTTCTTTCGAGTTGACTTTAATTCCTTTTCTAAAACTTTGATTTTATGTTGAAGAACTTTTGTAGGAATATAAAGATGAGGGATTGGTTTGACTAGTTCTACTTTCATTTCAGCCTCTGAATAACTAGACAAGAAATCTTCCTCTAGGGTAGGTACTCTATAAGGATAACTCTCGTTTTGCTCTTCATATTTAAAAGATGTTTCTTTTTGTTTATTTTCATTTCGTTTCTCATCCTCTCGGGTTAAAATTTTTTCCGATGTTTGATAAACGAATGACTTTAACACAACACCCATATATCTCATGTCATATAAATTAGGTAAAACTTGCTTAACCTTTTCCAAATATTTAGGATTTTTAAAACCAATTCCTTGTTTGGAATGGCAAAACCTATTTTCTTTGGGTTGGTTTAAATGAATAGTTTGTTCTGTTTGACCCCGTTTTAGAAATTCATCATCTAGGGTCTTTATGCGAGAATACAAACCTACTCTTTCTTCTTCTATTATTTTATATTTTTCTAAACTATCTATGTTTTCCATACTTACAGTCTCTAATTGTTTTGAAAGAACAGATATTTCTGATATTAAAGAGTTCTTTTCATTAGATAGTCTATTCATACAAGATTCAAGATACGTATTCCTATCCTGAACATCTATCTTTTCAATTAACATCTGTTTTATCCCGTCATGATCAGTTAACCACTTCTTTTCATATAATTCAGATAATTCTTTCAAGGTTAGAGCTAGATGTTCAGCCTTGACACACTTTTTCGTTTTTGCATTTAATCTAGCTTCTAGATAACGTATTTGTGTGTGCAAGTTACATTCATTTTGTACTAATAATGCTTTTGAATGTAAAAGGAATGTACCTCATGTGCCTCAGAATCTGACGTGGAACATTCAGGATCCCCGGACTTGGCCATCAGACAAGTTGGTGGATCTGGCTTTGTCTCCCCTTTAGCAGCCGTATCTGGTTCTGGATCTGACGTTGTAGCATAGTCGGCCAGTCCAATGCGATCCGCCATGTAGCAATTTTTACCTTTGTCATCCTCTTCGTCAGAATCTGCATCGTCCCAATAATCCTCTTGGGCAACCAAAGCCATTGCATCAGATCTCTTCTTTGCGACCTCCAGTTTCTGCTCATAGTACCCAACGTCTCTTTCAAACTGGTTTTTGCATTCCCGAGCAAAGTGGCCCGGTTTCTCACATTTATAGCACAGACGTTCAACATTCGCTTTTGGCTCATCAGCACTGGGCCTTTCATCTCTCCTTTCTACCGGCCTCTTGTCAGCTCTACGAGGTTCGCGGCTGTCGCCTCTCCTGTTGTCTCTACGATCATAGTCTCTCCGATCGTCTCTTCTCTTATCCCTTCGATCATCCCTACGATTGTAGTCTCGTCTATCCTCTCTTCGATCATCCCTTCTATAGTCACGCCTTTCATAACGGCGATCATCTCGATAGTCCTTACGGTCATCATATCTCCGTGCGTCTCTATCATCTCTTCTATACTCATCCATCCTATCATCTCTTCGGTAGTCATCTCTCCTCTCATCTGTCCTGTCATCCCTTCAATCATCAGAATACCTCTGCGGGCCTGTATGATAGCGAAGCTGATTGTTGGTCTTGTTAGAAAAACGTATTTGTTGAAGACAGTTAGACCATAACGCAATCTGTTCCTGAATCGTTTCCTCTTCTTCATCGTAAGGCTCATGCGGGGGGTAAAGCATATCTGCACTGAGATGATGAGGAACCTTGAGCATAAGGTGCAGGAGATAGGTTCTTGTTTGAGAAAAGGGCCAGAGAATCAGCTAGTTTGATGCCCGTGTTTGCAGAGAGTAACAGGGATGCTAACTGATTAGCCATCTGCTTTTGGTGATCAACATCTCCCTGATACTTTTTGAGTTCCTTGAATACCACATTAACAGATACATTTGGAATGTCCAAAACTCGTCTTGTTTCATGGCATGCAACTTGCCATTCAGGGGCTAGGGAAGCAAAGAATTGGATGTTGATGTCATCCTTATCTTTCTTGATGTGCAGCTTGTTCAATTCGTTCAGAACTGCACAGAATTTGGTGAACGTACCCTGAAGAGATTCCCCGTCTTTGGCTCTAAACTCAGTGAATTTTGCCTTAGCCTCCTTGATTTTGGCTCGGTCATCTAAATCAGCCCCCAACATTTGAACTTCGAGTTCATCCCACATCTCTTTGGCAGACATCTTGCTGTCCACCCCAACAAGTATATCGGTGGGAAGGGCTTGGTAGATGAGATACTCTGCCCGTTTATCTCCATGTTGTCTGTCCCTCTCAGCCTCATTTGCAGGTTCACGTTCAACTTTAGATGCTAGAACAGGTGGGTCGGCTTCGGGCCTGGCAGGTATTTCCCGATAGTATATGAGAGGGCCTTCAGTAATGGATTGGAGCATTAGATTTCCATTGGGCTGCATACTGACGAATTTCAGGAATCTGGACTTCCATTGCTCGTATTCATCAGGATAGAGAACAGGTGGTCTGTGCTCAGATCCTAGAAGAAGTGCCTCTCGGGACATGGTTGATAGTGCTGGTTTATAAAAAATGAGATCTTGAAGGTGGAAACTGAATTTCGGATAAACAACAGTAACTCGGATGAATAGTGTTTCGGTTGGTCCGAATTCAGATGAAATGGGGAAAATTCGGATGAAGTAGAATTTGGATGAACAATGAAGTTTGGATGGTCAAAACTTCGGATGAACAGTGGAAAATGTGATGGACCGAATTCTGATGGAACAAACTCGGATGAAATGTAATTCGGATGGATCGAATTTCGGATGAACAGTGTAAGTTCAGATGGACACTTAAAAAACTTTTCAACTTAAAATGACCGAGTTCGGATGGGATCCGAAGTTCGGATGGTGCGAAATGGAATTTAATTTAACAAAACTTCGGATGGTCCGAAGTTCGGATGTGTCTGAAATGAGTTAAATTTTGGTCCGAAAATTGGATCCGAATTGGACCGAAATTAGGTCCGAGATGATCTGAAATATGGTCCGATGTTCAACAGTTATGAAATTTTCAGATTTTTCAGAGAATTAAAACAAGCAGTATTTAGGCTAAAAATTATTTCTATATGTTTGGAAAAACATTTTAAGAACTTTTAAGTAATTAAAACACACCAAAACACCTAAAAATCTAATAAAAATGCGACCAATACCAAACCAAAACTCATATTTTTTTGATGATAATAATCAGATTTTTAATGACAAAAACACGTAATGATTGAACATTAACTGCTCAAAATCAATATATGATGAATAATAGATGATTATAGGATGAATAAACACGGAAAACAGAAATATAAGGCTGAAAAATGGATCAACCCGTGGGTTTTTATGAAGAACATGAAGAACTCAGCAGAATCTGAAACGGAATCAGTTGAAATCCACAACCTAGCTATGATATCAATTATTGTAATCGTATTCCCAGAATTATATCCGCACTTGAATGATCTCACCAATATTATATTGCAAAACAGAATAATTACTCAATGATTTGCAAGGAATAAAGATGAAATTGACAGAGAGAATGTTTGCACTTGTCGGCGGCTGTAATATCAATAATACGTATGTCTGATTGTTGAGAAACCCTAGGTGGGGTTTCCCTTTTACATGGAACTAAAACCAACTATCAAGCTATTACACTTTTGCCCCCTTAACTTGTAAAATAAAAGATACAACTAAAATAAGTCTAGAAATAAATAACAAGGAAATAAACTAAAAGAAAGTCACAAGATCAAAATTAAATATCTAACAGTATTTGATTTTTTAATGCTGCATTTTCTTTTATTTAATGTTGCTTCTCCTTGATTTATCAATCTAAAATCAATGTTAACTTTGGAATTGTCATCGTAAAATTAATCTTTAAAACCCCTTAATTTTTTTATTAAGTTTTAGCCTTGGCACATTCACTGTATTTTAATTTTTTTGGCATACACTCCAAAGCCTATTTTGATTTACTTGGATCATCATTTTGTTTCTCTTTTCTCTCTATATAAATGGACAAAAAAATATGCTTGAAAAAACAAAAGATCATAACAAGTTCAAATGTGTTTTATTTATATGTAACGAGTTCAAGTGTGATATATACACACACACACACACACACACACACACACACACACACACACATATATATATATATATATATATATATATATATATATATATATATATATATCTGTGTGTGTGTGTGTGTTCTTGAATACATGACAATTTAAAGTTTAGTTATTAGACAATGTTATGGCTAATGTTTTTGTCTTTGTTTTTGTTATAGTTATTTAACATGTCTATGCGTAGAGATAGAGGATGGATGTACAAACGAAAAAATGCTGATGGTTTTCTTAATACTAATTATGGCCACAAAGTAGAATTGTTTTTGGATTTTGCCTTTTCTAATGAAGCTTTTGTCGAAGTGAAAACCTTGAATCATGAGAAAATACTTCGAAGGCGATATATCGAAACACTGTTAGTGCACCCTGTGTGACGATAGCAGTCTAAGTATAGACATATTTTGTAAAAGTCAATTTGATTGATATTACACATTAACAAGTGTTTGATATATGTTTGATTATATGTTTGATATTGATTGTATGTATGTTTGAACTTGGTGTAATGTATTACAATAAGTTCAAACAGAAGTTCAAAGATAAGTTCAAACATAAGTTTGAAGGCTAAGATTCGAATTTGTAGAAGACAAGTTCGAAAGGCCTTGGGCCTGTTCGAACTTGTCTTAGGCAAATTCGAACTGGGTGTTATAATTAAGGGTTAATTCGATTAACTATTAGACATTTGCAGAATTTCAGAGCGATTAGTGCAAAGGGCGATCTCGAACTTGCAAGTTATCAGAGAGTTGTTCTTGGAGAGAATCATGTGTCGGGACGTTCAGTTGTTCGTCTATCACTCTGTGTGTCTCCGTGTTTAGTGTGCGTGGTCTATCCGTCAAGCCGCTAACAAGGATTCCGCACTTGTTGGCAGGTGTCGCGTCAAGATAGGATCTGTAGTCAGGCGACCTTACAAGTGGTATCAGAGCCTTAAGGGTGTTCGTGGTGTTCTTCGTGTTCACAAGTAACATCTGTGGTTTCTTGACGTTTATGGTCGGATAAATCATTTTTTGGTTAAGATTTCGAGTTTTTCAAGTAAGATATCGGGAAAAGGTTCATATTAGTTCATCAATTTGGTCGAAATCATAGTTTTTAATCCTAAGAAAAATCGAACTTTTGGCCGTTTTTCGAACTTGCGGCGCTCGAACATAAGGGGGTATTAGGGTTTGTTCAAAATTCGAATTTGTCAGAAAATACGCTCCTTTCGAAATTAATTTTAGGGTTATATTCGATTTTGGTCTCATTCGAATTTACCTAGATTCGAATTTGGCATAACTTTCGAATTTCTCACTGTTTCGAATTTGTTTGCTTTCAAACTTAATTTCGAATTTAATTTCAAACAAATTTAAAATTAATTAAATTCGAACTTCCTCAAGTTCAAAAGTGTTAATTTAAATTAATTACAAATTAAATTAATTAAGTTTTAAATTCAAATTTTTAAGAAAAAATGACAAGTTTACAAAGGTTTATTGGAATGGACCATGAAGTCGGAAAGGCTAATTCTTCACCCAAGCTGATGAAGTTGGAAGACTATTATTGGTGGAAGGATAGGTTCGCCGACTTTGCTCGATTCAATGATATGAGAATGTGGATTTGTATTGACGAGGGATACATTCCACCTACCACAGAAGTTGAGGGACGTCAACGAGTCTTGTCATATCAAATGATGAAGGATGATGATAAGAAATTATATGAGGCTGAGAACCGAGCATTCTCGATTATTCGAATGGCATTACCTCAGGAGATCCAGCACACATTTCGAAATCAACGAACAACGAAAGAGTTGTGGGATGCACTTGAGAAAAGGTGTGGAGGAAATCCGAGGGTTCGGAAAGGTAGAACGGAGATGCTCAAGCAGCAGTTCGCTATTTTCAAGGCTTTGAAAAACGAAAAGCTGGATGAGACTATTACCAGCTTTTATCACTTGTTGACAGAGTTAGATAATCACGATGTTGAGTATCGTGAGTTAGAGAAGATTGAGAAAATTCTAGATGCTTTACCGGCAAAATGGGATATGTACGTAGCGCTGATAAAGCATGATGAAGAGAAATATGAGACTCTAACTCTAGAAGGAGTCATAGGAACGCTGAGGGCCTATAACTTTCAGTTGCTGTAGAAGGAACGGGAGTATGACCAAGTACAGGATCCGGATATGTATTTTGGGAAATCCAAACCTTCAGTTGCAAGTGAACTAAAGACAGCTACAACATTCTTTACGGGCGAAACTTCGACTCAAGTAGAAGTAGATGACTCAGGGAGCCGGGCTTTCTTAGGGTACTACAAACCGGAAGAAAAGCCAACTCAGTCTGCATCTACGTCTCAAGGATGCCTATGAGCGCAAAATCAGCTGAAGATCATTTAAATCTTTTGACTTCATTTGTCGCCGCGTATGGCAATTGTGTTCAGGGAAAAATCAACGATCCTGCCCTATGGGATGAAGACTATGATCAAGTAGATCCTGATGATTTAGAGAAGATGGATCTTCAATGGCAACTGGCCATGGTGACTCAGCGAGTCAAGAGATTCATAAAAAGGACGGGCATAAATCTGAATGTTAGCAATAATAAGATTGGATTCGACAAATCAAAAGTTAAGTGTTACAACTGCCAGGGGTTAGGACATTTTGCTAGAGAGTGTCAAAGACCTAAAGTTGAGAACTACCAGAATCAATCTCTGGGGAGATATCAGCCTGGTAGTTCGGGTAATCAGGCAAACATCGTTGGTCTGTTAAAAATGTCACATCTGACAGACACCTCGATGGAACATACGATTGGAGTACACATCCAGAGTCTAACGCTAGAGCCTTCATGGCTGAAGTAACAGAGACTGGAAGTGTCGGAGCAAAGGAAGAAACAGAGGACAGACACCAGAATGATTCAAGTCCTGTATTAGTGGAAAAGTCAGACAATCAGACTATTCTAGAGTTTGCTGCACAAATGGCAAACGTGGAATCAGATCACACAAAGGTAATTCTGAACTCTTCTACATTCCGCGACTTATGTGCTTTCTGTGCTACTTCTAATGATATATTAAATTTAGTGCTAGAAACACATAGTAATCTAACTGCTCAAATTGAATCCTTAAAATCAGACAATGCTAGCCTCTTAGATATAAAAGATGATCTTAGGAATAAGCTTAAGGCAGATGCTCAAGATGTCATAGTTCTAAAAGACAAGCTAAGTGAACAATGTGTCAGGATATAACTAATCTATGAGCATGTTGAGGCATTAACCAAATAGCTTAAGATTAAAGAGGTAGAGCTAGCTGAAGCTAAGGTTAAGGTTGCAGAGGTAAGTAGTAAATTGGAAAAGTTTAGGAACTCTTCACTGAACCTAGGGAAGATCTTAGATGCACAACATCAGTCTAACAAACCAGTAGGTTTAGGGTATAATGAGAGTCCTCCACCTTTTAATGATAACTATGTGCCTCAGCCTCAGGATAAAACTGATAAACTAGTTGAATTAGAGGTAGCATCTGAACCTGTGTCTGAATCTGTTAAGGATAAAGAAACTAAGGTGAATAATAACAATGCCAAGATTAAGAAAGTCAAATTTGTGCAATCTTCTAGTGATCAGATTGTAGGAGAAGCCAAACCTGACTTTAACAATCAGAAAGAGGAAATAGTCACTATAGTTGAGACGAAAGAACATGACACTAGTGAGACACCTAAGTCAAAGGGCACACATAAGAAGTCTATTGATAAAATGTCTTGTTTTAGATGTCAGGAAAAGGGACATGTTGCTTCTAGTTGTCCACATAGGAAGGTAGAATCTACACCTAAAATTGGAAAGCCGGAACAACATAAACCCTCTCCAAGTGTAGCAAGCACAAGTAGTTCTCACACTACTGAGAAGATTGTGCAAGCCACACCAAAGACTGCTGTGAAACAAACACCTGTGTCAGGTAGACCAAACGAAGTGGTTAGGACTAATTCACCGAATAGAGTTCCTAATCAATCTAGGTCAGGACCTCAATAAAATTATAGGAGTACTACACCTAGAAGAGCTTACACTCTGGTTAGGTCACACACTCCTGTAAGACATCAGACACCAGGTAGAGCCCAGGGATATCAATCTGAAATGCCCTATAATAGAAATTATTCGAGGGCTCCACAACAAATGCCTACACAAAGGCCGAGAGTGAGTTTAAATCACTCTGCACCACAACAGGCTCTCAATCAAACACCCAAGTCACCTGAAAGGAGAGATGGGTATTTGAAGGAGTTCACGTATGTGGATGAGAATGGTATTACCAAGTCAATCAAGGCTTGGGGTTCCCCGTGATAACTAACCTCTTTTCTTTCATGTGCAGGAGATAACTATAGGTCTAAACAACAAGTGGTTCGTCGACAGTGGTTGATCTAGGCACATGACTGGGGAAAGAAGTCTACCCACAGACTTCAAGGGAGGGAACAGGGGATTCGTATCATTCGCTGGTAACAAAGGAGGAAATATCACCGGTACTGGAGTGGTCACTAATGGGACTATCAAACTTGATCAACTTTACCACGTTGATAAACTTGATCACAATCTCATTAGTGTATCTCAAATCTGTGATAAGAAGAACTCAGTGCTTTTCACTGATACTGAGGCGTTAGTGCTAAAACCGGGATTTAAAGTACCTGAAGAATGGATACTGATGAGGGCTCCAAGGAAGAATGACTTGTACATGCTAGACATGAATAAACCAGATTCTTCGATGGGACCAATATGTCTTCTATCTAAAGCTTCAGAGACCGAATCAGTTTTATGGCACAGACGCATGGCACACTTGCACCTGAGAAAAACGAACAATATCAGTAAACATGGTCTGGTGCAAGGTGTCCCGATGAATAGTTTTCAGTTTGAAGACAAGTGTGTACCGTGCAAGAAAGGCAAACAACACAAGAAGGCACACAAGTCCAAGACTCAGAACTCCATAGCTGCCACTTTCGTTTTGTTGCATATGGACCTATTCGGACCAATCAACAAAAGGAGTATAGGTGGTAGTTGGTACTGTTTAGTTATCACTGATGATTACTCACGATTTTCATGGGTTTTCTTTTTAGGTACGAAGGACGAGACAGCTGCAAAGTTGATTGGGTTCTTAGACCAAGTCGAAAACTCCTATGGGACGCGGGTACAATTGGACATGACTTATCGTCATTAAATCTGAATGACGATGGTCAAGGTTTTCCAAAGACGAGCTTTCCATCATCTTCTGAGCCTACAATGACAAAAGATAGATCTCCAGCAGAGAATGATTCTGAGTTGCCTACAAACGAAAATCAGGCTACGAATTCTAACTCCGAGGACAGTGATCATGAGGAAGAGAATGTAGCATCTGAAGTCGTTCCCCCGTTAGGTGAAATAGGATCAAACTTAGGAGATAATCTTAGGGTCGATGAGATAGAAACATCCAGGATTAATAAGGATCATCCGGTTGAGAGCATCATAGGAAATCCGATTGTTGGTGTGAGGACTAGGAGTAGTTTGAATAACAACACAGTGCTGTTGTCAATAATTAATGACTCCGAGACTTTTCACACTTGCCTGTATTCATGTTTCATCTCGCAAGAAGAGCCGAAGAATGTGCAAATGGCACTGAAAGACAATTCTTGGGTTGAAACGATGCAAGAAGAACTGTCACAATTCAGAAAACTTGAAGTGTGGGAGTTAGTTACATTACCTCGAGGAGAAGTTGCAATAGGAACCAAGTGGGTTTTTAAGTGCAAGAGAGATGATCGGGGTATTGTGACTCGCAACAAGGCAAGACTTGTAGTAAAGGGTTTCAACCAAGAGGAAGGAATCAATTACAACGAAGTGTTTGCTCCAGTGGCAAGGCTTGAGGCAATCCGTTTGTTTCTAGCCTTTGCATCCTTCAAAGGATTTAAAGTCTATCAGTTGGATGAAAAAGTGCATTCCTCTATAGCAAAGTGAAGGGACTGGTGTACGTTGAACAACCGCCCAGGTTTACAAATCCAAAGTATCCAGACAGAGTGTATCGTCTTGATAAGGCTCTATATGGACTACATCAAGCACCAAGGGCGTGGTAGGAGACACTATCTACTCATCTTTTAGACAACGGGTTTGAAAGAGGGAGAATTGATAGTACACTGTTTGTGAAAAGGAAGGGTGAACATTTTATCTTGGTTCAAGTGTACTTCGATGATATCATTTTCGGGTCATCGGACGAGCAGATGTGCAAAGATTTCGAGAAGGTGATGAAGTCTAAGTTTGAGATGAGTGCTATGGGAGAGCTGAACTTCTTTCTGGGTTTGCAAGTCGAACAGAAGAAGGAGGGTATGTTTATCCATCAGACGAAGTATGTCTACGACATTCTAGAGCGCTTCAGGATGGAGGGGACAAAGCTGACTGCTCACTTTAGCACGTCGATTCAAGTGAATCACAATCTCGGACCGGGTACAGAAAGTGATACTGATGTGGATCCGACGTTATATCGGGCGATGATCGGATCACTTATGTATTTAACTGCTTCTAGACCTGACATAATGTTTGCTGTGTGTATTTGTGCTAGGTTTCAAGCCAATCCGAAAGAAATGCATATGAAAGCTATGAAGCGGATTCTGAGATACCTCAAGTTGAAACCGAAGCTGGGACTTTGGTATCACACTGATGGTGATCTGGAACTGGAAGCATTCACGGATTCAGACTATGGAGGTTGCAGCTTGAATCGAAAGTCAACAACTGGAGGTTGTCAGTTCCTTGGAGGGAGACTAGTATCCTGGCAATGCAAGAAACAGACTTCGGTAGCCGTGTCAACGTGCGAGGCCGAATATGTAGCTGCTGGTAGTTGCTATTCAAAGGTTTTATGGATACAACAACAATTGCGGGATTACTGTTTGACTTATACTCATACTCCTATTAGGATAGATAACCAATCTACTATTGCTATAACCAATAATCCAGTTAAACATAGTAAAACAAAGCACATAGACAGAAGACATCATTTTATACGTGATTGTGCTGAAAAGAATTTAATAAAGCTGGTAAAAGTGGCAACGGAAGATAATAATGCTGATTTATTTACTAAAGCTTTTGATAAGTCACGCTTTCAGTTGTTGGTTCAACTAAATGGTATGCGTAATCCAGAGTAACTTGACCTTCGTAGTATTTAACTCTTTTTCTTAGTAGTTAAGTAGAATTTCTTTCTTTTTAAAGTAAGTTAGTAGTTTCCGTTTATAGTAAGTTCATAGGTTACTATATTAGCTTATTCTTATTTATGAAAAACAAAAGAAAAAAGAGAGAAAACCATAAAAAGCTAAAAAAAAAAAGAGAATATTAGAAAATTGAGTTAAGTCTTAGAGACATAGGTTCAAAGTGACGAAAATTAGCACAGTCGATACAATCTCTAAGTGTTAAACTTTCACACATAATGCACCTTAAACTCTAAGTGACATACATTTTCTAGTATGATGTGTTGGTAGGCATAATACACAAGGGAATCTCAAAAGCTAAAAAATATTCAAGAAAAAGTCATATATGTAACCAACTTAGATGTATGACCAAATGGTCTTAATTTTTATGTTAGAGACATACAGACAATGGTTCTAAATGAGGTATGCAAATTTTCTGGGGGATGTATAGCCACATCAGATACATCTTAAAGAAAAGAAACAAAAAGAAAAATCATGATTATAAGGAGAGAGTCAAAACAAGTCACTTTGTTGTACGTAAGTACAGACCTGTTACCTCTAGTTTGACTCGAGTTAGCAAGATCAGTCCCTTTGTTGTACGTTAGTACAGACCTGTCACCGCTGTCTTGCTAGCTTTAAAATAAACCTTAAGACAAACTAAGACACTCTTTTGTATGTGAATACAGAACTGTGTCCGACGTTTGCCTTTTAAAGAAAATTTGCAATACCGAAAAGTTATAATCATTGTGTGTATGCCTTGATCATAAAAGTATGTCTAAGTATGGGACACGTAAGGTAGTTTCTTGATAAATAAAAAGGCCAAGGGATATTCCAAAGTGTAACATGTTTAAAGGGAAAATAATACCGACAATCACCTAGAAATGTGTGTTACGACAAACAATCAAGGAATCAGAAAATTCCTAAATGTGAAAATGTAATACTGAAAGTGCGAATTTGACACCGTTATCTGATTGAAAATTTCTTTGACTTTCTCGCCAAAAATATTCTGTTAGCTTAGGTTGTAAATTTTTTAGAAGTATTTTTGAGTAGCTTAAGTTTAAATTTTATTCAAAATTTTATTTTATCTTATTTTAGTTTATCTTATTTTATTTTATTCTAAGTAGGAAAAAGGTCAAAGTTACTAAGGATGCATTTTTGGTTGAATAAACAAACATTGCATGAAAATCTATCGCTTAGTGTGAATAATTTTGCAAAGTTTGTTCCGTTACACGAAAAAGTTGAATTTTTAACAAGGATTTTCAAAATTTTCAGTTATATTCGAATTTCAGACAAATTCGAACTAACCTTCGAATATGTCAGGAAATTCGAATTTAATGCAAGTTCGAATATGGTTGGTATAAATAGGTCAACAGTGACTCATTCATCTCACCTACCTTCGATTTTCTAGATTCGAACTTCTGCCTGTGCGATTTCAAACTTACTGCTTCGACGTTATCATTTCGAATTTCTCACTATTTCACGAAGTTTTACTCTGTTGTATTCGAATCTACCAACACTCTTAGGTATAATAATCATCATTATACAAAGTTTAAGTAGTTTAGGACTCATTTTTAGCAAAAAATCGACCATATTTGAAGTTTTTGGGGTTTTAACTTTGTGGTTCAAAATCACAAGTTTTAACCGGTGAAACTTCAAATAAATTACATATATCTTCGATTAGGACCCAATAGGACTAGTTGATACTAGTTTCTAAGTCAAATGGGGTTAAAATCATGGATTTGTATTTGAAAGTGACCGACTTCGAACATGTTCATCATGTTCGAACTTGTCAGAAAATTCAAATTTGGCAACAAATTCAAATTCAGTCAAATTCGAACATATACTTCGAATTTGTTATTAAATTCGAATGTTTTCGTAATTTTAAGTTCAAACTTGTAGAAATTCGAATGTGTTGGATTTTGGACTTATGTAAGTTCAAAATAAAACAAATTCGAAATTAAACAAGTTTCATTTTTATCTTTTTACTAATATGGTTGTTGTTTTTATGTGCAGATATGGGTGATGGAGCGTTCTTTAATAAGCACAATATGGTAATGTCAGTCGATAGAGAGCTTCCCGAAGCTCTGCCAATTCGACAAATGGTGGAATTTCTGACGCATTCGAGGGTTTCTTACGTTTTAACCCATAACCTACAAATAATCTTACCTTATGTAAGACAATTCTGGGATCACCTACAAGTTGACTGCTCTGTGACGTCGACAGTGTTACGAACAAGAGTTGGTGGGCAGCCAATTATTTTCTCCACTAACATGCTTCGTCAGATTCTGCAGCTTGGACAGAAGATCAGGAGGCGGGGCCCATTGATTTTCCGGTGAATATAAGGCAAGCGGCCTTCTTGCGTATGGGATACGCCCTAGATATCACTAAAGCTGCATATATGAAAAGTGGATTGATCGGGCAATGGAGATACTTAGTACATGTGTTTATGGTGTGTTTTGCACCGAAAAAGGCCGGATTTGACTATATCGTGTCCAAGATGCAACCAGCCGTGATTGCTTTGGTATATAACAAGCGCTTCAGTTTTTCGGAAATGTTCTTTGCTGAGTTCGTGCATCAGATCACGGCTCCAGCACGTGAAAGATTCTTAATGTACCCGCGCTTTGCAATGATGCTTATCCGCCATTTTCTGCCAAATCTGCCATAGCTTCCGGATACTCATGGTGTGGCAATTATTGATAAGAGAATATTCGCTGACTGCCAGTCGCACAATGCACGAAGGGCTGAGCAGGTCAGGCCTCAGGTGACACCATTGTTTGGGGCAGTAATTGATCCGGATTTTGTTGCCCCAGAAGGGGAAAACTGGGCTGGTGAAGGTCCTCAACCGCAGCCACTGCCGCAACAGCCACAACAACAACAACAACAACAACCGCAACCACGAAGGAGTCAGAGAGCCCCAGAAAGACAAATTCAGGCTTCGAGGCCCTCCTCCAGCAGGCATTCAGAACCTACGGCAGCAGGTCCATCAACGGACGCTGCATGCACTTCAAAGTCAGCCCTAGAAATTGATCAGACAACGCAAACACTCGAAGAGATATGGGCTCAAGGGACTGCCTCGGACCTAAACCTCACTGAACAACTGGTTCAGGACGTTTTAGATCTTCCAGGAGAGTTTCATGATATCTTTACGGAGATTGATGAGTATCAGCCACCGGAGGGTGAGGCTATGGACATTGAGGTCCAGGGTCAAGTAATTGTAGAAAGAGAGACTAAGGTAGAGGGTCAAGCAATGACTACCTCAGAGTCTGAGTCTGAATCTGAGGAAGTTTAAGAAGTAGAAGAGAACCTGTTGATCTATCTGTTCGAATTGGCAGATATGGATCAAGAATAGTGGTTAGTACGAGAGAAACAGGTAAAAGAGCTGCTAGAGATTCAGATGATGATGATTCTGATTCTGAAGAAGAAGATCCAACTCCCCTCGTTCCTAGGCATAGGGCGAGGAGGCACCGATTCATGCAGGGAGCCTCATCCACCTCTGCTCCTGAGCCTGTAGTTCCAGCTGCTCAACCATCCATCACTCCATCACCATCTACATCCATTCCATCTACATCATCCACATTCACCGACAATCAGCGGTTTACAGAGTTGAAGGGCAAGGTGGATTTCCAATCAGTCCAAATCTTTCAGCTATCTACGCTAGTAAAGGAACTTCAAGCTCACAATGTCAGACTTGATCAGGAGAACGCTGAATTGAAAACAATAGTTTCCATCAAGCTTCTGAGATTAAAACAATGAAGTCCCTCCTGGAGCAGTTAATGAAAAATCTTCAAGCTCAGGGGGAGAGTAGCTGCAAAGAAGCTGAAGTGGTTAGAGGAGATGATGACGGCAATGATCCCGAGACTGGAAGAGAAGGTGAGCTAGCAGATATTTCAACTGCACAGCGAGCATCAGTTCAGGGGGAGCCAAGTCAGTCTGGAATAGCAGAAGGTGTTGAAGGTGAAACTTCTAAGACCATTGGGAGTGAAATGATAGAAAATCTGATGGATATATAGAAGAAGAAGAGATAAGTTTTGATTTTGAAGATGAGATCGAAGATTTGGAAGAAGGGGAGTTTGTACCTTAAGATATAGGAGAGTGGAAATCAGATGAAGAGGCCGTTGAAGACGAAGACGAAGACGATGATGTAGATGAAGTAATCATCCCATCACAGCCTATCACAGAGCAATATGTGCACAACGATCACAATGTAATCGACATAGATGAAATTAAATTGGACTCTGTGGACGATTCAGAACTTGAGGAAGCTGATAAAGAGCCAAGCAGAGCTGAATTGTTAAATCTTTGGTTCCGTAAGGAAGAAAAGAAAGCAGAGCCAAAGATGAAGAAGAAGGTGAGAGTGCCAAACTCTGAAAATCTCTCAGGTGGAATACTCAGCTGGTTCTTCGACAGAGAATTGCAACTATTTATACTAAAAAGAAGAGATGGACTTCAATACTTGAGGCGAACAGTGAAAGTATTTAACACACTGCCCAAGGTTGAAGTGAAAGAGTTAGCTTGGAAGGAGTTGATAAACATTGGAGATGACCCCTATGCTGAAGTGATCGCTAAGATTATCAGAAGAGAGGGTAGATCTGGAAAGTTTGAAAGACTAAAGCCAAGATCAGGCAAGAGAGTCGAGGATGAGTCGAGAATAGATCCTCATACGGGAAAACCGTGGGCTAAAATGGTTTACAAGCCTGTCAGATGCTTGAAGAAAGTACCGTTGAAGTCTATGCCACAGGACGTTCTTGGAAACATGAAGTGGTGGTATATAGACAATGATACGACTGAAGCAGTCATGGAGAATCTAGAAGACAATGTGATTTTGAGAGTATATGATCCGCTACACCTGATCAACCTATCTAAGGATGACCTGCGAAAGCTACATGATCAGCCAATTTTCTTTCATGAAGGCTGGAGATCTGAAGCCAGGAAATTCCAAAAGATAGTTAGAGTTTGTATTGATATAGGATTGTATGCAGGTAGTATCTTATATAGTTCTAGTACTTAGGCAAAATATAAATAGTTAGAAGCTATCGTCAAGGGGGAGTCTGTTAGTGCACTCTGTGTGACGATAGCAGTTTAAGTATAGACATATTTTGTAAAAGTCAATTTGATTGATATTACACATTAACAAGTGTTTGATATATGTTTGATTATATGTTTGATATTGATTGTATGTATGTTTGAACTTGGTGTAATGTATTCAGTAAGTTCAAAGATAAGTTCAAAGATAAGTTCAAAGATAAGTTCAAAGATAAGTTCAAACATAAGTTTGAAGGCTAAGATTCGAATTTGTAGAAGACAAGTTCGAAAGGCCTTGGGCCTGTTCGAACTTGTCTTAGGCAAATTCGAACTGGGTGTTATAATTAAGGGTTAATTCGATTAATTATTAGACTTTTGCAGAATTTTAGAGCGATTAGTGCAAAGGGCGATCTCGAACTTGCAAGTTATCAGAGAGTTGTTCTTGGAGAGAATCACGTGTCGGGAAGTTCAGTTGTTCGTCTATCACTGTGTGTGTCTTCGTGTTTAGTGTGCGTGGTCTATCCGTCAAGCCGCTAACGAGGATTCCGCACTCGTTGGCAGGTGTCGCGTCAAGATAAGATCCGTAGTCAGGCGACCTTACAAACACCATTGTAGAAGGAGATATATCTAAACATTCTTCAGGGTCGATCACAATTGGTCAACAAGCTAGGCGACTTGTAAGATATTAGAATGTTTAACTTGTATGTATGTATGTATGTATGTATGTATGTATAATCATGACTTTTGTAGGCGAAACAATTGAACGACCAATAACATCGCTTGAGTTGTATGAAATGACGCATACAAAAAAGGTTAAGACATGAGCGAGAGACACATCTCGAGAATATATTACCAAAAAGGCCAAACTAATTAGGGTAAATTTCTTGAACTTATTTTAATTTCCTTATATAACACTCGTAAATGTTTTTTTATGATAATATTTCGTAGGATGCAATTAAAGATCAAATGATTGCAAAGCATGGACCAGATGTTATTACTCATCCACCTCCTGATAAAGCCCTTTGGCATGAGTGCACTGGAGGGCTGAAAAAAGGAAGATTATTTGGTTGGGGTATGCTTTCTGATCCAGAAACTTTAGTTACTGGTTCATTAGAGACACCAAGTACTGATAGATCTTATAGTTCGGGTTTAGTGCGCATTGATGAGGTTAACACATCATGTATAACATGCAATTTCTTTTGATTTACTTGTTTGTTGATTAAATTATAAAGTTATGAAAGTATGTTGCTAATTTTTAAAGGTTTATAAGTAATGTATTTAACGAGTTACAATAGGCGTAACCATTTTTATTCGGTCACCTGGTTATATATGTGTTGTGATAGTCCTAACCAATGTTATTCGGTCGTCATGGTTATCAATGTATTTTAGTAGGTCATCATGTTGAATATCTAAAAAATTTTATGGGTTTTTTATCGAGGGTTAATTGTGGAACTATGTTGCTAATTCTATTACTTTTCATATATAGTTATTAATAAGGTTTTTAACTAGTTGTAGATTTTTTTTTTTCAAAAAATTGTTGAGTTTAGTGCAAAGTGCAAATTAAGTTTGTATTTATGGTTTTTGTGATAATGTAGGTTGCTAATGTTTATTTTAAAAAGTAAGTTGTCTTTATTGTTGGTTTTACTTGTTTATCGTTTGATTCTCTAAATGGGTCATAAGTGACATTATTGAGTCATGAATCAATATAGATATAAACATGTTGATTGTATTATAAGTGACATTATTGGGTCATAAGTGACATTATAATTTTAGCATAAAATATGATTGTATTATTATTTCTAGTATTGAAGTATGCTAATTAAGTTATTAATATTGGTTTTTTATAGATTGTTTTAGTGATGAAGTTTATAGGCTATTGTGATAAAGTATTTTACAATGATTAGTTTTAACAAAAAATATGATTGTATTATTGGTATAGAATTAAAGCATGCGAAGTAAGTCGTTAATATGGTTTTTTAGTATAAACGTAGGTTAGTATATATTCATTTAAGTATATTTTGTTTATTTTGGTGTATACAATACTATTGGTTTTCATGATTCTTTAAGTTATAAGAATTTTATAACTATAAAGTGTGAATATGTGAGTTAGATATATATATATATATAAACTTTGTTGTAAGGTACAACAGTTGACTCAACAGTTAGAAGAGGAAAGAACATTGGTGAGAGAAGAAAGGCAAATTGCAAGAGAAGAACTCGAAGAAGAAAGGAGATTGGCAAAAGAACGAGAGGAAGCATTAAAATCACAAATCAATGAAGTGGATAAAAGGATGCATGATGAAATGGCAAAATGGAAAGAAGACATATTGGCACAGTTGATCAATCGAATTTCCAAATAGCATGTCTTATATATGTTTGTGTAACTGACTTATAGTTTAACCTAGATCTTTTGAAACCTTCCGATAGAAAGCTAACAACTTTTGATAGAAGGCTAACAACGATGTGCACTTTTTGATCAACATTCTTATGTTGATGTGCACGTTTTGAACAACATTCTTATATTAATGAACGTTGGAATGACAACTTTTGTAGATATTGTTGTGTATTAAATATTAAAAGAATATTACAGGTATTGGGTTGGAAAAACAAGAAAAAAGTTTTTTAAAATCATAAATTTAACGACAGATTTGCGACGGTTTTTAATTATTTTCCTTGATATTTTAGTGACTGATTAGTGACGACAGTAGTGTCGCTAAAAGTATATTCGTCGCTAACCTGTAGCTAAATATGCGTCAATAAATCCGTCAAAAATCTGTCGCTCATACGGTCGTCGATAATCCGTCGCTGAAATATCTGTCGTTACTCTGATGCTAATTATCTGTCTCGAATCTGTCGCAAATCCGTTGTTGTTGAATTTCCATCGCTAATCTATCGCTGTTTGTAATCAACGACACACTTTTTTCCAACAAACCAGTCTGTCACAAATCTGTCACAAATGGGTATCAATGGTGGATTTGCGACGACTTTTTCCATCGCTGATACTCCAGTTTTTAGTAGTGTATGTAGCAATTGTCCTTGTAATATTTTACAACCATGACCCTTTGAGGGAAGTAGGCAATGGGTGAGTTGTTCTCCTCGTAGCTTATTTATAGAATCTATAAGAAAATAGTTGGTAAATAACAATTATGAATCTAATAAATGAAGTAATGATATTGCATACAAGTAACTCATTCTTATAGTAGATGCCGCCAAGTACGTAACAGTTGGTAGGTATAATATATTTAAATAAGTGATGGATTCCTATATATATATATATATATATATATATATATATATATATATATATATATATATATATATATATATATATATATATATATCTTTAACACAGACCAGAATAGTTTGTAAGACCTAAAGGTCGATGTACATTGAAAATATGAAAAAGAATTATAAAGAAGAGTAAAATACACATCTATGACTATGATGTTAAAGGGGAAGTCCCTTGTGGGGAGAAGTTATGGAATTATAATTATATGCTAATTATACAAGTAATGAGATGTTTCAAATCTAGATGATCGAAACATTGTGTAATTATACTGAGGTATAACTTACATAGATATATGAGAAATATGGAATGTATAATACTCTCAAATCAAATTACGATAGCTCTAGGAATAAACCAAGTTAGGACTCAAAGAGAGTTCCATTAACTTTGGTAAAATGTTGTAGCTAAAGTGTTTTAAGGGCCTCTATAAGGATTTATTACTTGTTAATAATTTAAAGAATTCTAAGTTAAGTCCCAAATTCATGTATCGTAAAGTTGTTTAAAGGCCGTGGGATAGGAAAGACCCATAAGTATCTGATGTCCCGTAGTATGTAAATATACTGATGTCCTTCCAAACAAATTGTCGGGACTGCCTCTTGATCGGCAGGTTGAGTTTAGAATTGAGTTAGTACTGGGAGCAACACTTGTTACACGAGCTTCATATTTCTCAGAGATTGATCTGTGAACTGGATATCATCAGTTAAAGGTTCGTGAGGAGGATGTACCAAAGACCGCATTTCATACTTGATGTGGTCATCATGAATTTTTGGTATTACCGTTTGGACTCACAAATGCCCCAGTTGCTTTTGTGGATTTAATGAACCGAGAGTGCCGACCTATGTTGGACAAAATGGTTATTGTATTTATCGATGATATCCTAATCTATTCAAAGATGGAATCTGAACATACTATGCATTTTTATGAGATGTTGGAAATCCTTCGCAAGAGAAGCTTTTTGCTAAATTCTCTAAATGCGAGTTTGGGTTACGAAAAGTACAAATCCAAAACTAAACATCATAAACTTAAGTATATACATACACATATATCAATGCATAACCTTATACAAAGACTATAATGAGTATCCATTATTTCCAATATAATACGTCTACTAAATGTTGAACCTGAAATCGTATAGGTTCAATTCTTGGGGCATGTTATCTCCGAGGAGGATGTATTTGTTGATCCCTCTAAAGGGAGGTTATACGCTTAAGTTTCCTAGGATTGGCCGGATAATATCGGCCTTTCATACGTGATTTTTCTAAGATTGCAATCATGCTTACTTGGCTCACTCGAAAGAATGTGTTGTTCTTTTGGGAAGGTAAACAGGAAAAAGCCTTTCAGGAATTGAAAGTCCGATTGACTAGTGCCCCTGTAGTTGCCTTACTCGAAGGCACCGATGACATTATCTTATATAGTGACGCTTTGGGTATGGGACTTGGCTGTGTTTTTATGCAGAGGGGTAAAAGGATCGCTTATACCTCACGGAAACTCAAGGATTATGATTGCGAAATCGTTTATCATCCGGGTAAGGCTAATATTGTGGCTGATGCGCTCAGTCGAAAGATCTACCAAGAACGTAAACTGAACTTGAATTTCGTTCTTGCTTATGTTACGGTGCAGCCTACTATCCTCAGAGATATCTGTTGTTGACAACGGAAAGTTCTCCGAGAATCTGCACTTAAATCTGAGCGGCTTGTTGTCCAAGTTCATCTCCGTTCTGATATTTCTTGGGGTTAAAAGTGTTGAAGGGCCGTATATGGGCCCCTAAACTTGGTGGTTTCCGGGATGTGATATTGAAGGAAGTTCTCAACACGAAGTATTCTTATTCCCCTCTTTCATGGAATCCTCTAAGCTGATCCCAAATAGCTGCTCTCCACTTGACGGATTGCTTAAAAGAGTTTGACAGTCTGAATGCCACAAACTGTTTGAGGCCTACTTTATGAAGATCAGATGCTCTTTGAAAGCATTTCTGCTGTGTCAGGGATCCACAAAAAATACCCCTAGCTCAGGCTCTTCAATCAGCTTGCCATCTTCAAATTCTACTCCCTTAGGCAGACTGTGGTTTACTCCTTTGATTTCTACAGCGATATCACCCTGTTCAATCATAATGAGGAGTTCCTCCAGCTCAGTATCCTTCCTTGTCCTCCTGGCCTTTATTTTGGGTTGTGTCACATAGACACCCTCACTAACTTCTTTTGAGATCAGGCCAAGATCCTTCACTCTCTCCATCAGCTTCTTGACATATGCCCTGACAGTCTTAGTCGTTTCTGACTTAGACTCGCTCAGAGCAACTGCCAACTCAACCCATTCCCTATACCCCATCTGTGCAACATCAGTGTAGTCATAAGTGTCCAGTTCTGGGCCTGTTGCACCCATCCTGGTTATTCTCAGTTTCCACAGACTGCCTTTTCTTGATATAGGAACATCTTTGACAATTGCTTCCTTGGCAAGCCTTCTATCAGCTACATCCTGAAACTTTCTCTTTGCCAAGTTGTCAAAATGGAATTGGGCCCTTTCAAAGGATGCTTGTTTTGGTTTGGTCACAGAGACCAGAGCACCCTTAACCTGTTCACTTTCCTTTTCACCTGCTGATTCCTTAGCAGCTTCCATTGTAAGGTCTACCACTACGAGATCTATCTAGACGCGGAGCCGTCAACGAGTGCGGAATCCTCGTTAACGGGTAGACGGAAACAACTCTCACACACGAAACACGGAGACTATCAGAGGCTGAACGAACGACACACGAACGATCCTACGAACTGATTCTCTCCGAAACGGCACTAACACTGATGATAAACTCGAGATCGCTTAATGCTTAATCCCTCACGAATTCTGCAAAAAGTCTAATAATATCTCGAGTCTATCCCTAATTATAGAGCCTGATTCGAGTCTGTTATGGGCTAAACTCGAATCTGGCCCAAGGCCCATTCGAGTTTGTCCACAATGACACTCTCGAATCTGCCCTCATTCGAATCTAGGGCTACATTCGAATCTATCACAGATTCGAATGCCAAGCCTTAAATAATTCGAATCTAACTAATTCACATACTCAACTTAGCATTGAAACTTATGTTTTTACTTTATGATTGATTTTATCTTTGTACTTTATGTTTGAACTTCTTGTAATACGTTACATCAAGTTCAAACATACAAACACTAATAAATATCAACCATATATAATCATATATAACAAACACTTGCCACAATCACAATGTAGGATCACTTAGACTGCTATCGTCACACAGGATGTACCAACAGACTCCCCCATGACGATAGCTTCTAATAATTCACACATTTGACTTAAGAACTTTGTTTATTTATGGATTCAAACTACTTCCAGCATACAAACCTTTTTCAACACATACTTTGACTACATTTTCATATTTCCTAGCTTCACTATCCATATGTGCATCACTAGAAATCTTACAGGCATGCAAAATATGAAGATCATCTCTAGAAAGGTTTACCAGGTGAAGAGGATCGTAGACTCTAAGAATAACGTTTTCTTCAAAGTCTTCCATGACTGCTTCTCCAGTCTCAGTGTCAGCATACCACCAATGCAGATTCTTCAAGACATTCTGTGGCATAGGCTTGAGAGGCACCTTCCTAAGACATCTTGCTGGTTTGTAGTGGATCCTCATCCAAGGTCGTCCAGTTAGAGGATCAATGCGTGAAGGATCTTCTACTCTTCTTCCAACCCTTGGATTCAGTTGCTCAAACTTCCTTGATCTTCCCTCTTTTCTTATGATTCTTGCAATGCGTAGGGATCATTGCCAATGTTAATCAGATCTTTCAATGCTAACGCTGTGATTTCGATCTTTGGCAGTGAATTGAAAGCTTTTAAAGTTCGCCTCAGGTACTGGAGCCCGTCTAATTATGAATAGCTGCAGTTTTCGATCAAAGAACCAGCTTAATATGCGTGCAGACAACTTCCCAGTACCCGGCACCCTCATTTTCTTTTTAAGCTCTAATTCCTTCTTTTCAGCTCTGAACCATAACTTTCTCTTCTCTTCATTTGTTAGTTCTCTGGCTGGTTCCTCTACTGATGGCTCAACGTTTAACGCAGCATTCACAACCTCTACGTTAACAATATCATTACCATCTATCACGTATGTATCAGTGATAGGGTTCTGCTGTACGACGATCTCATCAGCTTCATCATCGTCATCAGCACATACCTCGTCATCTGATTGCCAGTCAACTATCTCTTCAGGTACAAACTCAACCTCCTCTAGCTCTTCATCGTCACAATCAAAACCTAAATCCATCGGATCATCATCAAGATCCATGAGAGCATCGATCATCTCACTAATCTCAAAATCTGTAGGCTTCGATGAACTTGCTTCTCCTACTTCTCCTCCTGCTAGACTAGGCTCCCCCTGAGATTGAGCAGTCTGAGCAGCAGAAAAATCTACTGGCTCATCCAGACTTTTACGGCTGGGATCATTGCCTTGGTTGTCTTTATCATCATCATCTCTCGGCCTCTGTATTGCCTGATCACGGCACGACGTCTCCCCCGGAGCCTGTAAAATTTTCAATAACTGCTCTATTAGGGAGCGCATCGCCCTTATCTCTGCGGCCTGATCTGCTACAAATGATTTTAGTTCTGTGTTTTCTTGCTGAACTTTCTCCACAATCTTTTTTAAATCGGCATTCTCTTTGTCAAGATTTGCATTATGCGTCTGAATTTCTCCGATCGCCCTTGTTAGCCCAAAGATTTGAAGTTCCTGGAAGTCGACTCTATCTTTTAAGCGCAAAAACCTTTGGTTGTCGGTATATGTGGTCGAGGTTGATGGAATAGACTGTATAGGTGTAGGAATGATTGGCGATGGAATATAGGGTTCATCACGAGGTGGTGGTGGTGGTGGAGTGGTGGCCTGAGGTTCCTGATGTTGGGGAATTTCTGGTTGTGCTTCAGATGCTGAAGATGATCCTTGCATAAACCTATGACGCTTGGCCTGTTGCCTCGTCACTAGTTGTGCAACTTCCTCCTCTTCAAAATCAGAATCATCAGATTCTCGTGATACTCTCGTCCTCGAGGCATCTTCATTGACTACTAACCTAGATCCATACGTTCCAATCTGAACATTAGGTTCTGTAGACACTGATTCTGGAGCTTCTACTTCAATTTCCTCCATTTCCTCCGACTCGGTTGCAGATGATGACTCATCAATACCAGTCTGCTCTGGCAAATATTCATCTACATCTCTCAACACATCTTCTTCTCCCTCAGGATGCTCAAGTAATTCACCCACTAACGCTGCAGCTATATCTTTATTTGCATGTGGACCTGCCTCCCAAATTGAGTTTAGAATTGAGTTAGTACTGGGAGCAACACTTGTTACACGAGCTTCATATTTCTCAGAGATTGATCTGTGAACTGGATATCATCAGTTAAAGGTTCGTGAGGAGGATGTACCAAAGACCGCATTTCATACTTGATGTGGTCATCATGAATTTTTGGTATTACCGTTTGGACTCACAAATGCCCCAGTTGCTTTTATGGATTTAATGAACCGAGAGTGCCGACCTATGTTGGACAAAATGGTTATTGTATTTATCGATGATATCCTAATCTATTCAAAGATGGAATCTGAACATACTATGCATTTTTATGAGATGTTGGAAATCCTTCGCAAGAGAAGCTTTTTGCTAAATTCTCTAAATGCGAGTTTGGGTTATGAAAAGTACAAATCCAAAACTAAACATCATAAACTTAAGTATATACATACATATATATCAATGCATAACCTTATACAAAGACTATAATGAGTATCCATTATTTCCAATATAATACGTCTACTAAATGTTGAACCTGAAATCGTATAGGTTCAATTCTTGGGGCATGTTATCTCCGAGGAGGATGTATTTGTTGATCCCTCTAAAGGGAGGTTATACGCTCAAGTTTCCTAGGATTGGCCGGATAATATCGGCATTTCATACGTGATTTTTCTAAGATTGCAATCATGCTTATTTGGCTCACTCGAAAGAATGTGTTGTTCTTTTGGGAAGGTAAACAGGAAAAAGCCTTTCAGGAATTGAAAGTCCGATTGACTAGTGCCCCTGTAGTTGCCTTACTCGAAGGCACCGATGACATTATCTTATATAGTGACGCTTTGGGTATGGGACTTGGCTGTGTTTTTATGCAGAGGGGTAAAAGGATCGCTTATACCTCACGGAAACTCAAGGATTATGATTGCGAAATCGTTTATCATCCGGGTAAGGCTAATATTGTGGCTGATGCGCTCAGTCGAAAGATCTACCAAGAACGTAAACTGAACTTGAATTTCGTTCTTGCTTATGTTACGGTGCAGCCTACTATCCTCAGAGATATCTGTTGTTGACAACGGAAAATTCTCCGAGAATCTGCACTTAAATCTGAGCGGCTTGTTGTCCAAGTTCATCTCCGTTCTGATATTTCTTGGGGTTAAAAGTGTTGAAGGGCCGTATATGGGCCCCTAAACTTGGTGGTTTCCGGGATGTGATATTGAAGGAAGCTCTCAACACGAAGTATTCTTATTCCCCTCTTTCATGGAATCCTCTAAGCTGATCCCAAATAGCTGCTCTCCACTTGACGGATTGCTTAAAAGAGTTTGACAGTCTGAATGCCACAAACTGTTTGAGGCCTACTTTATGAAGATCAGATGCTCTTTGAAAGCATTTCTTCTGTGTCAGGGATCCACAAAAAATACCCCTAGCTCAGGCTCTTCAATCAGCTTGCCATCTTCAAATTCTACTCCCTTAGGCAGACTGTGGTTTACTCCTTTGCTTTCTACAGCGATATCACCCTGTTCAATCATAATGAGGAGTTCCTCCAACTCAGTATCCTTCCTTGTCCTCCTGGCCTTTATTTTGGGTTGTGTCACATAGACACCCTCACTAACTTCTTTTGAGATCAGGCCAAGATCCTTCACTCTCTCCATCAGCTTCTTGACATATACCCTGACAGTCTTAGTCGTTTCTGACTTAGACTCGCTCAGAGCAACTGCCAACTCAACCCATTCCCTGTACCCCATCTGTGCAACATCAGTGTAGTCATAAGTGTCCAGTTCTGGGCCTGTTGCACCCATCCTGGTTATTTTCAGTTTCCACTGACTGCCTTTTCTTGATATAGGAACAGCTTTGACAATTGCTTCCTTGGCAAGCCTTCTATCAGCTACATCCTGAAACTTTCTCCTTGCCAAGTTGTCAAAATGGAATTGGGCCCTTTCAGAGGATGCTTGTTTTGGTTTGGTCACAGAGACCAGAGCACCCTTAACCTGTTCACTTTCCTTTTCACCTACTGATTCCTTAGCAGCTTCCATTGTAAGGTCTACCACTACGAGATCTATCTAGACGCGGAGCCGTCAACGAGTGCGGAATCCTCGTTAACGGGTAGACGGAAACAACTCTCACACACGAAACACGGAGACTATCAGAGGCTGAACGAACGACACACGAACGACCCTACGAACTGATTCTCTCCGAAACGGCACTAACACTGATGATAAACTCGAGATCGCTTAATGCTTAATCCCTCACGAATTCTGCAAAAAGTCTAATAATATCTCGAGTCTATCCCTAATTATAGAGCCTGATTCGAGTCTGTTATGGGCCAAACTCGAATCTGGCCCAAGGCCCATTCGAGTTTGTCCACAATGACACTCTCGAATCTGCCCTCATTCGAATCTAGGGCTACATTCGAATCTATCACAGATTCGAATGCCAAGCCTTAAATAATTCGAATCTAACTAATTCACATACTCAACTTAACATTGAAACTTATGTTTTTACTTTATGATTGATTTTATCTTTGTACTTTATGTTTGAACTTCTTGTAATACGTTACATCAAGTTCAAACATACAAACACTAATAAATATCAACCATATATAACCATATATAACAAACACTTCCCACAATCACAATGTAGGATCACTTAGACTGCTATCGTCACACAGGATGTACCAACAGACTCCCCCTTGACGATAGCTTCTAATAATTCACACATTTGACTTAAGAACTTTGTTTATTTATTGATTCATACTACTTCCAGCATACAAACCTTTTTCAACACATACTTTGACTACATTTTCATATTTCCTAGCTTCACTATCCATATGTGCATCACTAGAAATCTTACAGGCATGCAAAATATGAAGATCATCTCTAGAAAGGTTTACCAGGTGAAGAGGATCGTAGACTCTAAGAATAACATTTTTTTCAAAGTCTTCCATGACCGCTTCTCCAGTCTCAGTGTCAGCATACCACCAATGCAGATTCTTCAAGACATTCTGTGGCATAGGCTTGAGAGGCACCTTCCTAAGACATCTTGCTGGTTTGTAGTGGATCCTCATCCAAGGTCGTCCAGTTAGAGGATCAATGCGTGAAGGATCTTCTACTCTTATTCCAACCCTTGGATTCAGTCGCTCAAACTTCCTTGATCTTCCCTCTTTTCTTATGATTCTTGCAATGCGTAGGGATCATTGCCAATGTTAATCAGATCTTTCAATGCTAACGCTGTGATTTCGATCTTTGGCAGTGAATTGAAAGCTTTTAAAGTTCGCCTCAGGTACTGGAGCCCGTCTTTCCTCTTAATTATGAATAGCTGCAGTTCTCGATCAAAGAACCAGCTTAATATGCGTGCAGACAACTTCCCAGTACCCGGCACCCTCATTTTCTTTTTAAGCTCTAATTCCTTCTTTTCAGCTCTGAACCATAACTTTCTCTTCTCTTCATTTGTTAGTTCTCTGGCTGGTTCCTCTACTGATGGCTCAACGTTTAACGCAACATTCACAACCTCTACGTTAACAATATCATTCCCATCTATCACGTATGTATCAGTGATAGGGTTCTGCTGTACGACGATCTCATCAGCTTCATCATGGTCATCAGCACATACCTCGTCATCTGATTGCCAGTCAACTATCTCTTCAGGTACAAACTCACCCTCCTCTAGCTCTTCATCGTCACAATCAAAACCTAAATCCATCGGATCATCATCAAGATCCATGAGAGCATCGATCATCTCACTAATCTCAAAATCTGTAGGCTTTGATGAACTTGCTTCTCCTACTTCTCCTCCTGCTAGACTAGGCTCCCCCTGAGATTGAGCAGTCTGAGCAGCTGGAAAAATCTACTGGCTCATCCTGACTTTTACGGCTGGGATCATTGCCTTGGTTGTCTTCATCATCATCATCTCTCGGCCTCTGTATTGCCTGATCACGGCACGCCGTCTCCCCCTGAGCCTGTAAATTTTTCAATAACTGCTCTATTAGGGAGCGCATCGCCCTTATCTCTGCGGCCTGATCTGCTACAAATGATTTTAGTTCTGTGTTTTCTCCCTGAACTTTCTCCACAATCTTTTTTAAATCGGCATTCTCTTTGTCAAGATTTGCATTATGCGTCTGAATTTCTCGATCGCCCTTGTTAGCCCAAAGATTTGAAGTTCCTGGAAGTCGACTCTATCTTTTAAGCGCAAAAACCTTTGGTTGTCGGTATATGTGGTCGAGGTTGATGGAATAGACTGTATAGGTGTAGGAATGATTGGCGATGGAATATAGGGTTCATCGCGAGGTGGTGGTGGTGGTGGTGGAGTGGTGGCTTGAGGTTCCTGATGTTGGGGAATTTCTGGTTGTGCTTCAGATGCTGAAGATGATCCTTGCATAAACCTATGACGCTTGGCCCGTTGCCTCGTCACTAGTTGTGCAACTTCCTCCTCTTCAAAATCAGAATCATCAGATTCTCGTGATACTCTCGTCCTCGAGGCATCTTCATTGACTACTAACCTAGATCCATACGTTCCAATCTGAACATTAGGTTCTGTAGACACTGATTCTGGAGCTTCTACTTCAATTTCCTCCATTTCCTCCGACTCGGTTGCAGATGATGACTCATCAATACCAGTCTGCTCTGGCAAATATTCATCTACATCTCTCAACACATCTTCTTCTCCCTCAGGAGGCTCAAGTAATTCACCCACTAACGCTGCAGCTATATCTTCATTTGCATGTGGTCCTGCCTCCCAAATTTCGTTAAGAGTTTGGCACAATTGTTCAGCTTCGCTTGGAACATTGGAAGGCCCTGCTTCTTGTATTTCTGGCTGCTGACTGGTAGAAGGCCTAGACGCCTGAGTTTGACTCGCAGAGGTTCTTTGTCTTCGCCTTTGTGCACGCGGTGGCTGTGGTTGTTGTTTTTGTTGTGGAGGCTGCCTGGCTCGAACTTCAACTTCCCCTGCCCAGTTGGCAATCTCTGGGGCTTCAAAATTCCTATCCAAGATGGCTCCAAACAACGGACGCTCAACTGGAACAGCCAACCTTCCTCTGTGCGAGGAACAATCAGCAAAGATCCTTTTATCCATTACAACAACGCTTTGAATGTCATTCGACTGAGGCAGATTTGGCAATAAATGCCTGATCAGCATCATGATGAACCGTGGATACAGCAGGAATTGTTGATTTTCTGGAGCGGTGATCTGGTGAACAAATTCGGAGAAAAACATTTCCGAGAAACTGTATGGTCGATTATACACTATCGCGACAATCCCAGACTGGATCTTCGCAACCATATAGTCAAAACCGGCTTTCTTTGGTGCAAAGCATACCATAAAGACATGAGCCAAAAACCTCCATTGGCCGATTAACCCGCTCTTCATATAGGACACCTTCGTCACATCGAGACTATAAGCCATTCTCTGAAAGGCCGCTTGCCTAATATTCAGAGGAAACTCGATTGGTCCAGACTCCTCTTCTTGAGAACCCAGCTGCAACACCTGACGCAGCATATCCGCCGAAAATACTAGCGGTTGTCCAGCTATGCGAGTTCGTAGCACTGTCGGGGTGACCGAGCAGTCTACCTGAAGATGATCATAAAATTGACGAATATATGGTAAAACAAGCTGAACATTATGGGACAACGCAAAACCAATCCTAGATTCTACTAGGAAATCTAGCATTTGTCTGAATCCCTGCGCCTCAGGGAGATGATGGTCAGGATGAAGGACCATATTGTGCTTCGGCACAAAAGCTCGTACAGCCATTTTTGCACAATAAACAAACTATTAGATTTATTAGAAATCAATAAACTTGTTTAAATTCAAATCTGTTTTATTTTGAACTTGTTTAAGTACAAAATCCAACACAATTAATTTTCTACAAGTTTAATAAAATTTAAATTAAATAATGCAAATAAAAGACAGATTCGAATGTAACAGATTCGAATAAGTCCCCCTTTCGAGTTTGATGACAGAATCGAATCTAGTGTCCTTCTCGAGTCTAATGACAGATTCGAGAAACCTCAGGAACAGATTCGAACCGCCGACCCTACTCAAACACCAAATCTCTTGATTTTAAACTTTTTGGACTTAGAAAATTACATTCATTAGGCCTACTAGTTACTAATCACAGATATGTGCCTTTAATTTGACTATTTATCGGTCCAAACTTGGTAATTTTGTAAAAAACCGATTTCGACCTTTAAACCTTCAAAAATCGATGATTTTGCCTAAAATGGTGTGTAAGACTACATGAATCTTGTACAATCAAGTTGATTATACCTAGATACAACAGTAGAATCGAACTCCTTAGCAATAATCTCGACAAATTGTCGTTTATGAGAGAAATGATAGATTCGAGCAACAGATTCGAAATCGCCTGAGTAGATTCGAGAATATAGATTTGAAAACAGTAAGTAGTTAATGACTTCACTGTTAACCTATATATACCACCAACCTTCGAATCTAAGCCCAGACTCGAATCTACTGACAGATTCGAAGCCTTCCCAATTTCGAATCTGTCCTAAACTCGAAAATCACCAAACACTTAGAAAAATTTCGAAAATTTTGAAATAACTTCAACTTTTTCAACCTTTTTCAACGGTATTGTGTAACAAGATAAACTACGCCAACTCTTTTACCCTAAGCACATGATTTTTCACGCAGTATTTATTTTATCCAACTTTGAATGCGCCCTCAGTATTTTGACCTTTAACCTAAGTAAAAATTAAAATAAAATAAAATAAAATAAACCAAGATAAAATACAATAAAATAAAATAAATTTTAAAATTTTGACTAAAAATTTAAGTAAGAGTTACGCTAAACTTATTAAAATTAACAATCTATGCTAAACTCTAAACAAAATATTTTTGATGAGTATAGTCTAAGAAAGGTTCAATCAGATAGCGATGTCTGATACTCACTTTCAGTACTCGAACTTTCACACTTAGGAATTTTTGATTCCTTTGATTGTTTGTCGTGACATACCCATTTAGCCGATTGTTGGTATTTTACCCCTTTAAACATTCTACATTTCGGAATATCCCTTGGCATGTTTATTTATCAGGAAATTATCTTACGTGACTCAGACATAGACATACTTTTATGATCAAGGCACACAGACAAAGATTCTAACTTGTTGGTATTAGCAAACTTTCTTTAAAAGACAAACATCGGACACAGGTCTGTATTTTCATACAACAAGGTGTCTTAGTTTGACTTAAGGTTTATTTTTAAAGTTAGCAGGACAGCGGTGACAGGTCTGTACTGATGTACAACAAAGCGACATATCTGCTAACCCGAATCTAAACAGAGGCAACAGGTCTGTACTTACGTACAACAAAGTTACATGTTTTCGACTCTCAATTTCATATGATTTTTCTATTCTTTCCATTTTCAGATGTATTTGATGTTGCCATACATCCCCAAAAAGTTTGCATACCTCATTTAGACTCAAAGATTGTATGTCTTGTACATAAAAATTAAGACCGATTGGTCGTACATCTAAGTTAGTGACATGCTTGACTTTTCTAGAATATTTTATTAGCCTTGAGATTCCCTATATGTATTATGCCTACCAACACATCAAACTAAATAAAGTATAACACTTAGAATTTAGTTGCATTATGTGTGAAAGTCTAAACACTTAGAGTTTGTAACGACTGTGCTAATTTTCGTCACTTTGAACCTATATATCTAAGACTTAACTCCTTTTCTGATATTCTCTTTTTTTGTATTTTTATGATTTTCTCTCTTTTTTCTTTTGTTTTTCATAAGAAATAGCAATAAAATAAGATAACCTACTAACTTACTAAAAATAGAAACTTACTAAAAATAGAAACTTTCCTAAATTAGCAGACTACTATAAAGAAAGAAATACTACGACTATAAAAATAAATTACTACTTCTAAGGTCAAATTACTCTGGGTTGCACATTCATTCAGTTGAATTAAATACTCAAACCGTGACTTATCAAATGCTTTGGTAAATAAATCTGCATTATTATCTTCTGTTGCCACTTTTACCAATTTGATTAAGTTCTTTTCAGCACAATCACGAATAAAATGATGCCTAATGTTTATGTGCTTTGTTTTGTTGTGTTTAACTGGATTATTCGTTATAGCAATTTTAGATTGATTGTCTATCCTAATTGGAGTTTGAGTGTAAGCCAAACCGTAATCCCACAATTGTTGTTGTATCCACCGAACCTGTGAGCAGCAACTACCAGCAGCAACATACTCGGCCTCGCACGTTGACACGGCTACCGATGTTTGTTTCTTGCATTGCCAGGATACCAATCTCCCTCCTAGGAACTGACAACCTCCAGTTGTTGATTTGCGCGTCAAGCTGCATCCTCTGTAGTCAGAATCCGTGAAAGCCTCCAACTCTAGATCTCCCTCCGCGTGATACCAAAGTCCCAGCTTCGGTTTCGACTTGAGGTATCGTAGAATCCGCTTCACAGCTTTCATATGCATCTCCTTCGGATTCGCTTGAAACCTGGCACAAATACACACAGCAAACATAATGTCAGGTCTTGAAGCAGTTAAATACATAAGTGATCCAATCATGGCCCGATATAAAGTTGGATCCACATCGGTATCACTTTCAGTACCCGGTCCGAGATTGTGATTCACTTGAATCGGCGTGCTGAAATGGGCAGTCAACTTTGTTCCTTCCATCCCGAAACGTTCCAATATGTCATAGACATACTTAGTCTGATGGATAAACATCCCTTCCTTCTTCTGGTCAACTTGTAACCCCAAAAAGAAATTTAACTCTCCCATAGCACTCATCTCGAACTTAGACTTCATCACCTTCTCGAAATCTTTGCACATCTGTTCGTCTGATGATACAAAGATGATATCATCGACGTACACTTGTACCAAGATAAAGTGTTCTCCCTTCCTCTTAACAAACAGAGTACTATCTATCCTACCCCTTTCAAACCCGTTCTCTAATAAATGGTTGGATAGAGTCTTATGCCACGCCCTTGGTGCCTGATGCAATCCATATAGAGCCTTATCTAAACAATATACTCTATCAGGATATTTTGGATCTCTAAATCCGGGCGGTTGTTCTACATACACCAACTCCTTCACTTTCCCATATAGGAAAGCACTCTTAACATCTAACTGATATACCTTAAAGCCCTTGAAGGAGGCAAAAGCTAGAAACAACCTAATGGCTTCCAGCCTTGCTACTGGTGCAAATACCTCGTTGTAATCGATTCCCTCTTCTTGGTTGAAACCCTTTACAACTAACCTAGCCTTGTTGCACGTGACTATACCCCGATCGTCCCTTTTGCACTTAAAAACCCATTTGGTTCCTATGGCAACTTCCCCTCGAGGTAATGGAACTAACTCCCACACTTCTAGTTTCCTAAACTGCGAGAGTTCTTCCTGCATCGCTTCAACCCAGGAGTTATCCTTAAGTGCCATTTGCACATTCTTAGGCTCTACTTGTGATATGAAACATGAATAGAGACATGTGTGATATGCCTCAGAGTCGTTTATCATCGACAACAACACAGTGTTGTTATTTACACTACTCCTAGTCCTCACACCCTCGTTAGGATTTCCTATGATGCTTTCTAATGGATGGTTCTTGTTAATCCTAGAGGTCTCTATCTCATCAACCCTTAGATTATCTCCTAAGTTAGATCCTATTTCACCTAATGGGGGAATAGGCTCAGTTTCTACATTTTCCTCCTCGTGGACATTTTCCTCAGAGTTGGAACTTGTTGCTTGAGTCTGATTCTCAGTGGTAGGTGCTTCTGGATCAGCAACTTCTGGAGATCTATCTACATTCGCAGTAGGCTCGGATGTGGATTCAAACGTAGTCCTCGGAAAGATATGGCCATCGTCATTCAGATGCAACGTCGCCATGTCTTTTTCGATTGTACCTGCATTATCATCCAAAGGAATGTTAAATGACTCAAATAACTTATCATAGTCAAATATCCATTATGGACCAGTTTGGGGTTCATGTGTATAACTTGTGACTTCAATATTATACACAAACTCCACAGTACCATTTGTTTTGTTAAAAACCCGTTTGTTTGGTGAGTTAGGCACATAACCTAGGAAGTATCCTTCGTCAGCCTTTTCACCAAACTTCGGTTGATGTTTTGTTCGTAAAAGAGTGCATGGTACCCCAAACGGTTCGAATCCAGTTAAATTAGGTGGCCGTTTATTCAAAATTTCATAACATGTTTTGTTCAAAGATTTGACAGTAAGGAATCGGTTTAAAATATGGCACGCGGTATTCACTGCCTCCTCCCAAAACATGGTAGGAAGCTTTGAATCCGAAAGCATAGTCCTTGCAGCCTCAATCAATGTCCTATTTTTACGTTCGGCCACCCCATTTTGTTGAGATTCATATGGTGCACTGAATTGATGCACTATGCCCTTTGATAGGCAATATACACCAATTACAGTGTTTTTGAATTCAGTCCCATTATCACTACGTATTCTTTTAACCCTTGTTCCGTAGGAATTCTCCACTTGGTCTAAGAACCCGATGAGCTTGGAAGCCGTCTCGTCCTTTGTACCTAAAAAGAAAACCCAAGAAAAACGTGAGTAATCGTCAGTGATAACTAAACAGTACCAACTACCTCCGATACTCCTTTTGTTGATTGGGCCAAAAAGGTCCATATGCAACAAATCGAATGTTGAGGTTATGGAGTTCTGCGTTTTGGACTTGTGTGACTTCTTATGTTGCTTTCCCTTCATGCACGGTAGACACTTGTCCTCGAACTGAAAGCTCTTCATAGGCACACCTTGCACCAGTCCATTCTTCGTTATGTAGTTCATCTTTCTTAGGTGCAAGTGAGCCATGCGTCTGTGCCACAGTACCGATTCCCTCTCCGAAGCTTTGGATAATAGACAGATTGGCCCCATCGAAGTCTCCGGCTTGTTCATATCCAGCATGTACAAGTCATTCTTCCTTGGTGCCCGCATCAATACCCATTCTTCAGGAATCTTGAATCCCGGCTTTAGCACTAACGCCTCAGTGTCAGTAAATAACACTGAGTTCTTCTTATCACAGATTTGAGATACACTAATGAGATTGTGAACCAGTTTATCAACGTGATAAACTTGGTCCAACTTTATCGTCCCATTAGTGACCACTCCGGTACCCGTGATATTTCCACCCTTGTTACCCGCGAATGATACGAATCCCCGATTCCCACCCTTGAAGTCTGTAAGGAGACTTCGTTCCCCTGTCATGTGCCTGGAGCATCCACTGTCCACGAACCAATTGTTGTTTGGACCTGTGGTAATCTCCTGCACATGAAAGAAAATAGGTTAGTTATCACGGGGAACCCAAGCCATGACTGACTTGGTTATACCATTCTCGTCCACATATTTAAACTCTTTCAAATACCCATCTCGCCTTTCAGGTGACTTGGGCCTTTGAACTGGAGTTTGTTGTGATGCCGAGTGATTTAAGTTCATTCTTTGCCTTGGAGTAGGCATTTGTTGTGGAGCTCTAGAATAGTTCCTATTATATGGCATTTCAGACTGTGATCCCTGAGCTCTTACCGGTGCATACTGTCTAACTGGAGTATGAGACCTAACTGGAGTGTGTGACCTGCTAGGTGTTGTGCTCCTATAGACTTGTTGTGGTGCTGACCTAGATTGATTAATGACACGATTCGGTGAATTTGTCCTAATCACTTCCTTTGGTCCAACCTTTACCGGTGTGTTTTTCACAACTTGTTTGGGTGCGGCCTGCACAGTTTTCTCGGTACTTTGAGAACTACTGTTGCTCGCCACACTGGTTGAGGGCTTAACAGGTGTTGGGTTCACTGTCTTAGGTGTAACATCGGCTTTCTAAGCGGACAGTGAGAAGCAACATGCCCCTTCTCGTGACATCTGAAGCAAGACATCTTATCTATGGACTTTTTGTGTGTTCCCTTAGATCTAGGTGTCTCACTAGTGTCTTGTTCCTTTTGTACATCTATGGCGACTGGCTCATCGTCCTGATCAGCCCAATCAATATTCTGTTTTCCTGCAGGTGTTTCACTGGAGGAAGACACAAATTTGACTTTCTTAACCTTGACGGTTGTGTCAGTCACCTTAGGTGCATTATCTTTTATAGGCTCTGGTGTCGGTGTAGGTAGGTCCTCTAAGTCTACTGATTTATCAGTTTTCTGCTGAGGCTGAGGCACATAGTTTGCATTGAAAGGTGGAGGAATTTCGTGAAATCCTAGACCTACAGGCTTTTTAGACTGTCGTTGGGCGTCTAAAACTTTCCCTAGGTTTAGGCTTGAATTCCTAAACTTTTCCAACTTGCTATTCGCCTCGGCTACCTTTACATTTGTTTCAGCTAGCTCTATGTCCTTGTCCTTAAGACTTTTGGTCAATG
Organism: Centrapalus pauciflorus; assembly: GCA_020465985.1. Classification (NCBI taxonomy): domain Eukaryota; kingdom Viridiplantae; phylum Streptophyta; class Magnoliopsida; order Asterales; family Asteraceae; genus Centrapalus; species Centrapalus pauciflorus. The sequence continues at coordinate 179,946 of JAANYP010004858.1, read as the reverse complement.
CCTCTACGTGCTCATACATAAGCTCTATCCTAACATACTGCTCACTCAGTTTGTCTTTTAGAACTATTACGTCTTGAGCATCAGCCTTAAGCTTTTCTTTAAGATCTTGCTTGATATCGTTTAGGCTAGCGTTTTCAATTTTTAAATTTTCATTTTGAGCAGTTATGGTTTTATGTGATTCTAAGACTAGATTTAACCTATCGTTAGAATTAACACACAACACACATAATTCACGAAAAAGAGAGTAAGTCAGACTAACCTTTGAGTTATCAGATTCCACGTTGGCCATCTGAGCAGCAAACTCCAGAACTGTCTGATCATTCGCCTTCTCTACCCACATCGGACTGCTGTCCCTTGTGGTCTGCTTTTCCCCATCACACCCAGTTTTCGTGACTTCTGCCATAAAAGCCCGAGCATTCGATTCTGGATGTGAGCTCCAATCATAGGTACCATCTAGCTGTCTGTCTGAAGTGACATTGGATAGTAGACCCGCTAGGTTGGCTTGACCAGATGATGAACTTGGAAGGTATCGTTGTTGGGACTGATTTTGGAACTGTCCCTGATGCTGACTCTGCCCTTGGTATGTCTCCACCTTCGGTGTCTGACACTCCCTGGCGAAGTGTCCCAGTCCCTGACAGTTGTAGCACTTTACTTTGGACTTGTCAAATCCAATCCCCTTGTTGTTCATCGTCAAATTCCTCCCAGTTCTTTTATTGAATCTATTAACCCGTTGGGTTATCATGGCCAGTTGCCATTTAAGATCCATTTCCTCAAGATCATCAGGGTCGACCTGATCGTAGTCTTCATCCCAGAGAGCAGGATCGTTAATCTTCCCCTGAACACAATTTCCGTACGCGGCCACAAAAGAAGCAAGCAGATTCAAATGTTCTTCCGCTGATTTTGCGCTCAAGGACATCTTCGAATAGCTCTGAGATGTCGATGCCTGTTGTACTTGAGGCTGCGGTTCTTCCGATCTTCCTAATCCTAAGAACGCGCGATTCAATGTGTCATCAGTCTCTGCTGGTGACGACGTTTCTCCGGTGAAAAACGCTGTTGCAGTCTTCTGGTCGGCTGTCGCTGAAGGTTTTGTTGTCTTTCCAAAATACATTGCTGGATTCTGGACTTGTTCGTAATCAGTTTCGGCCTTCAGTAGCTCGAAGTGATATGCCCGCAACGTTCCCACAATATCATCCAGAGATTGAGTATAATACTTGTCCTCGTTCAGCTTAATCATTGCCACATACATAGCCCATTTGGCTGGTAAGGCATCAAGAAGCTTGTTGTTCTTGTCGGTGTCAGTAAACTCAATCCCGTGACTTTCAAGTTCCGTCAACAGATGATAGAACCGGGTGATGATATCATCCAGCTGTTCATCCTTTAACGCCTTGAAAATTGCAAACTGTTGTTTCAACAGCTCTGTACGCTTTCTACAAACCCTAGGATTACCCTCACACCTCTTCTCTAGAGACTCCCAAAGTTCCTTTGACGTCTTTTGAGTCCTAAATGTGTGTAGTATATCCTGAGGCAAAGCCATTCGGATTAGCGAGAAAGCTTTGTTTTCGGCTTCATACAATTTCTTATCATCCTCCTTCATCATTTGGTATGATAAGACTTTCTGACGGCCTTCAACTTCTGAAACTGGTGGAATATATCCTTCGTCGATACACACCCACATGCGCATGTCATTAAAACGCACGAAATCGGTAAACCAATCTTTCCACCAGTAATAATCTTCGACTTTCATCAGCTTAGGCGGAGCGTTTGACTTCCCGACCTCGTGGTCCATTTCTAGAAATTTTTGAAGATTTGACATCTTTTCGAAAGTAATTGAATTGACCTTAATTAATTTAATTCGAAACTAATGTGAATTAATTCGTTCGAATCTAGGTAGATTCGAATGTAATCAGATTCCAATTTATTTGGGATTAAATTCGATTAAGTGTTATACTTCAATTAAACTCGAAATTATGTCAGATTCGAAAAGTCCTCAGATTCGAAGGTCAGACAAACTCGAAATTACAGCAGATTCGAAACCCTATTCGAAACTAAACTCGAATTAAACTCGAAACTAAGTAGACTCGAGATCCTATTCGAATGTAGCACAAACACGAAATAGATCCGAAACCCTCTGTATCAGACTCGAAAGGAGCGGATTTTGGTTAGACTCGAGACTAAGTGTAACCCTAATTACCCCTATTAGATTCGAGCGCCGCAAACTCGAAAAACGGCTAATACTTTGATTTCTTTACGTTTTGCAGATTAAACCAGTATTTTTCCAACGAAAAATAATGATTTCGAGCAAAAACGTGAAAAACTACAAAGTATTTTCCGAATAAGAATTTGCTAAGCTTGAACACACGATTTTGAGAGAAAAAACGTCCAACTAGCGTCAAGAAACCTAGAATGTATCTAGATGAACGCGAAGAACACCAAGAACACTCCGTTGGCTCTGATACCACTTGAAAGGTCTACCACTACGAGATCTATCTAGACGCGGAGCCGTCAACGAGTGCGGAATCCTCGTTAACGGGTAGACGGAAACAACTCTCACACACGAAACACGGAGACTATCAGAGGCTGAACGAACGACACACGAACGATCCTACGAACTGATTTTCTCCGAAACGGCACTAACACTGATGATAAACTCGAGATCGCTTAATGCTTAATCCCTCACGAATTCTGCAAAAAGTCTAATAATATCTCGAGTCTATCCCTAATTATTGAGCCTGATTCGAGTCTGTTATGGGCCAAACTCGAATCTGGCCCAAGGCCCATTCGAGTTTGTCCACAATGACACTCTCGAATCTGCCCTCATTCGAATCTAGGGCTACATTCGAATCTATCACAGATTCGAATGCCAAGCCTTAAATAATTCGAATCTAACTAATTCACATACTCAACTTAGCATTGAAACTTATGTTTTTACTTTATGATTGATTTTATCTTTGTACTTTATGTTTGAACTTCTTGTAATACGTTACATCAAGTTCAAACATATGTAAGGTCTACCACTACGAGATCTATCAAGATGCGGAGCCGTCAACGAGTGCGGAATCCTCGTTAACGGGTAGACGAAAACAACTCTCAACTACGAAACACGGAGACTATCAGAGGCTGAACGAACGACACACGAACGATCCTACGAACTGATTCTCTCCGAAAGAACACACACCAAGCTGATAAGCTCGAGATCGCTTTAAGCTTAATTCCTCACGAATTCTGCAAAAAGTCTGATTATATCTCGAGTCTATCCCAAATTATAGACCCTGATTCGAGTCTGATGTGGGCCAAACTCGAATCTGGCCCAAGGCCCATTCGAGTCTGTCCACAAAGACACTCTCGAATCTGGTCATATTCGAATCTATGGTTACATTCGAATCTATCACAGATTCGAATGTCAACCCATATATAATTCGAATCTAGCCAACTTGTATATGAAACTTATGTTTATGCTTGAATTAATCTTTGATCTTTATGTTTGAACTTCTTGTAATATGTTACATCAAGTTCAAACATACAATCAATTAATATTAAACATATATAAACACATATATCAAACACTCGTTAAACCACAATGTTGAATATTACTTAAACCAAAATATTAGATCGATTAGACTGCTATCGTCACACAGGGTGTACCAACAGACTCCCTCTTGACGATAACTTCTAACTATTTACATCAAGTTTAAGTACTAGAACTATATATACTACTGCCTGCATATAAACCACCATCTATACAAACTTTAACTACCTTCTGGAACTTCCTGGCTTCAGATCTCCATGCTTCAATAAAGAAGATAGGCTGATCATGTAGCTTCTTCAGGTCGTCCTTTGATAGATTTATCAAATGCAGTGGATCATATACCTTCAAAATGACCTTCTCGTCTTGATCCTCCGTGATGGCTTCAGCAGTGTCATTATCGAGGTACCACCATTTCATGTTGCTCAAAACATTATGTTGCATCGATTTCATAGGTACTTTCTTCAGACACCTCACAGGTTTGTATACCATCCTGGCCCATGGCCTACCTGTATGAGGATTTATTCTCGACTGATCCTCGACCCTCTTTCCGGTCCTTGGCTTGAGTCGCTCAAATTTGCCTGATCGCCCTTCTTTCCTTATAATTCTTTCAATCACTTCTGCATACTTATCATCTCCAGTATTAATCAGCTCCTTCCAGGCTAACTCTTTAACTTCAATCTTGGGCAGTGAGTTGAACGCTTTCAGTGTTCGCCTCAAGTATTGGAGGCCATCTCTTCTTTTCAAAATAAACAGCTGCAGTTCTCTGTCAAAGAACCAGCTAATAATCCTTCCTGAGAAGTTTCCGGCACTCGGTATTCTCATCTTCTTCTTCATCTGCAGCTGTTCTTTTGTTTCTTCCTTCTTAAACCAAAGATTTATCATCTCAGCTCTAGATGGTTCCTTCTCTGCCTCTTCAAGCTCTGTGTCTTCAACTGAGGCTATCTTGATGTAGTCAATATCAATCACATTATGATTATTTCCCACATATAGTTCCGTAACAGGTTGTGAATTTATTATCACCTCGTTGACATGATCGTCCTCATCATCTAACACTTCGTCATCCGATTTCCAGTCAACGACCTCCTCCGGAATGAACTCACCTTCCTCCAACTCTTCGACTTCATCTTCAAAATCGAATTCCATAAGCTCTTCCTCAATATCTTTCAGCGCATCTATCATGTCGCTATCCAAAGCCTTTGAAGAACCTGCTTCTCCTATTTCTCCTTCAACTTGACTGGGCTCCCCCTGAACTTGTGTAGCCTGAGCAGCAGGAAAATCTACTGGCTCATTCTCATTATGTGCATCGGGATCATTGCCTTCGTCATCTTCATCTCTACGCTGCTCCTCCTGATCCCTACAACTTGTCTCCCCCTGAGCTTTTAGATTTTTCATTAGCTGCTCAAGGAGGGACCACATTGATCGGATCTCTTCTAATTGATCTGCAATAAAGGACTTTAATTCTGTGTTCTCTTCCCTGACATTCTCCACAATCTTCTTCAACTCGGCATTATCCATATCAAGATTTGCATTATGCGCCTGGAGTTTGCCGATCGCCTTTGTTAGGCTTAAGATTTGGACATGCTGGAAGTCAACGCGTCCCTTAAGTTGCATAAACCTCTGATTGTCACCGTAGGTGGTCGAGGTAGATGGAATTGATTGTATAGGAGTTGGGCGAATGGGTGATGGAATATATGGTTCATGTTGAGGTGGTGGTGGTGGTGGAGCGGTGTCTTGAGGTTCTGAAGTTTGAGTTTGAGTCTGTTGGGCTTCAGATGCTGATGTTGACCCTTGCATAAACCTGTGACGCTTGGCCCTATGCCGAGTCACTAAGGGAGCAACTTCCTCCTCTTCAAAATCCGAATCATCAGATTCCCTTGCTACTCTCCTCCTCGATCCTTCTTCATTGATTACTAACCTAGATCCATACGTTCCAATCTGAATACTAGGTTCTGTAGCCACTGATTCAGGAGCTTCAACCTCTAGCTCCTCCATTTCTTCTGACTCAGTTTCCGATGATGTCAAAACTTTATCAGCCCGCTCTGGCTCATACTCTTCAACATCTCTAAACACGTCTTCCTCTCCTTCTGGTGGACCAAGTAATTCACCTATCAGTGCTGCAGCCACATCTTCATTCGCATGAGGCCCTGCCTCCCAGATTTCATTAAGCGTTTGGCATAGCTGTTCAGCTTCGCTCGGAACATTTGAGGGCCCGACTTCTTGAACTTCTGGTTGCTGACTTGTCGAAGGCCTTGACGCCTGAGTTTGACTCGCAGCTGATCGTTGTCGACGCCTTTGAACACGCTGTGGCTGTGGCTGTTGTTGTTGTTGTGGCTGTGGTTGTGTTGCTTGAAATTCAACTACCCCTGCCCAGTTGGCAACCTCCGGGGCTTCAAAGTTCCTGTCCAAGATTGCTCCGAATAATGGACACTCCACTGGAACAGCCAACCTTCCTCGGTGTGAGGAACAATCAGCGAAAATCCTTTTGTCCATAACAGCAACACTTTGAATGTCATTTGATGGCGGCAGATTTGGCAAGAAATGCCTGATCAACATCATAATGAACTGCTGATATAACAGAAATTGCTGATTTTCTGGTGCGGTTATTTGGTGAACAAACTCAGAGAAAAACATCTCCGAAAAGCTGTATGGTCGATTATAAACCATCGCAACTATCCCGGACTGCATCTTCGCAACCATATAATCGAATCCTGCCTTCTTTGGAGCAAAGCATACCATAAAGACATGCGCAAGAAATCTCCATTGTCCAATTAAGCCGCTCTTCATATATGACACTTTCGTCACGTCTTGACTGTATCCCATTCTCAGAAAGGCCGCTTGCCTTATACTCAAAGGAAACTCTATCGGACCAGCTTCTTCTTCTTGTGTGCCCAGCTGCAATACTTGACGCAGCATATCCGCCGAGAAGACCAGCGGTTGTTCAGCAATGCGAGTACGTAGAACTGTCGGTGTGACCGAGCAGTCTACCTGCAGATGATCATAGAATTGCCGAATATATGGTAACACTAGCTGCACATTATGAGATAGTGCAAAACCGATCCTAGACTCTACTAGGAAATCAAGTACTTGTCTAAATCCCTGCGCCTCAGGGAGATTATGATCTGAATGAAGCACCATATTGTGCTTAGGCACGAACGCTCGAACAGCCATTTCTGCACAATAAACAAAACTATTAGATTCATTAAAAATCAATAAACTTGTTTAAATTTAAATCTGTTTTATTTTGAACTTGTTTAAGTACAAAATCTAACACAATTTAATTTCTACAAGTTTAATAAAATTTAAATTAAATCATGCAAATAAAATACAGATTCGAAGGAAACAGATTCGAATGTAACAGATTCGAATAAGTCTCTTTTCGAGTCTAATGACAGAATCGAATGTGTTGGACTTCTCGAGTCTAATGATAGATTCGAGAAATCGCAAGAACAGATTCGAAACCCCGTCGGCCATTATTTCAACAAAAAACCCAAGATTTTAACCATTTTGAACTTAGCAAATCACATACATTAGTTCAACTAGGTTCTAATCATTGATTTATGCTTTTAATTTAACTGTTTATCAGTCCAAAATTGGTAATTTTGTAAAAACCCTATTTCGACCCTTAAACCTTTAAAATCGATGATTTAGCCTAAAATTGTGTATAAAACTACATGAATCTTGTACAATCAAGTTGATTATACCTAGATGCAAGAGTAGAATCGAACACACTAGCTTTAAACTCGACGGAATATCGTTTAGGAGAGTTACGATAGATTCGAGAATAGATTCGAAATCGCCTTGTTAGATTCGAGTGTATAGATTCGAAAACAGTAAGTCTTAAATGACTTCACTGTTGACCTGTATATACCACCAACCCTCGATTCTAAGGATAGACTCGAATCTAATGACAGATTCGAAGTCTGCCCAATTCGAGTCTGTCCTAAACTCGAAAACACCAAACACTTAGAAAAATTTCGAAAATTTTTGAAATAAACTTCAACTTTTTCAACCCTTTTCTACGGTATTGTGTAACAAGATAAACTATGCCCAATCTTTTACCCTAAGCACAAGATATTTCACGCAATGTTTATTTTATCCAACTTTGAATGCACCCTCAGTAATTTTTGACCTTTTACCTAAGTAAAAATTAAACTAAAATAAAATAAAATAAAATAAACTAAGGTAAAATAAGATAAGATAAGTAAACCTAGAAAATTTTAAACTTGACTAAAAATTTAACTAAGACTTACGCTAAAATTATTAAAATTAACAACCTATGCAAAACTCTAAACAAAATATTTTTGATGAGTATAGTCTAAGAAAGGTTCAATCAGATAGCGATGTCTGATACTTACTTTCAGTACTTAAACTTTCACACTTGGGAATTTTTTATTCCTTTGATTGTTTGGCGTGACATGCCCATTCAGCCGATTGTTGGTATTTTACCCCTTTAAACATTCTACATTTCGGAATATCCCTTGGCATTTTTATTTATCAGGAAATTATCTTACGTGACTCAGACATAGACATACTTTTATGATCAAGGCACACAGACAAAGATTCTAACTTGTTGGTATTTGCAAACTTTCTTTAAAAGACAAACATCGGACACAGGTCTGTATTTTCATACAACAAAGTGTCTTAGTTTGACTTAAGGTTTATTCTTAAAGTTAGCAAGACAGCGATGACAGGTCTGTACTGACGTACAACAGAGCAACATATCTGCTAACCCGAATCTAAACAGAGACAACAGGTCTGTACTTACGTATAACAGAGTTGCATGTTTTCGGCTCTCAGTTTTGTATGATATTTCTATTCTTTCCATTTTAAGATGTATTTGATATTGCCATACATCCCCAGAAAGTTTGCATACCTCATTTAGACTCAAAGTTTGTATGTCTTGTACATAAAAATTAAGACCGATTGGTCGTACATCTAAGTTAGTGACACGCTTGACCTTTTCTAGAATATTTTATTAGCCTTGAGATTCCCTATATGTATTATGCCTACCAACACATCAAACTAAAGTAAAGTATAACACTTAGAATTTAGTTGCATTATGTGTGAAAGCCTAAACACTTAGAGTTTGTAACGACTGTGCTAATTTTCGTCACTTTGAACCTATGCTTCTAAGACTTAACTCCCTTTTCTGATATTCTCTTTTTTTTGTATTTTTATGATTTTCTCTCTTTTTTTTTTGTTTTTCATAAGAAATAGCAACCTGTTAACTTACTAAAAATAAAAACTTACTAAACATAGAAACTTACTAAAAATAGAAACTTACTAGAAATAGAAACTTACTAAAAATAGAAACTTTCCTAAATTAGCAGACTACTGTAAAGAAAGAAATACTACGACTATAAAAGAAAATAAACTACTACTACTAAGGTCAATTTACTCTGGGTTGCGCATTCCATTCAGTTGAATTAAATACTCAAACCGTGACTTATCAAACACTTTGGTAAATAAATCTGCATTATTATCTTCTGTTGCCACTTTTACCAGTTTGATTAAGTTCTTTTCAGCACAATCACGAATAAAATGATGCCTTATGTCTATGTGCTTTGTTTTGTTGTGTTTAACTGGAAGTTATAGCAATTGTAATTGATTGCTATCCTAATTGGAGTTTGAGTTGTAAGCCAAACCGTAATCCCGCAATTGTTTGTTGTATCCACAGAAACCTGTGAGCAGCAACTAACAAGCAGCCAACATAACTTTTTCGGCCTCGCACCGTTGACAACGAAATCAACGGCGACGAACCGGAAGGTTTGGTTTCTTTGCATTGCAAGGATACCAAATCTCCCATCCTAGAACTGACAACTCCAGTTTGTGAATGTGCGCGCAAGAGGCTGCATCCTCCGTAGTCAAATCCCCCGTGACAAACAAGCCTCCAACTCGTAGATTCTAGATCTCCCTCCGCGTGATACCAAAGTCCCAGCTTTGGTTTCGACTTGAGGTATCGTAGAATCCGCTTCACAGCCTTCATATGCATCTCCTTCGGATTCGCTTGAAACCTAGCACAAATACAAACAGCAAACATAATATCAGGTCTTGAAGCAGTTAAATACATAAGTGACCCAATCATGGCCCGATATAAAGTCGGACCCACATCGGTATCACTTTCAGTACCCGGCCCGACGTTATGATTCACTTGAATCGGCGTGCTGAAGTGGGCAGTCAACTTAGTTCCTTCCATCCCGAAACGTTCTAATATGTCATAGACATACTTAGTCTGATGGATAAACATCCCTTCCTTCTTTTGGTCAACTTGTAACCCTAAAAAGAAATTTAACTCCCCCATAGCACTCATCTCGAACTTGGACTTCATCACCTTCTCGAAATCTTTGCACATCTGTTCGTCTGATGATCCAAAGATGATATCATCGACGTACACTTGTACCAAGATAAAGTGTTCTCCCTTCCTCTTAACAAAGAGAGTACTATCTATCCTACCCCTTTCAAAACCGTTCTCTAACAGATGGTTGGATAGAGTCTCATACCACGCCTAGGTGACTGATGCAATCCATATAGAGCCTTATCTAAACAATATACTCTATCAGGATACTTTGGATCTGTAAATCCGGGCGGTTGTTCTACGTACACCAACTCCTTCACTTTCCCATACAGGAAAGCACTCTTAACATCTAACTGATATACCTTAAATCCCTTGAAGGAGGCAAAAGCTAGAGACAGCCTAATAGCTTCCAACCTTGCTACTGGTGCAAAAACCTCATTGTAATCGATTCCCTCCTCTTGGTTGAAACCCTTTACAACTAACCTAGCCTTGTTGCGCGTGACTATACACCGATCGTCCCTTTTGCACTTAAAAACCCATTTGGTTCCTATGGAAACTTCCCCTCGAGGTAATGGAACTAACTCCCACACTTCTAGTTTCCTAAATTGCGAAAGTTCTTCCTGCATCGCTTCAACCCAGGAGTTATCCTTAAGTGCCATTTGCACATTCTTAGGCTCTACTTGCGATATGAAACATGAATAGAGACATGTGTGATATGCCTCGGAGTCGTTTATCATTGACAACAACACAGTGTTGTTATTTACACTACTCCGAGTCCTCACACCCTCGTTAGGATTTCCTATGATGCTTTCTAATGGATGGTTCTTGTTAATCCTAGAGGTCTCTATATCATCAACCCTTAGATTATCTCCTAAGTTAGATCCTATTTCACCTAATGGGGGAACAGGCTCAGCTTCTACATTTTCCTCCTCACGGACGTTTTCCTCAGAGTTGGAACTTGATGCTTGAGTCTGATTCTCAGTGATAGGTGCTTCTTGATCAGCAACTTCTGGAGATCTATCTACAGTCGCAGTAGGCTCGGATGTGGATTCAAACGTAGTCCTCGGAAAGATATGGCCATCGTCATTCAGATGCAACGTCGCCATGTCCTTTTCGATTGTACCTGCATTATCATCCAAAGGAATGTTAAATGACTCAAATAACTTATCATAGTCAAATATCCATTCCGGACCAGTTTGGGGTTCATGTGTATAACTTGTGACTTCAATATTATACACAAACTCCACAGTACCATTTGTTAAATGAATGTTAAATGACTCAAATAACTTATCATAGTCAAACTCCACAGTACCATAGTCAAATATTATACACAAACTCCACAGATTTGAGATACACTAATGAGATTGTGAACCAGTTTATCAACGTGATAAACTTGGTCCAATGTGATTGTCCCATTAGTGACCACTCCGGTACCCGTGATATTTCCACCTTTGTTACCCGCGAATGATACGAATCCCCGATTTCCCCCTTTGAAGTCTGTAAGTAGACCTCGTTCCCCTGTCATGTGCCTGGAGCAGCCACTGTCGACGAACCACTTGTTGTTTGGACCTGTGGCAATCTCCTGCACATGAAAGAAAATAGGTTAGTTATCACGGGGAACCCAAGCCATGACTGACTTGGTAATACCATTCTCGTCCACATACCTCAACTCTTTCAAATACCCATCTCTCCTTTCAGGTGACTTGGGCCTTTGAACTGGGTTCTGTTGTGGTGCCGAGTGATTTAAGTTCACTCTTTGCCTTGGAGTAGGCATTTGTTGTGGAGCTCTAGAATAATTCCTATTATATGGCATTTCGGACTGTGATCCCTGAGCTCTTACCGGTACATATTGTCTAACTGGAGTATGAGACCTAACTGGAGTGTGTGACCTGCTAGGGGTTGTGCTCCTATAGACTTGTTGTGGTGCTGACCTAGATTGATTAATGACACGATTCGGTGAATTTGTCCTAATCACTTCCTTTGGTCCAACCTTAACCGGTGTGTTTTTCACAACTTGTTTGGGTGCGGCCAGCACAGCTTTCTCGGTACTTTGAGAACTACTGGTGCTCGCCACACTGGTTGAGGGCTTGACAGGTGTTGGATTCACCGTCTTAGGTGTAACATTGGATTTCCTAAGCGGACAGTGAGAAGCAACATGCCCCTTCTCGTGACATCTAAAGCGAGACATCTTATCTATGGACTTTTTGTGTGTTCCCTTAAATCTAGGAGTCTCACTAGTGTCTATTTCATTTGGTACATCTACGGTATCTGGCTCATCGACCTGATCAGCCCAAGCACTTTTCTGTTTTCCTGCAGGTGTTTCACTGGAGGAAGACACAAACTTGACTTTCTTAACATTGACGGTTGAGTCAGCCACCTTAGGTGTATTTTCCACTATAGGCTCTGGTGTCGGTGTAGGTAGGTCCTCTAAGTCTACTGACTTGTCAGTTTTCTCCTGAGGCTGAGGCACATAGTTCGCATTGTAAGGTGGAGGAATTTCGTGAAATCCTTGACCTACGGGCTTCTTAGATTGTCTCTGGGCATCTAAAACTTTCCCTAGGTTTAGGCTCGAATTCCTAAACTTCTCCAGCTTGCTATTTGCCTCTGCTACCTTAACTTTTGTTTCAGCTAGCTCTATGTCCTTGTCGTTAAGACTTTTGGTTAAGGCCTCTACGTGCTCATACATTAGCTCTATCCTAACACACTGCTCACTCAGTCTTTCCTTTAGAACTACTACGTCTTGAGCATCTGCCTTAAGCTTTTCTTTAAGATCTAGTTTGATATCATTTAGGCTAGCATTTTCAATTTTTAAGTTCTCATTTTGAGCAGTTATGGTTTTATGTGATTCTAAGACTAGATTTAACCTATCATTAGAAGTAACACACAACACACATAATTCACGAAAAAGAGAGTAAGACAGACTAACCTTAGAGTTATCAGATTCCACGTTGGCCATCTTAGCAGCAAACTCCAGCACTGTCTGATCATTCGCCTTCTCTACCCACATCGGACTGCTGTCCCGTGTGGTCTGCTCGTCCCCATCACATCCAGATTCCGTGACTTCAGCCATGAAGGCTCTAGCATTCGACTCTGGATGTGAGCTCCAGTCATACGTACCATCTAGCTGTCTGTCTGAAGTAACATTGGATAGAAGACCCGCTAGATTGGCTTGACCAGATGATGAACTTGGAAGGTATCGTTGTTGGGACTGATTTTGGAACTGTCCCTGATGCTGACTTTGTCCTTGGTATGTTTCTACCTTCGGTCTCTGACACTCCCTGGCGAAGTGTCCCAGTCCTTGACAGTTGTAGCATTTCACCTTGGACTTGTCAAATCCTATCCCCTTGTTATTCATTTGTAGATTCCTCCCAGTTCTTTTAATGAATCTCTTAACCCTCTGGGTTACCATGGCCAGTTGCCATTTTAGATCCATTTCCTCAAGATCATCAGGGTCGACCTGATCGTAGTCTTCGTCCCATAGAGCAGGATCGTTAATCTTCCCTTGAACACAATTCCCATATGCGGCCACAAAAGAAGCTAGCATATTCAAATGTTCTTCCGCAGATTTTGCGCTCATGGGCATCTTCGAGTAGGTCTGAGTTGTCGATGCCTGTTGGACTTGAGGCTGCGGTTCTTCCGATCTTCCTAATCCTAAGAACGCGCGATTTAATGTGTCATCAGATTCTGCTGGTGACGACGTCTCTCCCGTGAAAAACGCTGTAGCAGTCTTCGGTTCGGCTGTCACTGAAGATTTTGTTGTCTTTCTAAAATACATTGCTGGATTCTGGACTTGTTCGTAATCAGTCTCGGCCTTTAGTAACTCGAAGTGATATGCCCGCAACGTTCCTACAATGTCATCCAGAGATTGAGTATAGTACTTGTCCTCATTCAGCTTGATCATTGCCACGTACATAGCCCATTTGGCTGGTAAGGCATCAAGAAGCTTGTTGTTCTTGTCAGTGTCGGTAAACTCAATCCCATGACTTTCAAGTTCTGTCAATAGATGATAGAACTGGGTGATTATATCATCCAGCTGTTATAATTCAATTAAACTCGAAATTAGATTCCAATTTATTTGGGATTACATTCGATTAAGTGTTATAATTCAATTAAACTCGAAATATGTCAGATTTGAACAATCCTTAGATTCGAAGGTCAGCAAACTCGAAATTCAGTAGATTCGAAGCCTCAGATTCGAAGCTAAACTAGACTCGAAATAAACTCGAAACTAAGCTAGACTCGAGATCCTATTCGAATGAAGTAACAGACTCGAAACTAGGTAGATTCGAAACCCTCTGAAACAGACTCGATAGGAGCGGATTTTGGTTAGACTCGACACTAAGTGAAACCCTAATTACCCATATTAGATTCGAGCGCCGCAAACTCGAAAAACAGTTAACACTTTGATTTTTTAACGATTTTCAGATTAAACCAGTATTTTTCTAACGAAAAATACTGATTTCGACTAAAAACGTGAAAAACCACAAAGTGTTTTCCGAATAAGAATTTGCTAAGCTTGAAAATACGTTTTTGAGAGAAAAACCGTCCAACTAGCATCAAGAAACCTAGAATGTAGCTAGATGAACACGAAGAACACGAAGAACACTCCGTAGGCTCTGATACCACTTGTAAGGTCTACCACTACGAGATCTATCTAGACGCGGAGCCGTCAACGAGTGCGGAATCCTCGTTAACGGGTAGACGGAAACAACTCTCAACTACGAAACACGGAGACTATCAGAGGCTGAACGAACGACACACGAACGATCCTACGAACTGATTCTCTCCGAAAGAACACACACCAAGCTGATAAACTCGAGATCGCTTTATGCTTAATCCCTCACAAATTCTGCGAAAAGTCTGATTATATCTCGAGTCTATCCCTAATTATAGACCCTAATTCGAGTCTGATGTGGGCCAAACTCAAATCTGGCCCAAGGCCCATTCGAGTCTGTCCACAAAGACACTCTCGAATCTGGTCATATTAGAATCTATAGTTACATTCGAATCTATCACATATTCGAATGTCAACCCATATGAAACTTATGTTTATGCTTGAATTAATCTTTGATCTTTATGTTTGAACTTCTTGTAATATGTTACATCAAGTTCAAACATACAATCAATTACTATTAAACATATATAAACACATATATCAAACACTCGTTAAACCACAATGTTGAATATTACTTAAACCGAAATGTTAGATCGATTAGACTGCTATCGTCACACAGGGTGTACCAACAGACTCTCCCTTGACGATAGCTTCTAACTATTTACATCAAGTTTAAGTACTAGAACTATATATACTACTGCCTGCATATAAACCAGCATCTATACAAACTTTAACTACCTTCTAGAACTTCCTGGCTTCAGATCTCCATGCTTCAATAAAGAAGATAGGCTGATCATGTAGCTTCTTCAGGTCGTCCTTTGATAGATTTATCAAATGCAGTGGATCATATACCTTCAAAATGACCTTCTCGTCTTGATCCTCCATGATGGCTTCAGCAGTGTCATTATCGAGGTACCACCATTTCATGTTGCTCAAAACATTCTGTGGCATCGATTTCATAGGTACTTTCTTCAGACACCTCACAGGTTTGTATTCCATCCTGGCCCATGGCCTACCTGTATGAGGATCTATTCTCGACTGATCCTCGACCCTCTTTCCGGTCCTTGGCTTG
Organism: Centrapalus pauciflorus; assembly: GCA_020465985.1. Lineage (NCBI taxonomy): Eukaryota > Viridiplantae > Streptophyta > Magnoliopsida > Asterales > Asteraceae > Centrapalus > Centrapalus pauciflorus. The sequence goes on along the minus strand of JAANYP010004858.1, from coordinate 164,438 downwards.
AGTCGCTCAAATTTGCCTGATCGCCCTTCTTTCCTTATAATTCTTTCAATCACTTCTGCATACTTATCATCTCCAATATTAATCAGCTCCTTCCAGGCTAACTCTTTAACTTCAATCTTGGGCAGTGAGTTGAACGCTTTCAGTGTTCGCCTCAAGTATTGGAGGCCATCTCTTCTTTTCAAAATAAACAGCTGCAGTTCTCTGTCAAAGAACCAGCTAATAATCCCTCCTGAGAAGTTTCCGGCACCCGGTATTCTCATCTTCTTCTTCATCTGCAGCTGTTCTTTTGTTTCTTCCTTCTTAAACCAAAGATTTATCATCTCAGCTCTAGATGGTTCCTTCTCTGCCTCTTCAAGCTCTGTGTCTTCAACTGAGGCTATCTTGATGTAGTCAATATCAATCACATTATGATTATTTCCCACATATAGTTCCGTAACAGGTTGTGAATTTATTATCACCCCGTTGACATGATCGTCCTCATCATCTAACACTTCGTCATCCGATTTCCAGTCAACGACCTCCTCCGGAATGAACTCACCTTCCTCCAACTCTTCGACTATCAGAGGCTGAACGAACGACAAACGAACTATCCTACGAACTGATTCTCTCCGAAAGAACACACACCAAGCTGATAAACTCGAGATCGCTTTAAGCTTAATTCCTCACGAATTCTGCAAAAAGTCTGATTATATCTCGAGTCTATCCCTAATTATAGACCCTGATTCGAGTCTGATGTGGGCCAAACTCGAATCTGGCCCAAGGCCCATTCGAGTCTGTCCACAAAGACACTCTCGAATCTGGTCATATTCGAATCTATGGTTACATTCGAATCTATCACAGATTCGAATGTCAACTCATATATAATTCGAATCTAGACAACTTGTATATGAAACTTATGTTTATGCTTGAATTAATCTTTGATCTTTATGTTTGAACTTCTTGTAATATGTTACATCAAGTTCAAACATACAATCAATTACTATTAAACATATATAAACACATATATCAAACACTCGTTAAACCACAATGTTGAATATTACTTAAACCAAAATGTTAGATCGATTAGATTGCTATCGTCACACAGGGTGTACCAACAACATACAAACACTAATAAATATCAACCATATATAACAAACACTTGCCACAATCACAATGTAGGATCACTTAGACTGCTATCGTCACACAGGATGTACCAACATCCATCAGTTTCTTCACATCCAGAGAGGGCATTTTGATTTTACTTGCCTCTTGAATTGCAAAAGTTCTGGCAGCTTTGGCAGAGGCCTCTTCTTTTCTTAGAGCTTCCAGGGCTTGAAGCTGTTCATCCCTGAACTCAAAATACTTGTCCAAGGGAAGACCCATTTCCTTGTCCCTGGCTTTGTGAAACTTGAGGTCTGCTGCTTTCTGCTGTTGAGGATCAACTGCTGCTTTTTCTTTTCCTTTAGCTACTGTAGTAATAGCAGCTTCAGGAAATTCCTCTTCTTCTTCTTCTTCTTCTTCTTCTTCTTGTAAAATTAGATGTCTCCTCCTGCTGCTTGGCCTGTCCTCAGGGATGAATCCCTCCCCCTTAGACTAAGCAGGGTTTGGAGATTCAGCCTGAGTAGACTGAGCAGCTTGGGAAGCACCATCCATTGTACCTGTAGTTGATGTCCCTGCTGGATGACCAGTGGGTATTGTAGGTACTGATTTCTCCATCAAAGAAGAAGTTTTCTCCCCCTTAGACTTAGTCATCGAGGCAGATGACTTCTCCCCATTTGAAGGAGATGTACCAGCACCTTCAACACCTGGTCTGCCTGAAGACACATAGTCAGCAGGCTTGCCAGCAGTTTTGGCAACAGGCTTGGGGCCAACCAGGCTAGTCACTAAGAAAGCCTGGTTGTCCTTCACCTCTGCAAGTTGGGAAAGACAGGTTTGAAGAGAAGTGGTTTGGGTATCAGCAAGGGAAGTCAGCTTGATAATGTTGTCTCTATCAGAAGCTGTGAACAACAAACTTTGAAGCTGTACAAGATGTTGTTCAAGAGAATCTTGCACATCAGCATGGTTTGATGACACAGAATTGGATAGAGAACCAATAAGTGTATTCAAGCTGGCCAGAGTGGCAGGAGGTGTAGAATTGCAAGAAGTTAGGAGAGTTGACAACTGTTGAGAAATAGTTTTTAGTGAGGACACAGAATCCTGTTGTAGTGAAAGAATTGAGGATAGGGAGGTGGAGACAGTTTGCAGCCGTGCAGTGAGTGCAAGCAGCTGTGAGGTGTTGTCAGTTGATGGAGTGGCTGGGATGGAATCCTTAAACAAATCAAAGAATCCCTTAAGCTGTTCAGACACAGAGTCTGAAATAAGAGAGGGTAGAGAGGACATAGAGGTTTCTAAAGAACCAACTTTGTTGGTCAGCAAGGAAAGCTGATCCTTCAAAGGCAGGTCTTTAGGGGATGGAGGTGTATGAGTGGATTGTTTGGAGTGAGTAGATGGTGATGAAGAGGATGAGGCTGGTGTATGAGGATGTGATGGAGAAGGAGAGGGTACGGTAGAAAGAAGCTTCATAGCCTGGGCAAAAGTGAGGTTTCCCAGTCTGGAGGGGTCAATGGGTCCTTCAGCAGTGGCAGTAGCTGCATCATCAGGAGAGGGGGTAGAGGATGGTAGCCTTTCAGATACTGCTTGTTTTGTAGCACCTTCATTAAGGCCAGTGGTGGTTCCCTCTGCAGTACCTTGGTTTAAAAGTACCTTATCATGGGGAGATGGAATTTGCATTTCAACATCAGCAGTGGTGAAACCTGCTGATGGAGTTTGCATAGAAGGGGCAGCCTCACCCAAGGGATGGTATGTTCCCTGGGGTTCATCAGCTTGGGTTGATGGTCCCTTAGCAGCTGTTTGGTGTTGAACAGCTGTATCATAGGGAGCAGAAGATTGAGGCTGATCTGCTGGTTGGTCTAAGCCAGCAGTGTGGACACCTCGTGCAAACTCAGGGTGTAAAAAAGTTTGAGGTGGGGACAGTGTGGACTCAGTATGGAGTGGAGAGGACTCCTGTCTTTCAATATTCTCAGCCTGTTGGGAGGCTGGAATAGTTGTGGTGGCTATCTCCTTTTGTACAACTGATTCCTGTTGGGAGGAACCAGAGGGTCTAGGCTGACTCTGGGAAGACTCATGATGGAGTAAAGCAGGCTCCAAGTGTGCTGATCCTTCTCCCAAAATAGAAGAGGCAGCAGAGGTTGCTTCTTTTTCAACTGAACCCTGTTGAGAGGGAACAGAGGGGCTAGTTTGGGCTGTTGGTTTCTTTTTGCGTTGGTATAGAATGTGAGATGAAGTGGGGGATTTTGGAGAGGAGATGAGAGGTTCAGATTGGACAGGTTGTGAGACAGGGTCAGGAACAGTGGGGTTGGCCTGTTCCATGGTCTCAGGTGCCACAGAGGCACCAGCCACAGTGGCTTCAGGTTCAACGAATGAACCAGGGTGAGGAGCTTGCTCCCCCTCAGCCACAGAGGCTAAGGGAGCAGACGCAGACTGAGCTGTTTTGGCCTTCTTGGAGACAGGCCCAGCTTCAGTGGTTGCCAGGGTCCTTTTAACAAGCTTGGACCGGGCTTTGGATTTTCTTTTGGGAGCAGTTTCAGGATCCACCCTCACATCAGAGGGTCCTTTCAGCCTCCTCATGGGTGTTGACAGAGGAGGCTCATTGGGTAGAACAGGTGTATAGAAAACTCTATTTCCTATCACAGGGAATGCAGCAGTCTTAAGTAAAGGCTGAGAGTTATATAAATGCTCACCACAATGATGCTTGAAGATGAGGCTCAGAAACCTTGGATACCGAACAACAACTGGATGACTTTCTTGTTGTACCAGGTTCCTCAAATTCAGAAAAATCCACTGTGCCATGTCTATTGTAGTCCCATCCACCAGCTGTAGAACGATGGGAACTTCATCACGGCTTAGTTGGTCAAATGAGCCAACTTTACTTCCGAAGCACATTACCACTGAGGCAAATAAGAAACTGTAGGTTGGGGATAAGTCCTTCCTAAACAGTGTTGCTCCGATTTTGGGTTCTGCTACACCACATAAACGGAGCAAATTTCCCATTTGGTCATTTTCAGGTTGAGGCTTGTCATATGTTCAGCAGTTGGCAGATGAAGAACCTCCCTAAGAAGACTAGTTGTTATCTCAATGGTCTGAGTCCCATTGAGAATAGTGCCCTTAATGACTTTGGTGTTGGGGTTGTAGGCACAGTTGTACCAAAACCCATACACCATCTCCTGGTACAGGACACCAGGAGTGGCAGTCATTGCGTAGTTCAGCGGATGAACTCTTAGAAATTCCACCATCTGTTCATAACCCTTCCCCACATAGTTTTTGGGAATGGTTAGGTTGGCAATGTAGTTGGTGGGCTTGATGGTCAGCATCGTGGTAACTGATGAGTGTTTCACAACATCATTACTAACGAATACTGGAAGAAAGGGGTTGTTTCTTTGAGCCATTTGTGAAGGATTGGGATTTTGAGAAGCAGAAGACACTTAGTCGATTTAGGGTTCTTGAGGATTTCAAGAAATAGTGAGGAAGACGAAAACAGTAGGGGTTATTTATAGGATTTGAATGTGAGTGGGTATGAGAGAGAAACATTTGGGCGGTTGATTTGAAAAAGTCGTTAACGGAAAACGGAACGGTTGTCCATGTCAGACCGTTTGTCAGACCACTTGAGCCCTTTTTAATCACTAACACACGTAACCCACATTATCCGCAGTAATTAAGTTAAATAAAAACAAAAATTAAGTTACTTAATTGTGAAGAAAGGTAGTTAAAAACTGTTGGTCTAAGCTGTTGGTCAAACCTGTGATGAGTAGGGTCATCACAAGCTGTTCATTTTTCAAGCTGTTCACTCTTCACACTGTGCTTTCAACCTGTGCTCTAATGTAAGATTAGGTTGTGTTCAATAGTTGAACAGGTTTCAGGACAATGTCCTGTAGACCAGTGTGAAGGAGTGAGCAGGGTGAAGAATAGACCATCAGAGCAGGCTTTGACATGCAAGCTGTTATTGTTCAACCTGTTATATGCTCAAGCTGTTCAAGTTTTTCAGAAAAATAACCAAGTACAGAACATGCATAACCTGTTCTGTCTAAGCTGTTCTGAGAAACTTGAGCAGTGTGAGACATACAAAGTCTTAGACCTTTGAGGACACTTAGTCACTCTTGTTTAACATGCCCAGCTTGCTGACAAGGTAATTAAACCTGGTTTCATCAAGAGATTTGGTGAAAATGTCTGCAAGCTGTTCATTAGTGGAAATAAAACCTACCTCCACATTACCTTTCTGAATGTGATCCCTGATGAAATGATGTCTGACATCAATATGCTTTGTTCTTGAATGAAATACTGGATTGTTGGAAATGGCTATGGCACTTGTGTTATCACACAGAATAGGAGTTTTCCTATACACAAGCCCATAGTCTTCAAGTTGATGCTGCATCCACAGAATCTGCCCACAGCAGCTTCCAGCAGCAATGTACTCAGCTTCAGCAGTAGAAGTAGACACTGAGTTCTGCTTCTTGCTACACCAACTTATCAACTTACCACCAAGGAGTTGGCATCCACCTGTTGTGCTTTTCCTATCTAGCCTGCAGCCTGCAAAATCAGAATCTGAATAACCTGTTGGTTCAAGGCTTGAGTCTTTGGGATACCAAAGACCCAAACCTGGTGTGCCCTTCAGGTATCGGAAGATTCTTTTAACAGCAGCAATATGAGATTCCTTTGGATCAGCTTGGAACCTAGCACACAAACAGGTGGCAAACATAATATTAGGTCTACTAGCAATTAAATATAGCAAGCTCCCAATCATACCTCTGTAAGCTGTTACTGAAACAGCTTTGCCACTGGCATCAACATCCAATTTTACATTGGTTGCCATTGGGGTTTTAATAGGAGAACTTTGATCAAATTTAAACTTTTTCAAGAGATCTAAAGTATACTTTCTTTGATTTATAAAAATTCCAGTTGAGGTTTGTTTAACTTGTAATCCTAAAAAGAAAGTAAGTTCTCCCATCATACTCATTTCATATTTGGATTTCATGAGTAATGAAAAATTCTTGCATAACTGCTCATTGGTAGAACCAAATATTATGTCATCCACATAAATTTGAACAAGCATAATATCAGACTTCACCTTCTTTATGAACAGTGTGGTATCCACTTTACCTCTGGAATACCCATTGCTCATAAGGAATTCAGTAAGAGTGTCATACCAGGCTCTAGGGGCTTGTTTGAGACCATAGAGAGCTTTGTCCAACTTATAGACAAAACCTGGATGTTGTTCATTTTTCAAAACCTGGAGGCTGCTTGACATAAACTTCTTCTTGAAGCTTCCCATTTAAAAATGCACTCTTCACATCCATTTGAAATACCTTAATGCTCTTATGAGCAGCGTAGGCTAGATACAAACGAATTGCTTCTAGCCTGGCCACAGGAGCAAATGTTTCATCATAGTCAATTCCTTCCTCCTGTCTATAACCCTGAGCAACCAGTCTTGCTTTATTTCTAATGACATGACCTTGCTCATCCATCTTATTTCTGAAAACCCATTTAGTGCCAATTATAGTTTTACCTTTAGGAGCAGGGACCAGCTTCCATACCTTGTTTCTCTCAAACTGATTGAGTTCTTCTTGCATGGCAGTGATCCAATTGGCATCTTTTAATGCTTCATCCACCTTCTTTGGCTCCATTAGTGAAACAAAACTAGAGAACATACAGAAGTTCCCTAAGCTGTCCCACCTTGTTTGTACCCCTTTGTTGATGTCACCAATTATTTGATCATTGGGGTGACATCTGATCCACTTAGGATCATTTTTCAATGATGATTTTCCTGAGTTGTTGACATCTTCAGCAGGTCCTGTTGAGCAGCTCTCAAGATTTTCAGACACACTGTTGTCTTGAGCCTGTTCACTTGTTGAACATGTCTGTCCACTGTTGAACATATCACTAGTTGATCCAGGAAAATCAGCATTGATTGGTTCAGGACATGTAGTTGTGGTTAAGTCAGTACACTTATTCACACAGGGTGTATTGACATAATCCTCATCATGTCCATTATGATCAGCAGGTTCCACACTGGTTGTAGTGGAAGCTTTTGAGTCCTTTTCTTCACAGTTGGAATGCACAAGATCATCAAAGTTCAATTCTTCTGAAACTGATTCAGGAACAGCTTTGGTAGAGACACTCCTGGACTCTTCAAAGGTGACATTGATAGTTTCATCTATCATCTTTCTTTTGTTGTTGTATACTCTGTAAGCTTTGGAGATAGCAGAGTATCCAACAAACACACCTTCATCAGCTTTAGGTTCAAACTTTGCCAGTTGGTCCCTTTGATTCAGAATAAAGCAGGGACACCCAAATACATGGAAGTAACTGACATTTGGCTTCCTCCCTTTGAGCAGCTCATAGGGAGTCTTGTTGAACCTTTTCACCACTAAGGATCTGTTTTGAGTGAAACAGGCAGTGTTAACAGCTTCAGCCCAGAATGATGAAGGTAAACCAGATGCACATAGCATGGTTCTAGCAGCTTCAATGAGGGTTCGAATTCTCCTTTCAGCAACTCCATTTTGTTGTGGAGTTCTTACAGCTGAAAAGTTTTGAGTGATCCCTTTTTCTTCACAGAAGTCTTCAAGAGTACTGTTTCTGAATTCAGTACCATGATCACTTCTAAGCTGCTTTACTTGGGCAGAGTTTAGCATTTCCATCTTTTTCACAAATCTAATGATTTCTCTAGCAGCCTCTCCTTTGCTCTTCAAGAAGATTACCCATGTGTACCTAGAGAACTCATCAACCATTACAAGAGTGTATCTTCTTCCTCCTAGACTTGGAACACTAACAGGTCCAAACCAGTCCATGTGGATCAAGAAGAGAGGAGTATCTATAGAAAAATTATGCTTGGATTTAAAAGATGATTTCCTCTGCTTGCCTTTCTCACAAGCTGTGCATAGCCTATCCTTAACAAAAGTCATACAAGGCAAAGCTGTCACCAACTCTTTCTTACAGAGTTTGTTGATGTTCTTGAAGTTCAGATGTGACAGCCTTCTGTGCCATAGCCAGTTTAGATCTGCATTTGTTCTAGTGAGAAAACAGGTTTCAGTTGTGGGATCAGCAGATTGCATGTCCACAACATATAAACCTTTCTTTCATTGAGCACAACTTTGCCATGGGAATCCAATATGTAACCCAGGTGCTCATCAAAGTTAACCTTGTAGCCAGCATCACACAGTTGGCTTATGCTAACAAGGTTATGTTTTAGTCCAACCACATAGGCTACTCTTTTGAACACTGCAGCACCAGCTTTAAGAGTTCCATATCCTTTAGTGCATCCCTGTACATTGTCACCAAAGGTGACTTTTGGCCCTTTTCCAGGCCTGAGATCACTCAGCAGGTCCTTACAAGCTGTCATGTGCCCTGAGCAGCCACTGTCCAAGTACCAAACCTGGGATGGTTGTTTTTCCTTATACATCATTGTAGGATTCCAGTTCTCCAAGCTGCTGAAAGCTTCAGCTTCAGCCAAGTCTTGTTTGAAGTTGCTTGTTGATGGGACATCAGTGTTGGCCATCAGACATTGATTGTCTTCTTCATCTGATGATGAATCAGACTCCTCCCAGTCACAAGTCTCTGCCATGAGTCCCTTTTGCCGTTTGGAAACCACTGAGTTTTCCAACTTTCTCAGCTTAGCCATGGCCATAAGATACTTAACCCTATAGCCATCATCCCTGTTTGTCTTGTGTGGTTTGGATGACTGACCAACAGCTTTTGACACACAGTCAGCAGCTATATGGCCAGGTTTGCCACATTTGAAGCACTCAGCTTTGGACTTATCAAATGCCTTCTTTTTGACAGCACTTGAACTTCCTTGCAACATGTTTCTTCCAAACCTTTTCTTGTTAAACCTTTTGAGAAGCATGGCTATCATTTGCTCATCATCCAGTTCAGCAAGATCTGCATTGTCTTCCTCATCAGACACTTCCTCCTTATCATCAGTCTGTTGATCAGGTTGAGTGAACACATCACCCACCTGACTTACAGGTTGTCTCACACTGGCCACAAAGCCTGCACCTCTCTTAGACATTTCCAAGGCATTTCTCTTCTGTTGCCTTGACTGCTCATCATTCAGTAAGGATCCATACAGGCTGACAAGATCCATACTTCTGATGGTATCTGAGTTCCTTAAGATTGTAGAAAAATAATTCCATTCTTCAGGCAGGATGTCTAAGAATTTGTTCACCAGAGTCAGGCTGTTCTTGGTGATCCCAACAGCTTTGAGATCATTAATAAGAGCAGTAAACCTGGTGTAGGTTTCTGTGAGAGTCTCCTTTGGTTTTGCAAAGAAGAGTTCATACTGTCTAACAAGATTGTTAATCCTGTTATCCAGTGTGATTGTGGGTCCATCATAGACGGTACACAAGGTATCCCACATCTCCTTTGCAGTCTTCATCTTCTCAACCTGTTTGAACACATCATCAGGCAGAGAGATAACCAGGTTATTCCTGGCCTTTGCATCCAGAGCCACCAATCTTTTGTCTTCATCAGACCATTGAGCTTTTGCTTTCTCAAAGGTTCTGATTTCAGGAGCAGCTCCTTCAACCGCTGGAGTTATAGTAGTAACAGAGGTTGGCACATAAGGACCTTCCATTACTATCTCTGGTAGTTGTACATCCAGATTCTCTAAATAGAGCATCATTCTGCACTTCCAGCCATAGAAGTTCTGATGATTAAACTTTGGAGGTTTGCCCATTGACCCATTGTCATAGTATGAGGAATTTGCAGCACTGTTGTCCATGCAAACTTTGGGATAATGAGAGATCTTAGAGATGACACACACTCTAAACTGCTCTAATACCAGTTGTAGGTCCCGAGAGGTTTCCCAAGTATATAGCCTTAAGCTGTAGAGGGGGGGGGGGGTGAATACAACAATTTAAAAACTACACACTATTTTCTCAATGTTTGTATGTATTATCAACAAATGTTAATTACAAACAAGCTTGAATGCGGAATAGTTCAAGCTGAGATGACAGATACAACAGTATGTTTACTAGTCTAAGACAGACTCAAACTAGTTTACAATGAATACACTCACTAAGAATCACTCACTGTGTTTACAAGACTCAGAAGGACAGCTTGAATAAGAACAGCTTAAGCACAAAGCACTGTTTTATTCAAGCAGACTTGCATGCATGAAAAGACACACTCTAATGCACGTTCTGATTTCACACTCTTGGCTCAGCACTTAGCTTTCTGCTCTATCTTTCAATCCTTGGAAGTTTCCTTTATACTCACTCAGAGGATCTAAGTTAAGCTTCTTCATTGGACGAAAATAAAAAGTGGGAAGTCTTGTTGAAAAGACAACATAAACTTTTCTGCACATTCTGAAAAGTAGACTTGTCTTCATGTGGGCAGAACTTTTGTCTTTTCTCTTTGTCTACTGTTGCATAAGCTTTAACTAAATAAGGAATGTCAACTTTGCGTCTTTCTTCCTTTGTTAAGGCCTACTTTGATATAAGAAAAGGTCTGTCACCCTTTTTCAAATATCCTTTTGTCTTCATGTGACAGAACAGCTTGGGCAGGCTGAGCAGTTCTGTTTTCCACTTTGTCTTCGACTTTGTAAACTGATCTTGTAGACAAAAACAATACATGAGGACTTGGAAACATATTTCATAAAGTGTTTTAACATGTTCACAAAGAACAGAACACTTGTAAACTGCCCAAGCTGCTCACCAGTGTAGAGCAGCGTAGACAGTTTATGTCCAGCCTGTTCAACAGTGAGAACAGCTTGGACAAACTGCCTTTGTTGCAACACATGCAACATATAGAACAGCTTTAACTGATATTGCAAATCACTTTACAGGTTTCATTAAGGCATAAACAGGCCTTAAATTATACCTTTCAAGTACATCAACAGGTTTGATTAAGAATCTCTCCCTTAGATGTAGAACAGGTTTGACTGAGGCCTTTTTGTGCCTAACAGCGAGTCACCCTCACTGACTCATCGAGTTGATGCCTGATGAAGGGTAATTCGATTCCAGAAAGTTTTGACTCATCGAGTCACCCTCCTGACTCGTCGAGTCGAGCCCCTATGCACCCAAAACACTTGTTTTAAGCCCTATTATGATAATATAACACAATATAATCATCCTATGCTTGTATAACACATAATTTAAGATTAAATATCATTAAAAGTCTATAAAACTCAATAAGAGACGCAACGGTGTCGGTAGAATTTGGAAACTTGAACCGAAAATGCTTAAACACTCCAAATAACTTCCAAACCTTGTAGTATGCTATGATAATCTTATATATACTTTGAATATCATTGTTTAATAGGTTTGGACTTGAAAGAAGTCTCAGTTGCCGTTTTGGGACGTTAAGAGGCTTTTTGACGATATTGCTACATAAAGGCTACTTTTAGCCTATTTCAGTGAGTTCTAGTATTGACATGTGTGTCGCATACATATTTACATGTTTACTTTTAATAATGACATTGTGCATATATCTTGGGCGTCATCCACTCGTATGACGCATTGAACTGGTTGGCGATTAATTATATGATCATGACCTATGGCTAGAAAACCTTATTTGATACCATCGATTATACACATTGACATTCATACTATGCTTCGATGATTCATTTCATATTTGCTATGCTTATAGTCATTTAAACCCATTGTTGAGCTAAGCTCATTTATTTGGCTTCACTGGACGTCCAGATCATTATATATATGTGTGTGTGTGTCTATATATATATATATATATATATATATATATATATATATATATATATATATATATATATATATATATATATATATATATATATATATATATATATTAAGCGCCTTAATCTGTGTTTGTGCGTATAAATTTCTACTTTCGGAAGCTTACGGAGTAGGTAGCCGGACTTCGGGTGCCGGTTGGAGTTGTTAGTCCGTGATGCGGCCGACAACAGCGGGTTAGCGGGCGATGTTCGCGACCTATGCACATTAGTGGGTTTTATTCCCACAATACTTTTATCAAAGATATCGCACCTGTCATTTTAAAATCATTTTTAATATTATTGCATGTTTTATGTCTTGCACACCATATCGATCTAGTAACTCACTTAGCAAATTTTATTTGCTAACCCCTCACTTTTATATATCTCAGGTAGTGTTAGTAATGGCAAGGAGATTGTTGATTTCGGTTCAAAGGCTTAGTTAAGACAGCTTGAAGTAGATTTGGGAAAACTTCAAGTTTATGGTTTTGAGATTTTGGGGTAGATTTCCTACCAACTAGTAGATGTGTAGTTATATGTACTTAATGTCTTTTGGTTGATGATAGTGATTGCAATTACTTAGAAGTATCTTGTAAATTCATCATATGTATATAATAATAGCTTACGATCAAACAGGGGTTTTGACTCCGTGTGAACGGGTCATGCCCGATTTTCGTTTGAACAATATTAATCTTGTTTAAGCTAATGTAATTTCATTAATTATTATATTATGTTGAAATGGTTGTTTCTGTTTCATTGTTTTTTCTTTTAAAAAAGAAACAAAATATATAATTTTTATTTTTTGTATTACAAACATACATTAATATCGAAATGAGTCGTTTCTTGTTCAAAACACGATAAACCATTATGATTTTTTATTTTTTTAAACAAAAGATCCATTCCGATATGAATTTTTTCGATTAAAAAAATGACTATGACAAATCATTTTGATTTTTGATAAAAAACGGTGACCTGTTATGTATTTTGATTTTTTTTCAAACAAAAGAACCATTCTGATTTCAATTAAAAGAAGATTAAAAAAGATGGACCATTACAATTTGAATTTTTTCAATAAAATATCACGAAGCATTCGAAATTTAAATTTTTTGTGTAAATTACAAATTTCGTCCCTGTGGTTTATTAGAAATTATGGATTGTGTCCTTTAACTTAAAAAATTATACTGACAGTCGTTGTGGTTGAAGTTTTGTTACGGATATAGTCTTTTGGCAATTTAAAATGACCATTTTACCCTTACTAGTTTAATAATTATTATTAATGTTGTTTTTGTTATCATTTCTATTAATATAAAATAATAAAATAATTCAAAATAATTTTAAAAACCATTAAAATTAATTTAGTAGAACACATGAAAATAAATAATAAAATATTTTTAAAGACATACAAATAACTATTATTATCAATTAAAAACTAAAAAAATAACGTTTTAAGTTTAGATTTTTCGAAATAAAATGTTTATTGTTTGTAAATCATAAAATACATTATTATTATTAAGTATTCATTTTTATCCATTTTACATTAAAAGTTTTTTAATACAGATTAAAATATCTATGAAAAAATATAAATTGTTATTTCATCATTTTGATGGTTAGAAATACTTAGAGTAAATGACATAAATGGTCACTGTGGTTTATAGCAATTTACAGGTTTCGTCGCTAACTTTTAAAAATTACACTGATAGTCCATATTTTAAAATTGTCACGCTTTCAGTCCCTAAACAATTCAATTTTTTAAAAATATCAATTTTGCCATTACAAATGAATTTCACATATGGTCCCTAATCAATTAATTTAGTTTTTGATTTATAAATTATTGTTTGTATTTTTATAATTTCATTCTTTTTTATGGAAATATTTATTTCGTTTATCAACTTTTGTTTTATATATTTTTTCATCTATCTATATACTTAATTAATTTATCCTTCTTATTTTCACATACAATTTTTTAAATGTTATTCATATTGTATTTGAAATTTTATACATATAAAATATGTACATTCATTTGTAAATTTTAAAAATAATCCCTTCTTATTACATAAATATTTATTAGTAAACATTATAAATTCTACATATGACTTGTAACATCCGTCATTTCGACATGGTACATGGAATTAATTTAGTGGATAATTATTTAATTAATATTGGGTTGGTCCAATTATATCCCGTTTCGTGGATTGATACGTGTCGAGACTGGGGCTTGCGTGTCATCGGGTTATAGTTTTAATGATCGGGTTATATTTTTTGGATCGCGGGATTAAATGGGTTAAATGGGCATTAATAGTGAAAATGTAATATCGGGTTCGGGTTATTGGGTTCGGGACCAGCTAAATTAGAAAAGCATATACGTGCCTTCCTTGCTTCTCCCTTATCCATTCTAAACCCCTAAAAGTGTGAAGTGTGTGTTTGTATGAAGAGCTACAGCAAGGAAACCAAATTCAAGCCTCAAATTGGGTGTGGAAACTTGGATTTAAGCTGCTCATCTTCTTCCCTTCCATTGTTCTTGAAGGATTTGAGGTATGCAAGTTGGTTTGAAGATTTAAATTGTGTTATATGTTGAATCCTTGTGGGAATTGATTATTTGAGTGATAAGGGAGTTTATATGCTGCTATGGTGTGATTATGTATGTGTTTTGAGAGCTGAATTCGTGTTTGAAGGGAGCTGAAACTCCTGGGCTGAAGCTGAAAATCGTAGGACAGGATGCAGAGTTTCGCGGTGTCGCGGCGCGACCACCAGGGGGCCAGCGACGCGACCAAGAGCCTGCAGTGAAAATCCGAGTTTAGGCTTATGAAATGAGTTTGGGTCGGAATTGTGTCGGGTTCCTTCGGGATTGCTCGGATTGGGATTTGTGTGGGTTTGGGGTCTCGTTGGGATTGCTTTGAGTCGAATTTGAGTCGGGTTTCGAGTATTAATCGAGTTTTGGTTCCGTGGGGTTATCGGGTTCGAATTGAGTTCAGGTCAATGTGATTGTGTGATATGTGTTATTTGGGAATTGTGTTTAATCATTGGGCTATCCGTGTGATTACAGGGACTAGCGGACAGCGGGCCGGATTCGATCAGAGTGTTCAGAGTTCGGGGAATCAACCAGGTGAGTACTCGAGACTTTTCTAAACGCACGCCGTCTTTATGATTTTAGCTTTGTTGCTATATTGTGCGTGTTATATATGTGAGACAGGGACGTGAACCTCAGGTATACTCTATTCCTTATACGTGTTATGTATGAGATGTGAGATCGATTCCAGGGGTCCGTGATGTGTTCCATACGGACAGTGAGTCGCGAAAGCGATCGCGCGGGCTGACTGCCCCTAACAGTCCTTGGGGCGTATATATACGGCAGGGCCTGTAGCCGGGTCGCTCCTGTGCTACAGGGTTATTGCTGCTCACTGCTGTGTGCGGTGTGTCGGCCGGGGAAGGGTCCCCACAGGGCTTGGGTTTCTATTTCCGATCTCATACTTGTGTCTATATACCTGAGATGCGTGTTGGGCTATCGGGACAGGGACATGGATTATGTGCAATGTGTTATGTGTTATGTGCAGTGTCAACCCTCGTGTGCTCACGGGCTTTATAGCTCATGTATTCAAGTCTAACATGTTCAGGGAATCGGAAGGGACCTCAGCCGCCGCCGAGATAGATTCGAGGTTGAACTGAAGATCTGTAGCAATTTCGTGTTTTGTATGGAACTGTCTGTAATAGTTGTTTTGGGATGTATGTGGTGTTAAACAGGATTTGCGAATACTCCGGAATATAATTATATGTTATCATCTATGTGTTTAAAGTTTTAATTAACCGTAATCTGCATTATCCTATGACACGTGTGTTAAAGATCCGTTGCGTTATTGCCACTTATGATGTTGGGTTGACGTGGCATTTCCGGGATCGGGAGGGGTGTTACAGCATGGTATCAGAGCTTGTGGTTTGAAGCTTGAGTACCATTAGTGGATGCTTAACTTAGACCTTGTTCCGGTCCATGGGGGATCGTTTTGCGATTATATAGTGGATTAACCGACCTGGCTTAGTGTATAACGCTGGGTGATTTATCCCTTGTGCTTAATCATTTTGTTTTGTGCAGATTCATATGGCAGATCAGGGAGAGGGTTCGGGCGCTGGTAAGCCGCCCAGTGACGAGTATATCCGCAAATCCGAGTTGCTAGAGGTTCTTATCGAGTTTTACAGGCAGCAAAAAGAGCAAGAGAGGGAACAGGGTCAGAGTTTGGGGCCAGTGGTTTGGCATACCGAGACCGGGTCAGGGGGTGGAGCTTCGTCATCTTCTCAGCGGGGCGGGTCTTTCAAAGATTTCATGACAGGGGCCCCACCGCAGTTTCGGGGTGACAGTGAGCCGGGGGCGGCCATCGCATGGGAGCGCGAGATTGAGGCCTCATTTCGAGTGGCCCATGTGGATCCCATTGACATGGTTGGTTATGCCGCATATCAGTTACGGGGCGGAGCTTCACAGTGGTGGAAATCGATAGAGTCTTCGATGACCGAGTCCGCCGCATACGCCATGACTTGGGAGCAGTTTAGGGCTATGTTTGAGCTCCAGTACATTCCTCGGGATGAGAGACGAGAGATGGAGCGCCGGTTCCTCCATTTGCAGCAGGGTAATATGACGGTGCGTAGTATGTCGACCGCTTCAATGAGTATTCCCAGTTCGCGCTTCAGCATGTCGATACCGAGAGCCGTAAAGCTGATGCTTTTATAGATGGGCTTCGATCTGATATCCGTGAGTTTGTGGGGCTGCATGATACCCCTACATTCGCCAGAGCTCTTGAGATGGCCCGCATGAGGGAGCGGGAGATTCTTAAGCAGAGGGAGCACCCCTCTTCCCAGAGACAGCGCATTGGGACTTCTGAGCAGCCGTCCAGTATGTGGAGATCTTCCGGGGACGCTCCCAGCAACAGCGTCCGGATCAGTGGCAGTTTTCAGGCCAGGGTTCAGGGCAGACTTCAGTATAGAGGCATGATAGGGACCGGGGTCGAGATCGTAGATCGAGGCGTCGGGGCCAGAGTCAGGGGTCGGGGGCGCAGAGCAAGAGCAGTGTGGGACAGGGGTCCCAAGCATCCGGTAGTCGGGTTGATAGCTCCTATGGGGATCGGGAGTGCCCGAAATGTCACCGGCGTCATTCAGGGCGGTGTTTATCTGAGCAGCCGCGTTGCTTCCGGTGCGGCCAGCGGGGCCACGCCGCCTCAGTTTGTACGGTTCCTGAGCCGCTATGCTTCAGATGTGGGAGGCCGGGGCATCGAGTCAGTGACTGTCCGGAGCCAGGGCCGGTAGTTCAGGGGGCCAGTTCGAGTGGGGCCAGGGCTGAGCCGTCGTCATCTCGCCGCCGTGATTCCGTTCCGAGGGGCCGGGGACGTGTATTTCAGGCGACTGCAGAGGAGGCACGGGATGCCACAGATGTTGTTTCGGGTACGTACGTCCTTAATGGACTTCGAGCTCGTGTATTATTTGATTCCGGGGCAGATCGCTCCTATGTGTCTGTTATTTTCTGTGCTTATTTTAGTGTATCTCCTTTTTCTTTATCTGTTCCGTTGGTTGTTGAGAGGGTCGATGGGATGTCGATGTTAGTGAGTCGGGGTTATCGGGACTGTGTGTTAGAGATAGATTCTCATCAGTTTGCAATCGATTTGCTGCCGATTGAGATCAGTAGCTTTGATGTGATTGTGGGTATGGACTGGTTGACTGCCAGACGGGCTGATATTCTGTGTGCTAAGAAGATCATCCGTATACCCATTTCTGACAGTGAGAGTGTCATTGTGTATGGGGAGCGCCGTAAGGGAGATATCGGGATTGTTTCTATGGCCAGGGCTCAACGATATGTGTCTAAGGGGTGTGAGACCTTCCTAGCTTATGTGATTGACGCGAGGAAGGAAAATAAGACCCTAGAGGATATTTCGGTGATCCGTGAGTTCCCTGAGGTATTCCCAGAGGAGTTGCATGGGTTACCGCCAGATCGCCACCCGGGGCGGTGCCGATTGCTAAGACGCCTTATAGGCTGGCACCGACAGAGATTCGAGAGTTGATGTCTCAGTTGCAGGAGCTTCTGGATCGTGGATTCATCCGTCCTAGTTCGTTGCCGTGGGGTGCGCCAGTATTATTCGTGAAAAAGAAGGATGGCAGCATCCAGATGTGTATCGACTACAGGGAGTTGAACAAGGTGACCGTGAAGAATCGCTATCCGCTTCCACGTATCGATGATTTGTTCGATCAGCTCCAGGGCTCGAGTTTCTTCTCCAAGATCGACTTGCGGTCTGGTTATCATCAGTTGAGGGTCAGGGACGAAGATGTGCCGAAGACGGCGTTTCGGACTCGTTATGGGCATTATGAGTTCCTCGTCATGCCATTCGGGTTGACCAACGCACCCGCCGCTTTCATGGATATGATGAACAGGGTGTGTAGAGCTATGTTGGATAGATTCGTGATCGTGTTCATCGATGACATCCTGATCTATTCGCGGAGTGCGGGACACCACGAGCAGCACCTCCGAGAGGTTTTGACAGTGCTGCGCAGGGAGAAATTTTATGCGAAATTCTCCAAATGTGAGTTTTGGCTTCGGGAAGTGCAATTTCTGGGTCATGTGGTCAGTGCAGAGGGTATAAAAGTGGATTCGGTCAAGATTGAGGCAGTGATGAGTTGGGAACTTCCGAGATCAGTGCCAGAGATTCGTAGCTTCTTGGGTCTCGTCGGGTATTATAGGCGCTTCATCCAGGACTTTTAGAGGATTGCCTTGCCGTTGACGAGATTGACACCGCAGTCCGTTCCGTTCGAGTGGTCCGAGGAGCAGGAGCGCGCTTTCAGAGAACTGAAGACCCGGTTGTGTCAGGCTCCAGTGTTGGCCTTGCCGGAGGGTACCGACGAATTTGTAGTGTATTGTGATGCTTCAGGGTCGGGTTTGGGCTGTGTTCTGATGCAGCGAGGGAAGGTGATCGCGTATGCTTCGCGCCAGCTGAATACTTACGAGGAGATCCATACCGTGCATGATCTAGAGTTGGACGCCATTGTGTTCGCGCTGAAGATTTGGCGCCATTATCTGTATGGGTCTCGGTTTATCGTGTATACCGACCATAAGAGTCTTCAGTACTTGTTCAGCCAGAAAGATCTGAATATGCGACAGCGCCATAGCCTTGAGTTGCTTAAGGACTACGATTGTGAGATTCAGTACCACCCGGGCCGGGCTAATGTGGTAGCTGACGCGCTGAGCCGTAGGGCATGTGGCCAGACTATGATTTCCAGGGCTTCAAGGCTTGAGATTACCTCGACATTGACCGATAGTTTGAGATTAGCGTAGCAGGAGGGCCTGCGGGGTGATAATGTGAAACGGGAGCGTCTGGCCAGGCAGCTTGAGTCGTTGATCAGGGATGATCGCGGGCTGTTTGTGTTCCATGATAGGGTCTGGGTCCCGAGGGTTGGGAATTTGCGACAGTTAGTTCTTGATGAGTCGCATAGGTCGAGGCTATCTGTGCATCCAGGGAGTACTAAGATGTACCGTGATCTCCTTGATTTCTACTGGTGGCCGAGAATGAAAAGGGATGTAGGCCGGTATGTTGAGCAGTGCATGACGTGTCTGAGGGTTAAACCCGAGCATCAGAAGCCGCACCGGCATCTTCAGCCGTTAGAGATTCCCGAGTGGAAGTGGTACCATATCACGATGGATTTCATTGTGAGACTTCCACGTACGGTCCGCGGGAACGATATGATCTGGGTTATAGTGGATCGACTAACGAAGAGTGCGCACTTCTTAGCCGTTCGGGGTACTATCACCATGGATCAGTTAGCGAGACTGTACATCAACGAGGTGGTATCGCAGCATGGGATTCCGATGTTGATTACTTCGGACAGGGATACGCGGTTTACATCTCGATTCCGGCAGAGCTTCCAGCGGGAACTGGGTACCAGGGTTCAGTTGAGCACGACGTACAGACCGCAGACGGACGGGCAGACTGAACGCACCAATCAGACCCTCGAAGATATGTTGCGAGCGTGTGCTATCGACTTCAGTGGTAATTGGGATGTGCATTTACCGTTGGTCGAGTTCGCGTATAATAACAGCTATCACGCCACGATAAAAATGGCTCCGTTTGAGGCACTATATGGGCGCAAGAGCCTGACCCTAGTGTGTTGGGGCGAGGTCGGTGAGCGACCTATTAGCATGCCGGAGCTACTCCAGGAGACCAGTGACAAGGTGGCCGTGATCAGGGAGCATATGAGGGTCGCCCAAAGCCGTCAGAAAAGTTATGCCGATCGCCGTTTGAAAGAGTTGGAATTCAGTGTCGGAGATCGAGTGTTGCTTAAAGTATCGCCGTGGAAAGGGGTCATTCGATTCAGACATCGTGGGAAACCGAGTCCGCGATATATCGGACCGTTCGAAATTGTGGAGAGAGTCCGGGATCAGGCCTATCGACTGCGATTGCCTTCAGAGTTGGCCGGTGTGCACGATACTTTTCACGTGAGTCATCTCCGGAGGTGTCTGGCTACAGATGACCAGTATGTGCCCCTATCTGAGATTACAGTCGACGATCAGCTGCGATATGTGGAGCAGCCCGAGGCCGTTACCGACCGAAAGATTAAAAAGTTGAGAAATAAAGAGATTGCCTTGGTACTCGTTCAATGGAGACACCACAAGGGTACCAACGCTACCTGGGAGCCCGAGTCAGAAATGCGATCGAGATATCCTCAGTTATTTCAGAGCTCCAGTTAGATTCCGGGACGGAATCTCTTTAAGAGGGGAGGATTTGTAACATCCGTCATTTCGACCTAGTACATGGAATTATTTTAGTGGATAATTATTTAATTAATATTGGGTTGGTCCAATTATATCCCGTTTCGTGGATTGATACGTGTCGAGATTGGGGCTTGCGTGTCATCGGGTTATAATTTTGATGATCGTGTTATATTTTTGGGATCGCGGGATTAAATGGGTTAAATGGGCATTAATAGTGAAAATGTAAGATCGGGTTCGGGTTATTGGGTTCGAGACCGGCTAAATTAGAAAAGCATATACGTGCCTTCCTTCCTTCTCCCTTATCCATTCTAAACCCCTAAAAGTGTGAAGTGTGTGTTTGTGTGAAGAGCTACAGCAAGGAAACCAAATTCAAGCCTCAAATTGGGTGTGGAAACTTGGATTTAAGCTGCTCATCTTCTTCCCTTCCATTGTTCTTGAAGGATTTGAGGTAAGCAAGTTGGTTTGAAGATTTAAATTGTGTTATATGTTGAATCCTTGTGGGAATTGATTATTTGAGTGATAAGGGAGTTTATATGCTGCTATGGTGTGATTATGTATGTGTTTTGAGAGCTGAATTCGTGTTTGAAAGGAGTTGAAACTCCTGGGCTGAAGCTGAGAATCGCAGGGCAAGATGCAGAGTTTCGCGGTGTCGCGGCGCGACCACCAGGGGGCCCGCGGCGCGACCAAGAGCTTGCAGTGAAAATCCGAGTTTAGGCCTATGAAATGAGTTTGGGTCGGAATTGTGTCGGGTTCCTTCGGGATTGCTCGGGTTGGGATTTGTGTGGGTTTGGTGTCTCGTTGGGATTGCCTTGAGTCGAACCAGTTTCGGGCTCGAGATGAGCCCGAAGCTAAGCGAAGAGAAGATAAGAGAAAGAATAAGGAAAGAGAGGGAAACGATGATGAGCAAGGTGACAACACTGGGTCATCTAATAAGCCCAGGGGTTGTCGTTTCAAGGACTTTAAGGGAAATGGAGCAGTCGAGTTCAATGGACTGGGTGATGCTGTTGCCGTTTTGGAATGGATAACAGCCACAGAACAGACATTCCGAATCAGCGATTGTGCTGAGAAGGATATGGTCCGGTTCGCTACTGCAATGTTCACCAAAGATGTAGTTATGTGGTGGAATTCGATGGTGAATGCCTTAACAATGGAGAAGGTTTCCGTAATGACATGGGCTGAGTTCACTGAAGTTTTCACTCAGCAATATTGTCCGGCTGATGAACGCCGAAGACTGGAAGCGAAGTTTATGACGTTGATTCAGGGGACTAAGTCTGTGTCCCAGTATGCTGTAGAGTTCACGAGGGTAAGTTTGTTCGCACCTCATCAAGTGGATACCGAGGAAAGGAAAGTGACCAGGTTTGAGGCTGGTCTTGATTTGGAAATCCGAAGGGTGATGAGCAATGTACGCTACCCCACATTTTCTGGTCTATTGGAAGCCGCCAGAAATGTGGAACAGATTCTAAGTATGTCTGGATATGTGATGGGATCCGCTGCTGCTTCAGCTAACCCAACTCAACCTTCACCACCGAAACGTCAACGCGATGGAGGCTACTCTGGTTCTTCGCGATCATCGCAGTATTCACCGCAACAGTCCTTCCGTCGACAGTCTAGTTCTTCTGGTCGTGCTTGTGCATACTCAATCAACACCGAGCCACAATACTGTAACAAGTGTCATCTGGAACACTTTGGCAAGTGTACTAATGGACGTGCGTGTTTTTGCTGCGGAGAGTTGGGCCACTTTCAGAATGAATGCCCACGGAAATCTGATGCTTGCCATAAGTGTGGGGTATAGGGGCACTATAGTCGGAATTGTCGAAAGAATGCTCCAGCAGCTGCTGCTCCATCGACAACACGATCATCTGGAGGATCTAGTGGTGGTTCAGTCAACCGCCGGAACCAGCCACAAAGGGCACCGGCTTGTGCTTTTCAGATAACGGCAGAAGAGGCTAGGGAAAACCCGGAAGTGGTTACGGGTACGTTCATAGTTAACTCTTTACCTGCACGAGTGCTGTTTGATTCTGGTGCCAACCGCTCGTTTGTATCTACTATGTTTGCACAACAACTTGCCATGCCTTTGTCTAAGCTATCTGCTGTACTAGATATTGAAACTGCTAGTAATACTCTAGTCAAAGTAGATCATGTATACCGTAACTGCGCCTTAGTGATTGAAGATGTAGTCTTCAATTTGGACTTGATTCCGATCGAGTTTAGTGAATTTGATGTAATTATCGGGATGGATTCGTTGATAGAGAACGAAGCCCACATAGTATGTAAGAAACGGATGATAAAGATAACTACTCCGGAGGGGCATGAGATCTGTATTTACGGGGATAGGAGAAGTGGGGATCTATGTTTGTTGACCATTGCAAAAGCTCGAAAGCTTGTTGCAAAGGGATGTGACGCCTACTTAGCATATGCTATTGATGCTAAGGCTGAGAAGAAGACGTTGGCCGATGTGCCTGTTGTTTCACAGTTCCCGGATGTGTTTCCGGAAGACTTGTCTGGCGTGCCGCCTGAGAGACAAGTGGAATTTCGCATTGACTTGATCCCTGGAGCTGCACCGGTAGCTCGTTCTCCGTATCGCCTTGCTCCTACTGAAATGAAAGAGATGATGACACAACTCCAGAAGTTGTTGGACAAGGGCTTCATTCGACCAAGTTCATCGCCGTGGGGAGCTCCGGTGTTATTTGTTAAGAAGAAAGATGGCTCGATGAGGATGTGCATCGATTACCAGGAGCTGAATAAGTTGACAATAAAGAACAAGTAGCCATTGCCAAGGATAGATGACTTGTTCGACCAGTTACATGGGGCCAGTGTGTTTTCTAAGATTGATCTGAGATCGGGGTATCATCAGTTAAAAGTTAGAGAGGAAGATGTGCCTAAGACAGCTTTTAGGACACGTTACGGGCATTACGAGTTCTTGGTTATGCCTTTTGGGTTAACCAATGCCCCGGCTGTTTTTATGGATTTAATGAACCGAGTTTGCAGACCGATGTTGGACAAGTTGGTGATTGTTTTTATAGATGACATTTTGGTATACTCTAAGTCTGAAGCCGAACACGCTGATCATCTAAAAGAGTTATTGGAATTGTTAAGAAAGGAAAGGTTGTATGACAAGTTCTCAAAATGTGAGTTTTGGCTGCAACAGATTCAATTTTTGGGACATGTGATATCGGGGGCCGGAATTTCTGTAGATCCGGCTAAGGTAGAAGCGGTAAGGAATTGGGAGCCGCCTCGTTCAGCTACAGAAGTCAGAAGTTTTCTGGGGCTGGCGGGCTGTTATAGGAGGTTTATCAAGGATTTTTAAAAGATTGCAGTTCCTTTGACTGCATTAACAAAGAAGAATGCACAGTTTATTTGGGAAACCGTGCAGCAAGAGGCGTTTGATGTTTTGAAAAAGACGTTAAGTGAAGCACCGATACTTGCCCTACCAGAGGGTAATGAGGACTTTGTTGTATACACGGATGCTTCGAGGTTGGGGCTTGGTGCGGTATTGATGCAGCGCGGGAAAGTAATAGCATATGCCTCGAGACAACTTAAGCAACATGAAAAGAACTACTCAACTCATGATCTTGAGTTGACAGCTGTCACATTTGCATTGAAACTGTGGAGACACTATCTCTATGGAACTAAGTGTCAGTTATACACGGATCATAAGAGCCTGAAGTACATTTTCGGCCAGAAAGAACTTAACATGAGACAGAGACGTTCGATGGAACTAATAAAGGATTATGACTGTGAAATCCTTTACCATCCTGGAAAGGCTAACGTGGTAGCCGATGCTTTGAGTCGCAAAGCATATGCTAAGGATTGCTGCTACATGTTGACATCTACTATGTTAACATCCACTATTATTGATGATGTCAAGGCCGCTCAAGAGGAAGCCTTGAAAGATGAAAACGTTGCTAATGAAAATATAAGGGTGCAAATGAAGAATATGGAAACTAGTGAATCGGGTTTGAAAGGAATTTACGGAAGAATCTGGGTGCCAAAGTATGGAGGCATGAGAAATGTGATAATAGAAGAAGCTCACCAATCGAAATTTTCTGTACATCCCGGGAGCACAAAGATGTACAACGAGCTGAAAGCAGACTTTTGGTGGCCGGGATTAAAGAAAGACATAGGCCAGTACGTGGAGAGATGCAGAACTTGTCGGTTAGTGAAAGCCGAACATCAGCAACCATACGGTAGTTTGCAACCGCTTCCCATTCCGGAATGGAAGTGGGAGCATATCACTATGGACTTTGTCACAAAGTTGCCGAAAACTAGGCGTCAACACGATGCAATTTGGGTGATAGTTGATCGATTAACTAAGTCCGCATATTTTATACCGATCCGGGAAAGCTATTCATTGGAAAAGTTGGCTCACATTTACATGGATGAGATCGTTGCTAGACATGGAGTACCGAAGTCCATTGTATCGGACCGGGACAGCCGATTTACTTCCAACTTTTGGTCGGCTTTACAAGAAGGGTTGGGAACGAGAATAGCAATGAGTACAGCTTACCGTCCGCAAACTGATGGTCAAAGTGAGCGGACCATCCTAACACTTGAGGATATGATGCGGTCGTGCATATTGGATCTCGGTGGTAATTGGGACGATCATTTGCCACTGATCGAGTTTTCATATAATAATTGTTACCATGCGACGATCAAGAAAGCGCCGTTTGAGGCATTATATGGGAGAAGGTGTAGGACTCCTACGTGTTGGAGGGAAACCGGAGAAACGCCGATTGCTGGGCCGGCATTGTTGCAAGAAACGAATGAGAAAATACAACTGGTTAGACAAAATATAAAAGCGGCCCAGGATCGTCAGAAGAGTTATTACGACAGGAGGCACAAACCAATCAGTTTTGATGTGAATGATTGGGTTTATTTGAAGGTGTCACCTATGAGAGGTGTTACACGTTTTGTAAAGAGAGGAAAGTTGGCTCCGAGATTCGTCGGACCATTCAGGATTACTGAGAAAGTAGGAAACCAATCGTAATGTTTAGAGTTGCCTGGAGAAATGTCGGGCATACATCCGGTGTTCCATGTTGGAAATCTTAGAAAATCGTTTACTACTGGAAATGAGGACTGGGCAGATCACACGGAACTGAAGATTGATGAAAGGCTCCGGTATGTTGAAGAGCCGGAATGTGTGTTAGACACAAAAGTGAAGAAATTAAGAAGTAAAGAGATAGAGATGGTACTGGTACGTTGGAAGCATCATAAGGGAGCGAATCATACCTGGGAAACTAAGTCTGAAATGATGAAGAAATATCCACAACTGTTCGAATCCGAGT
This sequence comes from Centrapalus pauciflorus, assembly GCA_020465985.1. NCBI lineage: Eukaryota > Viridiplantae > Streptophyta > Magnoliopsida > Asterales > Asteraceae > Centrapalus > Centrapalus pauciflorus. Next base: position 138,661 of record JAANYP010004858.1, on the reverse strand, counting down.
AACTTCGAGGACGAAGTTGAGCGTGGTGTAGCCCATGCTGTAACATCCTCGGATTTAAATTATTATATTTGAAGTTTATTAAGTATAAATTTGTAATTTAAGTTGAATTATGAAAGTTGGTACGAAAATTTGATTGATTATAAAGTTGGTTGCATATTATGGAAATTTAGAATTTTAAATTATTAAGTGAGAATAATTATTAAATTATTAAGGATAATAAATAAAAGATAGAATTCTTTTAATTTATAAAAATCAGTATTTAATGGAACCGGATAAATAGAGGGGTGAAATGTGCCAAAAGTTGAAAGTATGGAATAAAAGTGGGGAAAATCTTTTATTTCTCTCATTTTCACCAAGAACTCTCTCTCTCATCTCTCGGCTCTCTCTCTCTCTCTAAAAATTCAAGATTATAAAAAGTTGGAATTTGAAGCTGAAATTTGGAATCAAGTTAAAAGGAAGGATTTATTATCACTGCAATCAAAGATTTGAGGTAAGAGTCCTTTAAATTTTGAATTATTGAGCATTTTTTGTTCGGTTTTGATAAAATCCGAATCATAGGATTTGAGTAGCAAATGTTCATGCATGTTGGTTATTGTTGTGGATTAGTTCATATCTAGTATATATGATGCTATGTACAAAAATTCAGCATTTAATTCAAGCTGGAAGTGTGATTTTCAGATATTGGTGTGTGTTTTACTATGTGTGATCGAATTTGATGGATAAAAGGGAGAAATAGAATCTGAATTGGTGCATAAATGTGATAATATTGATATTAAAATGATGGAAATGAAGTGTTTTTAAGTTGGAAAAATTTATATTATACCAGGAATTAAGTATAAAATAACTTAGGAATTAAATCTGGAAATTTTGTAAACTGCAAGAACAAACTCGAATGGTTCAAATTCAAGATATGTTTGAGTTTAGTTAAATTCGAAATGGGCACCATTCGAATTTAGGCTTAGTTCGAATTTGGCATGTGATCCGAAATTGACTTTGGTCCGAAATGTGATAATAAAAAATGGCAAAATATTTTAAGTGTCGGAATTTCGGATGAGGTCCGAATTCGGTTGGGAACCGAATTCGGATATGGTCCGAACTTAGCTTGGGTCCGAAAATAAAGGGGACCAAATTGGGATGCATGTGGGATCCGAACTGGGGGTCCGAATTCGGGTGGGGTCCGAATTCGGACATAGATCCGAAATGGGGACCAAATTTTGCAAGAATTATAAAATTAAGTTTTATGAAATTAAACAATTATTGACACAATGTGTTGTTTCAACTGACTTAACAGGTCCCTTGTGGTGTTGTTTAACCCACAGTGGGGTACTTTGTGGATCCGGTTGAAATCCCGAGGAGAAATAAAATTAACTGAAGTTTAATAACGCACCCACTGTGAGTACCTTTGATTTTAACATTGCTGCATCTGCATTATGCTTGCATTGCCTGCTGAGGCATGTTGTTTCATATTCGTTTGGCACTCTACTAACATGCGTATATGTTGATGCACATTCATACTTGTTGCATGTCCGTTCATTTGTTGTGCATCCTTTCGATGGACCTGCGTGGTCGCATCTGTACTCTGATGTTACTGTGCTATATGACCAAGAGTTTGACACCTCTGTGGTCAGGATAGACAGTAAGTCATCCCCGATGTAATGTCTGCCTCAGATGGTTGGTTTTCTTATGCCGAGTGTCAGCTCGAAGGAGCTGCGGCTCGGGTTTGCGTACTTGGAGTACGTGTGGAGTATAGGGTATGTGTTACCACGGTTACTCTGGGTGGCATCATAATGATTTGTAGAATGTGTAAAATCATATGGTATTCACTAAGCAATTCGCTTACCCCATCAGTTGTTACATTTTTACAGGAAAAGGGAAATCCGTTGCGGGACCATCTAGCTAGGACGCGTGTTGAAGTATTTGAAGACTACTATTGTTTATCTTGGTATTTGGATTATGGAATTATTGTTATATTAAAATTTGGGATGATGTAATTCTGTCAAGTTTGTTGACTTAGACGTGTAACCTATGTAGCACCGTAAGGTGTTTGACATAATTTGTATTATTTTATTTATGTATTTTGCTTCCGCACTTTAATTAAGGTATAAGATCATTATATAACTGTTTGTTGGTGAATAATCCTGGGTGAATTGTAATTGGTGGTTAATGTGGCAAGGGTGTCACAACAGCTATTCATCAACGAAAATGAAAGGGAAACCTGTTAAACCGATTCATCATCCAAGAGGAATTAAGGATCGCTCGTGAGAAAGCATCTTCCAATCAAGAAGCTCTTCTCACAAGTGAGGAAATGTTTGAAAAACAACTTTTTGAACAAAGTATAGAATTAACTCCTTACAAAGAACAATTTAACAATGTTTCAGAAAAGTTAAATTCTTAGATAAAATATTCAAATACCTCGCCTCCGGCTAATGTCCTAAATACATCCTCTGACAAATGTAAAATCAAAATTGAAGTCCCTTTAATTATTTCCATATGTGAGTGCTCTAATTCTTCAAAATTTAAGGTTTCCAAAAGGACCAAGAGTAAATCTAAGTCCTCAAAGAAACCCATTGACCAAGGAACTCTCTCTAGATCTAAGTTTTCCAAACATACTGACTCTCCTTGTTTTGTTCCTACAGATCATACAAGAAGGGTTCCAAAAACGACTATCCAAGATTTTTCCAGTTTGTTTGTGAAGAAGGCTGTCATGACATCTAGTTTTGTTGATAGTGATAGGTTGAATGTAATTTTGAAAAACAATGAATGTTCTATAACAATTTTGAATGCTTGTGTGAAATATTCATATTTGGAAATGTTTGCTTTGTGTCCTACTCGTTTTAGACGTCAAGTGCCCGAGATGAATAAACATGTTCCATATCCAACGAGTTCGTAGAAAGAAAAACAAAAACAATGCATCATTGGCCTCTTCGGTAATTAAAACATGTATCTTACCTATGGATAAGCCAAAGGCCAATACAAAACAGGTTTTCAAAATTCCCAAACCAAAGGTAACTTCACTGCCCAAGGTTTCAAAGCCAGTTGGCCCCACATACAAATGCGTGCTAAAAGCATCTGCATCTGGACCACACATAACTGCAACATGGGTTCCTAAATCTGTCATATTGATATCTATCTGGAACTCCTAACAAGAAAGGACCCATTCTTCAATGGGTACCCAAAGAAGTGTGATTTGATGCAAATGGTTCTTGGTTACTTTAGATCAAGACTCGTACCTCAATGACATGGCTTGTACTTAAATTAGACTAGAACTCGTACTCTTATGAAATGGGTTCTGTGCACCTTCGTACAAAACTAATGTGTTTGGCTCCTGTGCACTCAGTTCTAGACCGGTACATAACCCGACATGCTTTTCAGAAACAATTCGATTTGGAACACGGTTTGCATGTCATTTTAACATTACCGTCATGGGTCTATTTCACCTGCCTGATAATCTATCTACAATGTCAAATTTTAAACACAACTCAAATCTTAGGTAAAATCCATAGGGTATATGGATTCGGGTTGCTCCAAGCACATGACTTGGAGAAAAGAATTGCTGACCAATATGGTAGAACAATACTGTGGAACAGTTAGATTCGGAAATGACAATCACACTCAGATAAAAGGATACAGTGATTTAGTTCTGAAAAAACTAGTCATCAAGGATGTTGACTATGTCGAAGGATTCTCTCATAATATATTTAGCATATGACAACTTTGTGACAAAGGTCTAGAAGTGAGTTTAGGGTGAAAAGTTGCAATGTCAATAGCGATGACGAAAATGAAATCTTAACTGGTTCACGAAACTCAAACCTCTACACCATTGTTGTGGCCAATCTAATAGTAAAGGATAGCATTTGCCTTTTGGCTAGAGCCTCCTCAAAGGTCTCATGGCTAAGGCATAGACAGCTATCCCATTTGACTTCGACAATATGAACAAGCTGGCATCAAAACATCTGGTTAAGGGTCTCTCGGTACTACGCTTCGAAAAGGATCATCTCTGTGGGGCTTGTGAGAAGGGAAAGATAAGGAGATCTTCTTACAAACCAGAACCCGAACCATCAATGAAGAGAGTTTTGGAGCTGCTGCATATGGATTTATGTGGTCCTATGCGCACTTAAGGTATTAATGTTAAGCGATATACGTTGGTTATCGTTGATGACTACTCACGATATACCTGGGTTCAGTTATTGCGATCCAAGGACAAGACAGCTTAGGAGATCATAAATTTCATCAAGAGTGTGGAGACCCAACAACAGCGTCGGTACAATCTATTAGTTCTGACAACGGCACAAAAATTTAAGAAATCGGTAGTAGAGAGTTTTCTACGATCCAAAGGCATGCATCATCAATTTTTCGCTGCACAACCGCCTAAAAAATGATATGGTTGAAAGACGAAATCGTACCCTTGTAGAGGCTGCTCGTACCATGCTTAACTACTCAAAGCTACCACTATTCTTATGGGCTGAATCCGTGTCCCCTACTTGCTACGCACGAGACCGCTCGAGCATTCATAAGCGCTTCAACAAAACTCCCTGTCAACTTTACCTAAATAATTTTTTGTAAATCAAATACTTACGAGTTTTTGGTTGCATGTGCTATGTGCTGAATGACAAGGACAACCCCGAGAAGTTCAATGAGAAAGCAGATGAGGTGATTTTTATTGGATACTCATCCAATTCAAAGGCATATCGTGCGTACAACACTTGTTAGCATGACAGCCAATGAGAGTGTGAACATCCCATTCGATTAAATGGCTGAAATGGCTACTGAAGTTGACCAATTAGGACCACGCATTACTCCCATGCCTGGAGATTCTTCTATCTCAACTTATTTTTTTCTACTGATTTAATAAATCTATTTGATCATTTTTATGTTGAATTTTTCGGTCCTAATGTAAATTCTTCTTCTGTTTCAGCTCTTGTGGTTAATGTAAACTCATCAGACTCAACAGTTTCACTACCAGCATCAGAACCACCAATTCCATCACCATTATCATCTTCACTGCCTTCATCATCTTCCGCACACCTACCCACGGTTGAGCATACTCCAATTATACCTTCCGATATGTATCAAATATTATCCCTTTACAAGAACCAATATAATAAGAACCGGAACCAGTGGTGCCTTCACTTGAAACCATCAAACAAAACACCTCATCCATCCCCACACTAGCACTGCGTTTCCTTCACGTTCACCACTCCCACACCAAAAGAAATGGACTCGTGATAACCCAACAGAATACATCATTGGTGATCTATCTACCGGGGTTCAAACTCAAAGGGTATCTGCTAATGAATGTCTATCTGCATCATTCCTTAGCATGATAGAGCCCGCTCGTGTGGATGAAGCCTTGAAAGACCCTGACTGGATTGTAGCATGCAAGAAGAACTCAACCGGTTTTGAATAGCTAAGGGTATGGTGGTTAGTTCCTAAACCCAAAGGCCGAGCTATCATCGAGACAAATTGGATCTTCAAGAACAAACGAGACGAGAACGGTATAGTAGTAAGGAACAAGGCAAGGCTAGTCGCTAAAGGTTACTGACAACAAGAAGGCATTGATTATGACGAGACCCTTGCTCTGGTTGCACTAATTGAAGCTATTTGAATCTTCTTGGCAATTTCAGCTCACAAAGGCTTAAAAGTATACCAAATGGACGTCAAGACCGCCTTCTTTAATGGTGAACTGAATGAGGAGGTCTACATTGAACAACAACAAGGTTTTGTTGATGCGCATAAAACGGACCATGTTTATGTGATAGATAAAACTCTTTATGGTTAAAAAACAAGCACCTCGAGCTTGGTATGATAGCCTCTCAAACTTTCTAACTTCTGCCAAATTCAGTAAAGGTGTGGTGGACACAACATTGTTCACTAAAAAGGAAGGCCCACACATAATGTTGGTCCAAATTTATGTAGACGACATTATATTTATATCTACAGACCCTAAGTTTTGTAAGGAATTTTCTCCCTCATGGAGTCCAGGTTTGAGATGAGTATGATGGGGGAAATGAACTTTTTCCTCGGATTACAAGTCAAACAACTTGACGATGGGATTTTTGTGAACCAGTCGAAATATACTATTGACATTCTCTAGAAGTATAAGTCAGACTCTTGCACGGATATCGCAACACCCATGGCTTCAAATTGTAAGTTAGACATTGATCCTTCTGGGAAAAGTGTCGATAACACAAGTTACAGAGGGATGATTCGTTCCATACTCTACCTTACGACCAATAGACTGGATATAATGTTTTCAACATGTCTTTGTGCTTGCTCTTAGGCCGACCCGAAAGTATCACACCTTACTACGGCTAAACGCATCTTTCGTTATCTTAAGGGTTCACCCGAACTTGGTCTATGGTATCCAAAGGGAACCAACTTCGATCTTATGGCCTTTTCAAATGCTGATTTGGTAGGTTGCTGAGTAGACCGCAAAAGCACATCAGGTGGAATTCAGTTTTTGGGTGACAAACCAGTGAGTTGGTATTCCAAAAAGCAAAATTGTGTATCCACATCCACAGCAGAGGTTGAGTACGTATCAGTTGCAAGCTGTTGCTCTTAGGTGTTGTGGATGAGGACTCAGTTGCGTGGTTATGGATTTCCTCTCACTAACATCCCAATATACTGTGACTCCCAAAGTGCGATTGCTATATCTTGCAATCCCGTGCAACATTCAAGAACAAAGCACATAGACATCAGGTATCACTTCATTAAAGACCACATCGAAAAGGGGACAATTGAACTGTATTTTGTAGGCACAGAAATTCAACTTGCTGACATATTTACTAAGGCTTTATAGGAACCTCGTTTTCGTTTCTTAGTATCTCAGATAGGCATGTTAAATTCGCCCTCTAGTTGAATCTCAGCTATTTCTTAAATCTACTTGTTTCAAGTAAGTATGATAATTACTTGAGATTCCTTTATTTAGAAACTATATTGTTTGGAACAAATATATAAAGATGAAAATAATTATAATTGTAAGTATAGGGACTAGATTTGTCAGTTATAGAAAGTTTAGTTTAGGAGAATATAAACAAATTCTATGGATTTTGTTTAGAGACTTTTGCCATAATTCTTTGTATTTCACATTGAGAGCAAAGTCAATCATTTTAATAAAAGAGAATTTTGTGTTAATGTTGTGATTTACCTAGATCTGTTATTATTATCAATTGGTATCAGAGCCTAGGGGGTGAATCAATCTTAAATATTATAGTGATTTATTCTGATTTTTCACGGATTTATTGAGTTTTTTCGAAAATATTCAAAAATCTGAAAATCTCATGTGGTTTTTGATTTCATGGATGTTTAAGCTTCAAATTCTGGTAGAATATTTAGTTTAAGAAGATAAACTATTGATATAAGTCTCACATCTTATCTCCAAACACACAAAAAGTATTTGGGATTTTTCAGATTTTTTAAAAAGTAAGTGTTCTTGCAGTTCTTGGTTGATTTGAGGTTTTTAATCGGGTTTTAGGCAAAGTCACTTCATAAAAGTGTTACTGCGCTAAAAACACATCTACGCTACAAGTTTGGTTACAATTCGTGAAGTTTTTTTTGTTAAAATCGTGGATCTGAACTTAGAACTGTGCTAAACTGTTGAAACTCGGGATACACTAAATTTTTAGTGTTATTCGGGTTTTACAAAGGGATGTCCGAGTTTTATCAAACAGAACCCGAATTTGATCATTTTTCCACCAATTTTTATACACTTTCTTTCAAGTTTTAACAAGTTTAATCCGAGTTTGATCAACCGTCATCCGAGATTCATCAAGTTTCATTCGAGTTTTGACATGTTTACTTCGAGATTTATCACCCATTCTGCGAGTTTTGTCAAGTCTAATTCAATATTCATTGACTTTACTTCAAGTTTTATGATGTATCCTTCAAGATTCACTCTTCATTAATCGAGATTTACTCTGTTTCATTCGAATTTCATACTTTACAATTCGAGATTCAAGGCTTTATCATTCCACATTACTGTATGACTTGTGTTGCTTCAAATGGCCATCACTTTTGACTGGAATATCGTTACAAGGCTTACCATACGTCAAAACGAAGCTTGAACTGAGATATACGATTTCACAAATAGGCAAGGCCAGTTCAGGCAATTTTCGAGGCCTAATTCGACTCCAAAAAAAAGTTACAGGCATTTTTCTATAGAAAAGCTGAAAAATCATCGTCCAAAAGTCACTTCAAAGCTGATGCTCACCAAGTCATCATCAATAGATACATCTTTTAGAGCTTCGACATTGAATTTCAATCCTTGAACAACCTTCAACTTGCTGATATTTTCTTAGCTAAATTGATTTTCCTTCAATTTTCACATATAATCCGATGGAGTCTAACACTGATTTTTGTAACATAGATTTTGAAGAGATGAAGCTTGAATTACTCAACCTTCAAAAGGCTTTTAAAAGGAAGTTTGGAAGACAGTTATCTTCAAAGAAGCACAAACCTGAAGAACAGAACACGAAGAATATTGCTCAGTGCTTTATGACTACAACTGAAGAGCCTGTTGATGTAACTGTACAGTTGAAGGAATTTGAAGTAAAGTTGAAGAATGTGACAAAGTTGGCTGAACAAGCAGATGTTAAACTACAAGACGAGAAGAAGAAGGTAGTTTCTCTAGAACTTAAACTCGCAATGAACATGATCAGGTGTTGCATCTCACAGCTAAGAATTCTAAGCTGATTGAGAAACTTACACTGTTTGAAAATCAAATGTCTGATCATGATTCCATTTCAAAGTTAACCTCTAAAAAGTCTGAGCTGATTGCAAAACTTACTGAATCTAAACAGATTCGTAAGAATAGTTATGATATTTTTGTTCAATTAAATACAGATAAATAATTTGCTTTAAATGATCTTACAAGATTGAAAGAAGAAGTTGTTATAAATGAATTCCTAGTAATATTATAAGCACTCGTGTATATTCTCACTAATATTCAAGCAAATAGAATGACTCACTCAATGATTGCAAGGAATAAAGATGAAGAAATGTCAGAGAATGTTTTCTCAATATGCGACGGCTGCAAAATGATAAATTGTATTACTGATTGTGAAACCCTAGGCGAATCAACCTTTTACATGGGAATTAATTCAACTTTCCAACTATTACATAAATGTGCCCTTAACTTGTCAAACAAAGAAACAACTAAAAAAAGTCTTTAATTAAATTACAAGCAAATAAACTAATAATAATTATTACAAAAGAAATCCACAAGATCAAAATTACATATCTAACAATCTCCCCCTTTTCGATCATTGTGGGTGAACACGGGCGTGATCCGTAGTTTCTCGGAGGCCAAGGACGACGTCGAACCGTCTAGTCACTTGCCTTAAATGTAGCCTCTCGTTCAGTAGTTCTATGCCGCTGAGAATATCTTGAATCTCCTTAGGTTTGCGTTTAAGTTCAGGATTTGTCTGAGCATCGTTTTCTTGTATTCTTTTGGTAAGCTCGGCTCTGACTAATCTGATAGTTCTGTCGGACTAACAAGGTAAATCCTCAAAGCGCCTAAATCTTTTCAGTCCTCTTTGATTCAAAAATATGATTCCCGACTGCCCCCCAATAAAACTTTGAACGCTGGGTAGTGGTCTAGTAGAAAGATGTCTTGCTCTAGAGCTCTTAGACCCACTTTAACCAATGCACTCTCGATCGCCATTTGAAAGTCTCTTAGGCACATAACGATGGAGCGGCGATTCATGCTTCTGGTAAGGGCGGCAACCGCTGTCATGTGAGTTAGACGTTTTTTGATCCTGTTTTTCAATCTATCGTGTAGATACTCAACGTCGTCTACGTTCACGAAGTCTAGGTCTTTTTCATGCAGATCCTGAACTGTTCCATCTTCTCTAAGAACCTCGAATGCAGGAGTGAACACTCGAGCTCTCTTGTACATTTGGATCTTGACAAGCTTTACGATTTTAGATTTTGACCAACATTTATCCTTAGTCCTTTTCTCCCTGAGCATCATTTGATTGTAATCAACCTACTTAACTTTTGATAAATTAGTTAGTTCCATCAGTAAACGCCTGCTGTATGACCCAGGTCACTTCCTGAACACCATTTTAAATCTTCCTTCCAAAAAGGGATTCTGAAATTGCTCTGCCGGGAATTTCTTAAAAAAATCTTTCAGGCCTTGAACAGGGGGTTCTTCTAGTTCGGCCGGAGGGGCTTCAAGTAGTTTAAAATTTTTCCCCCTTCGTTCCTGCCTTAGCTCTTCCTTTAATTCCTCGGGTAAAGCATGTACCCCACGTTTTGAATACCAGCTAACCCAATATAAATCACTTTCATCATGGAAGCCAGGTTCTTCAGGCCTAGTATCAAAAGAATCCACAATTCTAGGGCCTGAAGACTCTGGTTCCTAGGCTTGAGGTTGGGGTATTGTTTGGACTTTGGGAGGACTTTGGATCAGTGGGGTTTCTTTGAGAGTAAGGGAGGAAGCTTGAATAGAAGATAATATTTCTTGTTGTGGCACATGGGGTGGGGAATTCAAGAATTCAAACGAGGATGATGATTTCTGTGGTGATTCGGGTTCAGGCTTGGGAATAATCATAGGATAGTCTTTGTCAATATTAGAGTCTGCATCAGACAGTAATATGACTTCGACCATTTCCAAGATAGGCTCATATTCCACCATAGCCGACATCGGATCTAAAGGAGCTGGACCTTCAACCATAGGCTCGTCTTCTAACATTTCTTAAACCTCTGATCCTTTTTCCCCATACCCTTGAGTATCTGCTCCCCCTACAATCATCACCAGGTCCTCAGATTGAACTCTTTGACGCTTCTCCCCCTCATGGCGATCAGGATCGTCCTGATCGTCATGTTTTCTTTTATGAGTGTCAGCCTGAGGACGACACTGTAGCTCGATAACGGCAGATTCAAGCCGGTCCATTCTTGTATTGAGCTGCTCTTGGACTTGTAGAATTAATCGAGTAAGCGCGCCCATTTTGTCTGATAGCTCCGAGATTTGGGCTTGGACTAATCGGGTTCCTGGTGGTGGCTGATCCTCAGATGCAACAGCCTTACCCTCTAAAAATGATAAAAGGGCGGTATGTCATTCCTCGGCAGCCTCCTTTTGGGCATCCAGGTCAGCCCGGGTGTCAACACCAACAGCAGGAGAGCTGTTGTTAACATCTCGAGATTGATCCCGGGATGGCCGGATGTTGACGGCATTTTTGTGGCAGCATCAGGTCTTCCTTTGGTTATTTCTGGCTCCAGTACGAGATGCTCAGATCAGGAATTTTCTAGAGCCGCCACTAAGGCTGCTCGTTCGGGGTGGACACCACGGAGGCATAATGCTGTGTGTGTGGGGGTGGGGAGTGAGCTGTGGTCGAGCGAAGGATGGTCAGTGGGGGCGACGTGTGACCTGTTTCAACATCACGACTCTTCGAGTGAGAGGGTCATGAAGTATGTGCAATATCCCAGTAGAATGAAGTGATATCCCTTTGAGGGGATACCAAGTGGATGGTGGGGTTTGTTTCGACCATTGGACGGATGGTCTTATGGATGGTTGTCCGGCATTGGGGGCTAAGGGATCTCCCTCAAATGCAACTTCTTGACCTCTTATTTGAATAGAGACGGTTCGTTCAGAATCGGCCGCCTCTGCCTCCTCACCTTCATCTTCCTCCCTCGCCTCAGACAACTCCCTCTCACCTAAACCCAGAATTTTTTTACAGCCACCTCTGCTCCCTCGGACTCACTCACTCTCGCCTCACCTTCGGACTGGTTAGGCTCAGTCGGTTCTGGCTGAGCCTCATCCGGATAGAAAACCCTTGTATATTCCCTTACCCGCTCGCTTTGAACATCATGTTGTAACAATGACAGTGGAATTGTCATTACCGATACACTGGGATTGCCCTTTGGGATGTTTAGTCGTTGAAGTGCGGCGGTGACATATACGTCTGCTTCTGGACGCTCATGAATGTCATCGTCCTTGTCCATGGCGTACTGGATAATTAGTTGCAGAAACCATTGAAAAGGTATGTACTTACGCCCTCGCTTGGTTCATTTCTCTAGAATAGCTCTTTTCAATTCCTCAAAAATGAATGTCGCGTAGTCGTAATGATAGTCGAACGCGAATGCGGCAAACATGGAAAGAACTTGGATTGACGCAGAGTCGTGACCGGAATATTTCCTAGTGAAACATTTGTTGATTATATGAAATAGAACCCTCCAGTGTGCTTAATGGTTCTTTGTTTCGAATTCAGATGGCTTTGAGAGTGGGCCATCATATCCGAGTGATTTTATTACATCTAGGGTTTCTAGGAGGGAAGGTATGGGTGCAAAGGAATATCTAGAGAGAGAAAAAGCTTCAGCAGGGAGGCGAAGAATGTAGCGGATGGCTTCTTGCTTGATTTTGACTGGAACGCAGTCTATGGTAGATAGTAAGTGGGGATCGACATCAGGCACGAAAGTGAGATGATGCCAGAATTGTTGGAGGTATATGGAAGGTATGGATATAGCGGTGGTGAGGGAGTAGAAGAGTGGGTGGCCTTTAAGGATATCAAAGGAGATATCCTCGGCTTCACGGCGGAGGGTGGAAATGTCAAGTTGCCAATTGTGGGGGGCAAACTCGACAAATTGGGATTGGGGTAGAATGGACTCCTCAGGGAGTTGGGCATTATTATTCGGGAGGTGTGAATGACGAATGGTTAGAATGATTTCTGGGTCCATGAGTCCTGTAAACATGCAGCAGTGTTAGTAGCAGACTTAACAAAATAAAACATTGATACTAAGTCTGGGATAAGTGTGAGTATGAAACTGTCTATTCTGTTTAAAGCATAGGGTCTTTATCAGTAGAATGTGAATTCTACTGAATAAAGTCCAAAGTCAATCGTTAAGAGACCAATGTTAGAATAGACATTTTCACTCAAACACTAATCCTAACTCTAATCAATGGTGCAAAGAACTTGAAATATTTTTGGGATTTTTGATTTTTGATAAAAATGCAAAAATGGAAAAATTTTAAAAATGCCAAATGATGAATTTCGGATGAGCCAAAATTCGAATGAACAGTGATCCGAATTCGGTTCAGTCCGAAATTCAGATGAAAAATGCATGAAAAGCTAAGTAAGGGGACCGAATTCGGATGGGGACCGAAATCGGATGCACAGTGGTGAAAATGGAAATACTTAGAAAAATAATCAAAAAATGAACAATGTTGATTAGGACCGAATTCGGATGCACAGTGGTCCGAATTCGGATGGGCCAATTAAAACATGTGAAAATATTCTAAGGGAATTCATCCGAAGTTCGGATGGTCCGAAGTTGGGACTTAGAATATTTTCCAGCATTTATGGTGTTCATGCACATGCAACGTGAACAGTCAAAAAATTCATAAAAATGCATGAAAATGCAGATCATAATGTAAAAACATGCAATAAACAATTTATATAACTACACTAACTGATAAAGAACAGACTAAACTAGTTAATGACTAAAAACCGAAGCTAAAAACCCAGAAGATTTAAAAATTAAAAACACTACAAATGAAGTTATAAAGTGAAATAAAGGTGAAAAGAGGTTACCTGATGATGCAGAAGCTGAAAAATGCAAGAAAAACGAGTAAAAATGGTTGCTTGAGGAGCTTGATCGGATGTTAATGGAGGAAACGGCGGTGGTGAACGACGGTTTGAGAGAAGGAAGAAGAAAGAAAGCTTAAGGAAGAAGAAAAGGTTTGTTTGACTGTCCATTTAAATGGTGGGGCGGGTCGAGTCGAGTGGATCCGCGCCTTTTCTAACAAAAGGGCCAGCCGGATACTTTAATTCCAACAAAATGGGCAAAAAAATGTTTTCACAAAATGAGTCCAATTAAAAATATTTTTTGTATTTTTATGGTTTTTCTTTGAAAAACAAAATTAATACAGAAAATAATAAATTGAACAAAAAGTGAATAATAGAAAATATTTTTGTGATTTTCTTTATAAATTAAGTTAAGACAAAAGTAAAATTGAAAATAAAAATATTTTTGACTTTTTGATATATTTAAAAACAAATAAAATCTTTTTAAGATTTTCTGACATATTATATTAAACTTAACATTTAAAAATTAAATATCCTAAAATTTAAAATTATAGAAAAGTTAAAAATGATACATAAACTAACATTCTAAATATACTCCCCCTCAAATAAACACATATCTTTTTTCTTTTTAAAAATCTTGAACCTTTTCAACCTTTAAGATACAGACAAACCTGGACAAATTAGCGTCCCACTCAATGATGAACAACTCATATAACAAATTTTCAGGATCATTAATTACTAAAAACGTACATAGATAAGGAAATATTGAAATTTACTTTTGTGACACAACCCTTAAACTTAAATAACAGATATTTTCTAAAATAAAGGAATGTCAAACACGTATGCTTGAAATAGAATTATTTAGAAAATGTCTGGTATTTAACTAGAAGGTGGATTCAGCATGCCAATATGTGATACTTAAAACTGAAAACGGGGTTCGTCTAAAGTGCCTACAAAATGTAACTCAATTGTTCCCTTTTCTACGTGATCTTTAATAAAATGATACCTGATATCTGTATGTTTCGTTCGCGAGTGCTGCACAGGATTGCAAGAAATAGCAATCGCACATCTAGAATCGCAGTAGATTGGGATGTTGGTGAGCGAGAACCCATAGTCACGTAATTGTATTCTCATCCACAGCACTTGAGAGCAACAGCTTGCGGATGCTACATACTCAGCTTCAGCTGTGGATGTTGAAACACAATTCTGCTTTTTGGAGGACCAACTCACTGGTCTGTCTCCCAAAAACTATATTCCGCCTGATGTGCTCTTCCTATCAACTCTACAACCTGCAAAATCAGCATCTGAAAAGGTAGTAAGATCAAAATTGGTTCCCTTGGGATACCATAGACCAAGATCGAGTGTACCCTTAAGATAACGAAAAATGAGTTTTACTGCAGTTAGGTTTGATTCTTTTGGGTCGGCCTGAAAACGAGCACAAAGACATGTTGAAAATGTTATACCTGGTCTACTGGCCATTGGATACATTAAGGATCCAATCATCCCTCTGTAAGTTGTATTATCGACACTTTTCCCAGAAGGTTCAGTGTCTAACTTACAGTTGGAAGCCATGGGAGTTGTGATACTCGTGCAAGAGTCTAACTTACACTTCTTGAGAATGTCAAGAGTGTATTTTGACTGGTTCACAAATATCCCATTTTCAAGTTGTTTGACTTGTAATCCGAGGAAAAAGTTCATTTCCTTCATCATACTCATCTCAAACCTGGGCTCCGTTAGGGATGAGAAATCCTTACAAAAATTACGGTTAGTAGATCCAAATATAATATCATCGACATATATTTGGACTAGCATTATGTGCTGGCCTTCATTTTTAGTGAACAATGTTGTGTCCACCACACCTTTGCTGAAACCAGCAGAGGTAAGAAATATAGAGAGACTGTCATACCATGCGCGAGGTGCTTGTTTCAAACCATAGAGGGCTTTGTCTAGCATATAAACATGGTCAGGTTTATGTGCATCAACAAATCCTTATGGTTGTTCAACGTACACCTCTTCGTTAAGTTCACCGTTAAGAAAGGTTGTCTTGACGTCCATTTGGTACACTTTGAAATCTTTGTGTGCCGCGTACGCCAGGAAGATTCTAATTGCTTCTATCCGTGCAACTGGAGCGAAGGTCTCGTCATAATCTATCCCTTCTTGTTTTCGGTAGCCTTTGGCGACAAGTCTAGCTTTGTTTCTTACCACAATACCATTTTCGTCTTATTTGTTCTTATAGATCCACTTTGTTTCGATAATTGTCCGGTCTTTGGGCTTGGGAACTAACCGCCATACTCTGAGCTGTTCAAACTGGTTGAGCTCTTCTTGCATTACGACAATCCAGTCAGGATCTTTGAAGGCTTCATCCACACGAGCAGGCTCTATCATACTAAGGAATGACGCAAAGAGAGATTCATTAGCAGACGCCCTTCGGGTTTTGACACCGGTCGAGAGATCACCAATAATTTATTCGGTTGGGTGACTCCGGGTCCATTTTGTCTCATGTGGAATGAGTGAACAAGATGGAACCTTAGTGGTGAGTGTGGGAATGGATGATGAGTCATGGTCAATGGTTTCGAAAGAAGGTACCACTAATTCCGGTTCGGGTTCAAGGTGTTCAAATGTAGGAACGATGTTTGGCATTATGTGTGAGGGTATTTCTGGAGTAGATTCTACTGGAGATGTATCAGTGGATGAAGTGGATGGATGTGGGTATAAGTGGATGAAGAAGGATTAGATGGAATATTTTGTGCATTTGAATCGTTGGACGAGTTAACTACAGAAGAAGAAACATTAGAAGGATTAGCACTAATACCAAAAAATTCTACATAAAAAGGATCAAATAAATTAACTAAAGCAGAAGGAGAAAAAGAAGTAGATTGAGAAGAAGAGTGTCCAGGCATTGGTGTAATGCGTGGTCCTGATTGGCCAACTTCGTGTGCCAGTTCAGCCATTTCATCAAATGTGACAGCACACTCTCATTGACTGTTCTGGTGCGAGTGTTGAATGCACGATATCTCTTCGAGTTGGATGAGTATCCAATGAACATCGCTTCATCCGCCTTCTCGTTGAATTTCCCGAGGTTGTCTTTATGATTAAACACGTACCACCTGTAACCAAATACACGTAAGTACTTGATAAAAGGTACTTTATTCAAAAAGAGTTGGTATGGAGATTTATTGAAACGCTTATGGATTTTGGAGCGATTCTGCGTATAGCAAGCTGTTGACACGGCTTCGGCCCACAAGAACAGAGGTAGCTTTGAATATGTCAGCATTGTACGAGCTGCTTCCACAAGGGTACGGTTACGCCTTTCTACGACTCCATTTTGTTGAGGTGTTCTAGCAGCAGAATACTGATGCTGAATACCTTTGGATCGAAGGAAGTCCTCTACTACCGAGTTCTTAAATTCCGTGCCGTTGTCAGATCGGATTGATTGAACGGACAGCCTCTGTTGGGTTTCGACAATCTTAATAAAATTAATGATCTCTTCAGTTGTCTCATCCTTGGATCGCAAGAATTTTACCTAGGTATATCGTAAATAGTCGTCAACGATAACCAACACGTATCACTTCCCATTTATGCTTTGAGTTCGCATTGGACCGCACAAATCCATATGAAGCAACTCCAACACTCTCTTCGATGATGGTTCGGGTTTTGATTTGTGAGATGATCTTTTCATTTTTCCTTTCTCACATGCTCCACATAGAAGATCTTTTTCATATCTCAGTTCTGGGAGTCCTTTCACAAGTTGTTTTGCAGCCAGCTTGTTGATGTTCTCAAAGTTTAGGTGGGATAGCCTACGATGCCACAACGAAGAGTCTTTTGAAGAGGCTTTTGACAGAAGGAAAATGCTATCATTAACCATAAGCTTAGCTACATCGATGGTGTAAAGGTTAGAGTTACTGGAACCGGATAATATTTCATTACCATCCATACTCTTAACACTATAGTTCTTAGCCCTAAATGTAACTTCTAATCCTTTATCGCAGAGTTGACCTATGCTAAACAGATCATGTGATAATCCCTTAACATAGTCAACATCCTTGATGACTAGATTATTCAAGACTAAATCTCCGTATCCTTTTATGTGAGCATGGTGATTGTTCCCGAATTTGACTGTCCCACAATATTGTTCTACTATGTTGGACAACAATTCTCTTCTCCCACTCATATGCTTAGAGCAACCCGAATCCACTTACCAGATGGATTTTTCCTGAAAACAAAGAATACATACAATGAAAATCTATAGGCATTTATGTGAAGACCTCCCCTTACGGGGCAATCCTCAGAGTCTAGGTCC
Source organism: Centrapalus pauciflorus (assembly GCA_020465985.1). NCBI lineage: Eukaryota > Viridiplantae > Streptophyta > Magnoliopsida > Asterales > Asteraceae > Centrapalus > Centrapalus pauciflorus. The sequence continues at coordinate 120,838 of JAANYP010004858.1, read as the reverse complement.
CACATCTTGCAACACGATATCAATCAAAACTAAGATAGAGTAATTATATCGCGGAATTTCAACTTACAAGTACAAAATATTAGGATAAATTTAATACAATTTTTAGTACAAGTTACAGTTTTCAAATTAAACTTATAAAGGGTACAATCTAATCTAATTCATGTCATCATACAATCAAATCAATCTACTCAGACCACCACAATTATCATCTGCCAATCTGTACTGAAAGTTTGTTGAGTAGTGGTCTATAGAAAACTTCAACTTGATTCTTGTAAGACCTAAGAACTAGGTCCAACAGATGCTTTTCCCTTATTTTTTCCTGTAAAAAGTTAAACAACAACTATAAGCAATGCTTAGTGAGAATATAGATTTTCAGATTACATGCATTTCAAGCAGATCATGGATCTAGCGTGATATGTCTTGACTGCCGCTACAGCCACTCATGATTGAGACATAGTAGTCATAGAGTTGGATGATGTTCAGGCCACACTCACGCTTTTAGTGGAAGCTATCCACTTATACTGGGCTAGCTACCAGTAGTCATCGTGGGGGGAGCATCGGAGTAATCATTACCAAGTTCAATAGAACTTGTGACATAACAAGGTCTAGAACAATAGACCGACAAGGCTAATGATGCTAAGCTGAATCAATATATATCAAAGATGCGAGCAATAATGAAAGCATAAATAATCAAGGTCATGATAGCAATCTCAACTGATAACAATTAACTGAACTGAATTGTAAGTACAATGTTATGCAGAATGATAAGTCAAATAGCTATCATGATCCACAGGGTATCCCCGAACCATGGTGAGCACAAGTCACAATCAAGCTGAGCATGTATGAATGTTAAAATAAACTATCATAAACAATATGTCTCAACCGGAATCTAGCATGTAAAACTGAATATCTATAACTCACTGCTTCTGTTGTCTTATCAAACAGATTCTCCACCACCTGAGTTATATCAGGATTTTATCTTTAATCTTTGTCTTTTTGGACTCTGGCTTTGCTTTTCAAATCTTTGACCCACTTTCAATATCTTAAATTCTTTAAATCTTTGTTAAGAATTTATCTGAACCTGTCTAGAATTATATCATAGCAAGAACATTAGTTTTTAGCTTTAAATCTTTATTTGATCTAATTCTGTTAACTGATAAACTCCATTAATCATTTAACATTTTCTTTGTTCTTTTGAAATCTCAAAGATATATATATATATATATATATATATATATATATATATATATATATCATGATGCTTTATTTAATATTCTCTTTTTATTAAAATCATGGGTATTATAATTGTAACATATCATTTATTTACTATTTTAAAAGCATCCGAAATGAAGTATCCGAATTCATCAACCGGATTCGGACCATCCGGACCGAGCATCCGGATTCGGATCATCCGGATTTGGGCATCCGGGCCGAACCGAATTGGGCTAATCCGAATTGGGCATCCGAAATAGGTCCGAAATGGGTACGTCATCGGAATTCGGGTCCCAACCGAATTCGGATCCCATGACTTATAAATTTCCAGATTTTGTTCTTGAGGTTTTCAGTTTTTAAACTTACGGATCTTCATCAAATTTCTCTAAATTCATTTTATCGACATGCAATATAATCTAAGGTTATATTATCATTACTGAGGTGTTTTTACACTATATTCCCTATCACAAACACAATTAAATCCCCTAAATTCGTCCAAAATATGAAGAAAACTCAATAACACAATATTTTACAAAATTTCATATTTCTTGCTTATTTGGACGAATTTACCAACGATATTTGTTTCTGTAACATCTAATGACATAAATACATGATTTCTAATCATTTATACAAACATGCAACACAAATCTATGCTTTGAGATCTTTAAATTTTGGTTTTTCTTAAAACCGAACCAAACCCATAAAATTTCGAAATTTTAAATGAATATTAAATGGAATGTTGTAGATTTTAAATGAATGTGCAATTTTGTTGGGAAATATTCTAAGCAGATTAAATTTTAAATGAATATTACATTGAATGTTGTAGATTAAATTTGTTTCAAAAGAAGCCCAAATTGCTCATGATACTGAACTGACCAGAAAATTGGCAGAAGAACGAGACGAGATCCTAGACCAGCAGACCCATGAACCAATGGGAGATGATGAAACCTTAGGAGCTTACCTAAGAGGGTTTGTGGTCAAAGATAATCAAAAGAAGAGGAAAAGGCCAACAGGGCCTTCAAAGGCAGAACACAGAAGATTCTTGATAAATTTCTCTGCAACAGCTGGGATATCGAAGGTAATTGCTCAATCATGGTCAACTGAGAAGCTTCAGGCTTTATATGACAAGGAAAAGGAGAAAGAAAAAGCTTCCACAGCCTCCCAACAGGTCCAAGTTCCATAAGAACCAGTTCAAGTTGTTGCTGATGTTTCTCAATCTGCTGAACCCATCCAACAAGCAAAGTTTGAACAAGTAAAGAGAGTGTTGTTTGATCAGCAACTGCAAAAGGCTACGGAAATTGAAAAGGCCCTGGATCAGCATGACTTCTCCAAACCTCCAATTACTTATTGGTATGCTAAGTCATTGGATGACATTGATTTAGTATATCATTTTGTAATCAAAAGAGAGGCTGGTCCAGAGGAAGAATATAAAAGCCTATTCCACCTGGTTCAGAGATTGAATAGAGATGAGCTGACTCAAATGCATCATACTGGAACTGCCAGTCACTCTAGGTCACCAATTGTTTGGGCTCAGACAAACTTGAAAGATCTCAGAAGCATTTTTGACCCAGAATCCACCAGCGTGGATATAGAAGCTGCCAAGGAAATGAAGATTGTACATGTTGCTTTATATGCCAAATCAATGACATATAGACTCAAGCTTGTAGACAGATCCAGCAGGTTCTACAATTTTGAATTCCTTGATTTGCCAAAAGCATGGCTACTCCAGATGAGCTCTATGAAGATTGAATGTGATAAAGTGGAGTTAAAGAGAGAATTCATAAAGGCTATAAGCCAGAAACTTTCACAGTTGTAAATTTTTGGATGCCTTAGTTTGTATATAACAACTTTACTTTGTTTTATTTCCTTATTTGTATAGAAACTTAAAGTCTTGTGTAAAGAATTTAAGTTAGGGGGAGATTGTTGGGAAATATTCTAAGTATGTCAAGCTGTTAGTTAGATTTCTCAAACTGTTAGTAGTATTTCTGTGTAATTACAAAGTTCAAGCTGCTAGTTCAGAAGTTCAAGCTGCCAGAGTTAAAAGTTCAAGCTGCTCAACAGATTGATAACAGAAAGTGCTGAAATTAAGGAAGTGATATATATTTCATTATTTGAAGATCTTCCAAGCATATCTACTACCAGAGAAATCATAGTTTCGTCAAGGAAACAAATCAGAAGGCTATATATATAAATAGACTAGGTCTTTCTATTGTAAGTCTGTACGTACAAGTTCTGTAATCGTGTGCTTCATTGTATTTGCTTTCTGATAAATTTCTCAAGCCTCTTAGGTTGTAAAACCCTAACAACAATCTGTGTTCTTCGTCTGATCAAACAGATTAGTGGTGATTGTAATAAGTGATTTTGGCAATATAAAGGATTTTGATATTGATCATATTTGTTTGAATAGCTGTTATTTATTCTGAAAGTTTTCTTAAAACAGTTAAGTGTTATTCCGCAAACTTCTTAATTGGACTTTGATTCAAAACAAGGTTAATGGTTTACACTCTGATATATTGAAACCAGTTAATCTTAGGTGATTTTGATCTTGACAAGTGGTATCAGAGCCACAAGTTTTTTTTGTTATTCTTTGTTTTCAAAGTCAGAAACTTTCTTTGTTTAAAATTTTGTTTTTCTGCAATGGAGTTTGAAAATAGCAGTAGTGGATCTGGGCAAGGACTAAAAGTGCCTATGCTCAAACCCACTGAGTTCGAGATGTGGAAACTCAGGATTCAACAGCACATTCAATTTATTGACTATGCCCTATGGGAAGCTGTTGAAAATCCTCCTGAAGTTGATCCTGAACTAGATGCTGAGGGCAAACCCGAAAGAACACCTCCAAAAACTGAGATTGAAAGAAATGCTAGAATGAATGAAGTGAAATCTCTTACTCTTTTACAAATAGCCATTCCTAATGCTTATCAACATCAGTTTAAAAAGCTCTATACTGCTCATTCTCTTTGGATTGCTTTAGAGAAAAGATTTGCTGGCAATGCTAGCACCAAAAGAAATCAAAAGGATCTTTTAAAAGAGCAGTATGAAAACTTTTCTAGTGGCAAGAGTGAAAACCTTACTCAAATTTTTGATAGGTTTAATAAGCTGATAGGTGAATTGGAGAGTGCTAAGATCAGCCTGGATCAAGATGAAGTGAACAGAAAATTCCTCAGATCTCTTGGTGAAGAATGGACAGTCTATGCTGCCCAATGGAGAACCAAAGACACTCTAGATGAAATAGAGTTGGATGACCTTTATAACAGTCTGAGAGTGTTTGAATCTGAGATTGAAAATAAAAAGAAATTTTTTTCTACAATCACAACACTACTCTGCTGTCATCAGCATTAACTGATAAATCAAACTTTTGTGATTCTTTTTCAGGTGCTGATGGTAACTCTTCTGAAGTTCATTATGAAGCATTTGTTGCAAGTGATGGACTGTTTGCTCTTAATGCTGAAGATTTGGAACAAATCCATCCAGATGATTTAGAAGAGATGGACTTAAAATGGCAACATGCTATGTTGACTATGAGGGCCAAAAGATTTCTAAAAAGGACTCGCAGACCAAACTTTCAAGCCAGATCAGAAGGCAAGCCAGGATTTGATAAAACAAAGGTTGAGTGCTTTAAGTGCCACAAACTTGGCAACTTTGCTAGAGAATGCAGATCCCAAAGTCAGCAGCCACCAAGACCACAGCAAACCAGTCCAACATCATCCTCACAAGCACTTGTTTCTCAAGAAGACAATGTGTTTGACTGGAGTGACCAGACAGAAGAGGATTTCAAAATCAAGCTCTTATGGCAGAAACATCAACTGTCACTTCCACTGAACTACCATCTGAGGTAAATGCCAAACTCTGCTCATAAACATGCAAAAATATGGTTAAAAAGTACAGAGATCATAATGAGAGCATGTGCAAAACTCTAGCTAAAATGGAAGAGAGGAGATATGAGTATATGTAGGCTATAGAAGATCTTGAAAAACAGATCAATGACCATAAGGATAATGAGATTCAAAAGGGACATGATAGAACATATCATGAGTGGGAGAAAAAGGAACTGAATGAGAAAATAGAGACCCTAAATAGGAAACTAGATGAGGCTGAACAGAAGGTGTTAGAAGCTAACAAGAAAGTAGATTCTATAAATATAGATTTTTGGTAGCTTCAAGCTGGCCAATCAAAAGCTAGAACACCTAATGGAAGTCCAATTTAAAGATAGGGTAAAATCTCAACTCAATCCTAAGGAAGGTATAGGATATAAGGCTACTCCACCCCCATACAACAACAAATACATTCATCCTATGAGTGAAGTTGCTGATAGGCTTGTGAATGAACCATTAGATGAGAATATGAAATCTGTAGATCCTATCCTTGAGGACAAGCCTGAATCTAAGAAGAATTGATTTCAAATGAAGGCTGTGAGTGTAAAGAAGCTGAGAGAAACTCCCAAACAATGAGTGAACCTATAGGACCTCCTACTTCCAGTTTCATCAAAACCCACAGTGTCAAAGGAAAAGAGAAGATGAGTGTATGCAATAATGTCCCACATGTTTCTGTACCTTCTAACTGTAACATTGCATCTTCTTCAAAAGCTAATAAAAGGGGTAAGACTGTTCCAATATGCACATGCCAAAAGCATGGTGTCCAAAAGTTTCCCACACAGCAGCAGGTGAGGGGAAATCAAAGGAACAAGAACCAGTTTTGGTCACACAAAACTGGTTCTCCAATAAAAACAATCAAAAGATGTTTTCACTGTGGCAGGAAAAACCATTTGGCCAGACACTTTTTATATAGACATATGTTACTAAACAGAATGTGGTTCAAAAACATGCCATTGTTCAAAACTCAAAAGTTTCAAAGGCCCAAACACCTGTCACACCAGTTGCAAAGAAGACAGTTCACCACAGGTACTTAAAAGTTAACAAAAAAACAGCCTATACACCAAAAACAAGTTTCAGCAAAATCTAAATCAAACATGAAAAAGGTATGGTGTATTAAAGGCACAAACACAGATCAAACTATTAAGCCAAAAGTTGGAACTGGTAGTGTAAATTCTGAAGCTGCCAGCACTCAGAACCCAGTTCAAACTGCTAAGTCTAAAACTGGAACTGGTAGTGGATCTTCTGAGACTGTTAAGGAAAAGGTTGGAAAGAACACCTGGATACCTCATGTCATAACTAAATACTCTTCACAGAATCCACCAGTGGATCTCACTAAGTTTAAAAAGACACAAATAGTATTTAGTTATGTCAATGCACAAGGACAACCCAAAACCAATTTGGTTTGGGTTTACTCCACTACTAACTAAGCTTAATCTGTGCAGGGCAACCACAGGACCCAACATAAGACAAGATGGCATATGGACAGTGGATGCTCTAGGCACATGACAGGCAACTCTGAATGCTTGTCAAATTTCAAAAGCTTTGAAGGAGGGTTTGTTGCATTTGGTGGAAATTTTCCAAGGGAGGTAAGGTAACAGGTAAGGGTACTGTCAAAGTAGGTAATATGATTTTCAATGATGTTTTGTATGTTGAACAGCTGAAGTACAATTTACTAAGTGTGTCTCAAATCTGTGACAAACAAAATATTGTTTTATTCACAGACTTTGAGTGCATTGTCCTTTCAAAAGATTTTAAAATACCTGAAAATCTTGTTTTACTCAAAACCCCAAGAAAGGACAATGTCTACTGTTTGGACACAAATCTTTTATCCAAATCAAATACTTTAAGCTGTTTGATATCCAAAGCATCATCAAATGAGTCTACTCTATGGCACAGAAGGATGTGTCACATGAACTTCAAATCCATGAATGTTTTAGTCAAAAAGAACTTGGTTAGAGGTTTACCACAAAAGGAGTTCATATGTGATGATCATTGTGTAACATGTCTCATAGGCAAGCAACACAAAACTTCTCATAAGACCAAAGAAGTAAATTCAATCTCATCTGCTCTTCATCTTATTCATATGGATCTTTTTGGTCCAACATCTGTTTTGAGTTTGAATAAAAGAGCTTAGTGTTTAGTCAGTGTTGATGATTTCACCAGGTTTACATGGGTTTACTTTCTCCGGACTAAGGATGAAACTGCTGAGCTAGTCAAATCCTTTATTCTTAAAATTGAAAACCAATCAAATTTAAAAGTTAAGGTGATCAGGCCAGACAATTGTACTTAGTTTAAAAATCATATCCTAAACAGTTTCTGTGAGTCTAAAGGCATTGCAAGGCAATATAGTGCACCTAGAACACCACAACAAAATGGTGTAGCTGAAAGGAAGAATAGAACTTTAATAGAGGCTGCTAGAACCATGCTAGCTGATTCCAAACTGCCAATGACCTTCTGGGCAGAGGCAGTAAATACAGCATGTTATGTTCTAAATATGGTTCAAGTTGTTCAGTCACAAGGAAAAACTTCTTATGAGTTATTCCATCACAGGATTCCCTTAGTAGCCTTCCTAAAACCTTTTGGATGTTCACGCACTATCCTACATACTAAAACTCACTTAGGAAAGTTTGAAAGTAAGGCTGAAGAAGGATTCTTTGTAGGATACTCTATTTAAAGCAAAGCCTATAGGGTGTTAACAGTGTGTCTAAAACCATTGAAGAAAGTGCCAATGTTGAGTTTAATGAAAACACTGCAATTATAAAGGCACTGGTCCTGATTGGTTGTTTGATTTAGATTCATTAATAAATTCTCTGAGCTTTGTTGAGTATTCTGCAGGAACTGTTGGGAACAGTGTTGAAACTGTCAGCCCAAATTCTCATGCTGGTACCACAAATATTCAAGCAGTTGGCACAAAGTTTCCAACAACTGGAGATTCTGCTACATGGGATGAGTACACTGTACTGCCACTTCTCTCTTGTGACCCTCCAGGGGTCCTGATTGATCAACAAGACATACATACAGAGTTTGAAGTGCCAATCCCAAGCCCTGAAGTAACATCTCCATCCAATAGGGAAACAGTTCCATCTTCTGATCAAACTGTTACTGAAGCAGAATCCTCAAGTGGTGCTGAAGGTGATGATACAAATCTGGGAAGCTCATTTCAGACAGAAAGAGAACCTACACTCAGGGTTCACAAGTATCATCCTCTTAACCAGATAATGGGAGATCCACGCACTCCTGTGCAAACAAGGACAATGATTCACAAAGAGTCCACTGATGCAGAATCAGCAGTCCCTGATTTCAGTCTAGCTGCCTTTGAATTGAACATGCATGCTTCATGTCACAATTGGAGCCAAAGAAGGCATCTGAGGCACTGAAAGGTCCATCTTGGATTGAGGCAATGCAAGAAGAACTTTTGCAATTCAAGATTCAGAAAGTATGGACTCTAGTTGACTTGCCTAAAGGTAAGAGGGCAATTGGTACAAGATGGGTGTTCAGAAACAAGAAAGATGAGAGAGGTGTAGTGATAAAGAACAAAGCAAGGTTGGTAGCTCAAGGATATACTCAAGAAGAAGAAATAGATTATGATGATGTCTTTGCCCCAGTAGCAAGGATAGAAGCCATCTACCTGTTTCAAGCTTATGCCAACTTCAAAGGGTTCAAAGTGTACCAAATGGATGTGAAATCTGCATTCTTGTATGGTACAATAGAAGAAGAGGTTTATGTGTGTCAACCCCCTGGATTTGAGGACTATAAGTATCCAGACAGAGTCTACAAGTTAGACAAAGCCCTCTATGGACTTCACCAAGCCCCAAGAGCATGGTATGACACTTTGTCTTCATATATTCTACAGAATGGATTCATGAGAGGTACTCTGGACAAGACATTATTCACAAAGTCCATCACATCAGAGATTCTTCTTGTTCAGATCTATGTTGATGATATCATCTTTGGATCAACAAATGACAGTCTGTGCAAGGAGTTTGAAACTTTGATGCACAAGAAGTTTCAAATGAGTTCAATGGGGGAACTAACTTTCTTTCTAGGATTGCAAGTCAAGCAGAAACCCACTGGACTTTTTATAAGTCAATCGAAGTATGTGAATGACATCCTGGAAAAGTTTGGAAATAAGGACACCAAGGTTGCCAGCACACCAATGGACACTCACAAACAGCTTGATGCAGATAAAGAAGGAGTGGATGTGGATATTCATTTGTACAGATCCTTGATAGGTTCACTAATGTATCTAACATCCTCTAAACCTGATATAATGTTTGCTCTTTGCGTCTGTGCCAGGTTTCAATGTGCTCCAAAGGATTCACATATGTTTGCTGTTAAGAGAATCTTTAGATACCTCAAGGGTCAACCGAAATTGGGCCTATGGTATCCTAAGGACTCTCCTCTTGACCTAACAGCTTATTCTGATAGTGACTATGGAGGTTGCAACATAGACAGAAAATCCACAACTGGTGGATGTCAATATCTAGGAGCAAGACTGGTCTCTTGGCAGTGCAAAAAGCAGACCATTATTTCCACCTCATCTACTGAAGCAGAATACGTTGCAGCGCCAGCTGCTGTTCCCAAGTGATGTGGATTCAGAACCAACTGAGAGACTATGGTATGAACTTCCTATCTACTCCTATTTATATTGACAATTCAAGTGCAATAAGCATTGTACAAAATCCAGTGAAATTTTCCAAAACCAAGCACATAGACATTAGATTCCATTTTATAAGGGACTGTAATGAGAAGAAATTAATCCACGTTACCAAAATTCATACAGATGATCAGTTAGCTGATCTATTTACAAAACCATTTGATGTAGGGAGATTCACCTTTCTAGTATCGAATATTGGTATGGTAAGTATGGATTAATTTGTTCTTTATAATTCTCCCTTATTTCATGAGGAAAATACTTATTCAATGTGCTTAGTTAAGGGGGAGACACTGTTTCATTAGAAAATGCTTAATTTTCAACTAACAGCTTGAGACTATTCTCAAGCTGCTAGTTCATTTTCTCGGACTGTAGTTGTTTCACTTGGTTTGTCAAGTGTGCAAGGTAATTCCGTAATTCTTCATAAGATTGTGCACGGGACTAGATATTTTTGAAAAGCCAAAACCTTTAAAGTCCCAGTTTCGTTCAATTGCAACTACCAGTTGCAAAAATATCTTCCACAATCTTTTCATCTTCTCTCTCTGTGCGATTCTCACACAGTCGTTCAAAACCCTAAATCCCCGTTGTGATCTCTAATGGAGTTTGTGAAAGAACATAACTGCCTTCCCTACTCTCTCAAACACACTGATCTCCAACCATTCCATGACATGATGGATTTTCTTCATCGTTTCCATATCCATTATGCTCTAACTGTTAATCCCACCATATACGTCTCACATATAGAGCAGTTTTGGAAATCAGCCACTGTCAATACCATTAATGGAGTCATTTCTTTTGCATCAATCATTGATGGTAACCCCATTACCATCATTGAGGAGACTATACGCCAACATCTGCATCTTCAAGATGCCACAGGTATATCTGATCTCTCTCTTACTGCTTTACACGAAGGTCTTTTTAATATTGGGTATAGGGGCCCTACTGATTCTTTTACCTTCTACAAAGCACATTTTGATCCTAAATGGAAATATCTTGTACATATTATTCAGCAGTGTTTAAGCCCTAAACGAACTGGTTGGTCTGAATTTTCTTCAAATATTGCCACTGCCTTAGTGTGCTTATCAACAAGCCAACAGTTCAATTTTTCAAAAATGATTTTTCAAGGGATGTTAAGGCACCATACCTTAAAGAATGGGAAATTTTTGATGTATCCATGGTTTTTGGCAAAAATAATTGCAAAGTCTTGCAATAATTTTAAAGTACATAAAAGGATACATGTTTCTCATCGGCACTCTTTACCTACTATTAAAAGGCTTTTGAAACCAAGTGCCAATTTTCACAGTGTGGATGTCTCATTGCCTTCTGCAATGCAGGATATCCATCCAAGAAACAGAGGAGAGGGCACTGAGCACGCTCAGCCATCTATTACTGCTTCACCCCCAGGACCCCAACCCACTCCTCATGATACATATACTTCCTCTACTCCTTCTACTATACATACTTCCCCAGTCCCCTCACTTATAATGTATAAACGACAAAGGGTTGTAGGAGCTCCTTCCTCCTCAGTCCAATTCCCAGAGCCAAATAGCCCTGTGCAGGAGGACACTCCTGCACAGAATATCGGTAGGGAACCCATTGAGGATACTCTCACCCTCAACTTGGAGGTGAACATCCCATCAGAGGATGTTCATATGCGATCTGTGGCTGACACTACTGATGTCTCTACATAAGTGGCACAGGACAGTATCAACATCCCTAATACCACACCCATGGCAACAGAGGGTGTGCAAGCACCTTCTTGAAGTCCCCAGAACCAAGAACAAAGGGGCCCAGATGTTTCTACTTCTGGAATGCATGCTAGTGATAGATCTCAAACCCCACTATCATTTGAAGATCTTGAGGCTAGTCTGCAACTTATGGCTTTGACAGATCAACAGTTGAAACCTGTTGTAGCCATTTTGGAACATTATAAGTCCATTATTGCTGCACAGGGATCTCAAATCACAGCTTTGCAACAACTCACAGCAGCCCAACAACAGCGCCTTGATCAGTTTCATCTTGGTTTCATTTGTGTGGAAACAAGATCATCCAGCTCGAGAAGATGGTTCGATCCCTTCTTGCAAAGGTTTTTGGTCCCCCTGGACAAACCAATGCATCCAAAAAGGGGGAGAATCAGGAGATCCCTCATCCGGTCCAAACAGCTTCAACTTCACCAACAACAGCTTCAGTTTCTAGGCTAACAGTCCCAACAGTTTCTCAAGCTGTTAGTCTAGAAGCTCAAGCTGTTCCCATCAGAACAAGTGGAGTGGTCATCAGAAAAGGTCCTCAAGCTCCTCCCCCAGCAGTCCAAGCCACAGTATCATCCTCCACAGACAAGGGAAAAGGCTTTTTGATTGAGCCTCCAAAGATTAAATTTGTTTCAAAAGAAGCCCAAATTGCTCATTATGCTGAACTGGCCAGAAAATTGGCAGAAGAACAAGACGAGATCCTATACCAGCAGACCCATGAACCAATGGGAGATGATGAAACCTTAGGAGATTACCTAAGAGGGTTTGTGGTCAAAGATAATCAAAAGAAGAGGAAAAGGCCAACAGGGCCTTCAAAGGCAGAACACAGAAGATTCTTGATAAATTTCTCTCCAACAGCTAGGATATCGAAGGTAATTGCTCAATCATGGTCAACTGAAAAGCTTCAGGCTTTATATGACAAGCAAAAGGAGAAAGAAAAAGCTTCCACAGCCTCCCAACAGGTCCAAGTTTCACAAGAACCAGTTCAAGCTGTTGCTGATGTTTCTCACTCTGCTGAACCCATCCAACAAGCAAAGTTTGAACAAGTAAAGAGAGTGTTGTTTGATCAGTAACTGCAAAAGGCTATGGAAATTGGAAAGGCCATGGATCAGCATGGCTTCTCCAAACCTCAAATTACTTATTGGTATGCTAAGTCATTGGATGACATTGATTTAGTATATCATTTTGTAATCAAAAGAGAGGCTGGTCCAGAAGAAGAATATAAAAGCCTAATCCACCTGGTTCAGAGATTGACTAGAGATGAGCTGACTCAAATGCATCATATTGGAACTGTCAGTCACTCTAGGTCACCAATTGTTTGGGTTCAGACAAACGTGAAAGATCTCAGAAGCATTTTTTACCCAGAATCCACCAGAGTGGATATAAAAGCTGCCAAGGAAATGAAGATTGTACAGGTTGATTTATATGCCAAATCAATGACATATAGACTCAAGCTTGAAGACAGATCCAGCAGGTTCTACAATTTTGAATTCCTTTATTTGCCAAAAGCATTGCTACTCCAGATGAGCTCTGTGAAGATTGAATGTGATAAAGTGGAGTTAAAGAGAGAATTCATAAAGGCTATAAGGCAGAAACTTTCACAGTTGTAAGTTTTTAGATGCCTTAGTTTGTATATAACAGTTTTACTTTGTTTTATTTTTTTATTTGTATAGAAACTTAAAGTCTTGTGTAAAGAATTTAAGTTAGGGGGAGATTGTTCGGAAATATTGTAAGTATGTCAAGCTGTTAGTTAGAGATCTCAAACTGTTAGTACTATTTCTGTGTAATTACAAAGTTCAAGCTGCTAGTTCAATAAGTTCAAGCTACTAGTTTAAAAGTTTAAGCTGCCAGAGTTAAAAGTTCAAGCTGCTCAACAGATTGATAACTTTAAATGCTGAAATTCAGGAAGTGATATATATTTCATTATTTGAAGATCTTCCAAGCATATCTACTACTAGAGAAATCAGAGTTCGTCAAGGAAACAAATCAGAAGGCTATATATATAAATAGACTAGGTCTTTCTATTGTAAGTCTGTACGTACAAGTTCTGTAATCGTGTGCTTCATTGTATTTGATTTCTGATAAAGTTTCTCAAGCGTCTAAGGTTGTAAAATCCTAACAACAATCTGTGTTCTTCGTCTAATCAAACAGATTAGAGGTGATTGTAACAGTGATTTTGGCAATATAAAGGATTTTGATCTTGATCATATTTGTTTGAATATCTGTTATTTATTCTGAAAGTTTTCTTAAAACAGTTAAGTGTTATTCCGCAAACTTCTTAATTGGACTTTGATTCAAAACAAGGTTATTGGTTTACACTCTGATATATTGAAACCAGTTAATCTTAGGTGATTTTGATCTTGACAAATTTAACCCCCTCCACTTTTGCATTTTATATCTCTTTTAATTTGATCATCTAAATAATTTATAACATAAATATTTAACTTAATTATATAATTTCATTACTTAATTAAATTACAAAACAAATAATGTAATTAAACTACATTATTAATCTCAAAATCAGAAATTAAATGATCGGTTAAGACTAGGTTGTTACAGAATGGGCTCCACCACGCACAAACTTCGTCCTCGAAGTTAGCTATGTTCGAACAGACTTGGATATGTAGCTTTCATGACGTCTCTTGATTCCCAAGACTGATGCGAACCTTTGTGGTGTTTCCACTGGACGAGTACCATCTGTATCTCTTTATTGCGAAGCTTCTTGGTCTTCGAGTCCAGAATACATTCTGGCTCCTCAACCTCTCGAAGCTTTTCATCAATTTGCAGATTAACATGGTATCTGCACTTCTCTTTCATCTGCTAGGCTCTTTCGTAGATGACTAACATGGAATACTGGATGTATTCCCGCTAGGTCTGTCGGCCATTCAAGACGATAGGATTGATTCCCTATCCTTTCAACGATCTTGAATGGACCAATAAATCTTGGAGCTAGCGTGTTTCGCTTTATAAATCGGACCACATTCTTCATTGGAGATACTTTCAGCATCACCCAATCGCTAGCTGCAAAACTGATTGATCTGTGCTGATTTTCGTAATATGACTTCTTCCTGCTTTGAGCTTCAAGAATATTACTTCTAACCAGTTGGATCTTCTCATGGGTCAACTATAGAAGGGCAGGACCTGCTAATGGCGATTCACCTGTTTCGCGCCAACAGGTGGGAGTTCTGCATTTTCTTCCATATAAAGCTTCAAAAGGAGCCATCTTGATCGTGGAATGATAACTATTGTTGTATGAGAATTCAACCAAAGGTAAATGGTCATCCCAGTTACCACCCAGATCAAGAACGCAGGCACGGAGCATATCTTCAAGAGTCAAGATAGTGCGTTCACTTTGACCATCTGCATTAGGATGATAAGCTGTACTCATGGAAATTCGAGTACCCATCCCCTCTTGCAGCGCTTTCCAGAATCTCGAAGTGAAACGGCTATCACGATCAGAGATGATAGACTTCGGCACACTGTGACGAGAAATGACCTCGGTGATGTACATTTGTGCCAATCTATCAAGAGAATACGTCTCTTTCATCCGTATGAAATGAGCTGACTTCGTTAATCGATCCACGACTACCCAGATGGAGTCGTGCTGTCTCTTGGTTTTAGGCAACTTTGTGACGAAATCCATGGTTATATGCTCCCACTTCCACTCAAGAACTGGTAGTGGTTGCATATTCCCGAAGGGTTTCTGATGTTCTGCCTTAACAATTTGACATACTCTGCAGCTTTCAATGTATTGACCGATGTCTTTCTTCATTCCTGGCCACCAATAATCAGATTTAAGATCGAAGTACATCTTTGAGCTGCCAGGATGAATAGATAACTTAGACTTATGAGCTTCTGATAGAAGAGTGTTGCAGATTGAACCATACTTAGGAATCCAGATTCGGTTTCCCTTGAGACATTGAAGTCGAAAATGATTCATAGATAAGAACTGAAGTTGCCCTTTGAGATTTTCAATTAGATATTTTATCCTTTCAATGCTTCGGCTTGAGCAGATTTGATGTCTTCGATAAGATCAGAAGAGAATATAACAGGAGTCAGGGCATAGCAACACTTTTCAGGATACACTTTTCTACTCAAAGCATCTGCAACCACATTGGTTTTGCCGAGATGATATAGGATCTCACAATCGTAGTCCTTGATGAGCTCCAAAGACCTTTGTTGTTTCATGTTAAGATCCTTTTGAGTAAATAGATGTTTGAGGCTTTTATGGTCAGTATACAGCTGAAACTTAGTCCCATAAAAATAATGACGCTAGATTTTCAATGCAAAGGTAACGGCAGCCAACTCAAGATCATGAGTTGGTGCACTTTTCTCGTAATCTTTCAATTGCCTTGAAGCATAGGCAATGACTTTTCCCTTTTGCATGAGCACACAGCCCAAACCAGTATCAGATGCATCGCTATAGACAACTAAGTCATCATTGCCCCCTGGTAAGGCTAGGATCGACGCTTGTATAAGATTCTGCTTCAAAGTTTTAAATGCCTTTTGCTGTTTATCAGCCCATACGAAAGGTGTATTCTTTCGTGTTAGCATCGTGAGAGGCACAACAATCTTCGAGAAGTCTTTAATGAATCACCGGTAGTAACCAGCCAATCCAAGGAAACTTCTGATTTCTGAGGCATTGCGAGGCGTTTGCCACTTCTGAACAGCCTCGACTTTAGATGGATCAACCGAAATACCTTCGCCAGATACAACATGGCCACGGAATTGAATATATAAATATGATAAAACAGAATTTCAAGTTTTCATTGATACAAGGACGCATAAGAAATAGCTCGAGACAATATAAAGTTATACCTGTCTGAGCCAGAATTCACACTTAGAGAATTTTGCGTAGAGCCTTTCTTTTCTCAATAACTAGCAATTCCCGCAGATGAATAGAATGATCAGCCTCCGTTTTGGAGTAAATCAGAATATCATCTATGAACACGATAACTGACTTATCCAGCATTGGTCTGCACACGCGATTCATGAGATCCATGAACGCCGCTGGTGCATTTGTTAAACCAAATGGCATTACGAGAAATTCGTAATGGCCATATCTTGTTCGGAAGGCTGTTTTCAGAATATCCTCATCTTTGACTTTCAACTGATGATACCCAGAACGAAGATCGATTTTGGAGAAATAACTTGCTCCTTGTAGCTGATCAAATAAATCATCGAATCTGGGCAGAGGATATTTATTCTTGATGGTGACTTTGTTCAACTCACGATAGTCTATGCACATTCGGAGAGTTCCGTCTTTCTTCTTAATGAATAAGACAGGTGCACCCCACAGAGATGAACTAGGTCGGATAAATCCTTTTTCTAACAGATCTTGTAATTGCTTTGACATTTCCTGCATCTCTGCAGGCGCAAGTCTGTAGGGATCATTGGAAATTGGAGCCGCACCAGGAACTAAGTCAATTCCGAACTCAACTTGACGTTCTGGTGGTACTCAAGAAATATCTTCAGGTTATACGTCTGGGAACTCACAGACGATTGGAATATCAGAAATAGATTTCTTGTTGGCTTCAGAAACGGCATAGATAGGATTCGTGACCCTTAAATAGATATTTATGCGCTTCCTCAACAGATATGAAGCAGTGAGCACCCTTACGTTTGTCGCCTTTAATTTCTAACACTCAGTCGTTTGAAGTCTTGATTCTGATGATTCGGCGGTTGCAGATGATCGTAGCTTCATTGTTCGTTAACCAATCCATGCCGATAATAACGTCGAACTATTTTAACAGAATTAGGATAAGATCGAGATTGAACACTATGTTATCAACGAGTAATGTGCAATTTCGGTAAACAGAATCAGCCATAACGTAGTTGTTACTGGCCGTCTCTATATCGAGTATAACAGGAAGCTTTGAAGGAAACTTAAACAATCTTTGAGCAAAAGCAGTTGATATGTATGAATGACTTGCACCGGAATCGAATAGTACGCGGGCAGGTATTTAATTTAGTAATAACGTACCGGTAACCACATCAGGGATTTCTTTTGCTTCCTCTGCGGTTGGAGTTGCGGCTGAGCTTTTCATCATAGAACCTCCAGCTGATGATTGCGATTGGCCTCGGCGTCCGCTCTGACACTGATACATAAAGTGTCCATGTTTCCCACATTTTGCACATCCATGTCCTCGCTGGGGGCACTCTTCACTACTATGGCCGATCTTTCTACACACATAGCAAGTGACGTCGTCCGGATAACATAATCCCAGATGCGATTTCCTGCATCTTTTGCAGAATCGTGGTTCATTTGTTAGAGAATAGGCTTGAGCTTTCTGAGGCGAGCTATATTGCTGAGACTGCTGGGGTTGCTGGGATTTAGATTTGTTGGGCTTAAAGAATATGCCGAATCTCTGCTTTTTTGGAGGAGAAGGACATGTCGGGTTCGTTGATGGAGCATAGAGTTGATCGCCATACTCTAGATATCCCCTCTCGATCTGCCTTGCAGCTTCAACCATCTCGAAGTAACTCTTATACTTCATCGCGCTCATCGGGTGTCTGTATCTCGGATTAAGCACTCTGCGAAATCTATTCATTTTTCTTTCCTCGGTGGCTACTTGATATGATGAATAGCCACAAAGCCGCGAGAATTCATGCTCATACTCACCAACAGTCTTGGTTCCCTGAGTTAGTTGCATCAGTTGGACCTCCATTTTGTCTTGTTGGTCAACAGGACAATACTTCGCGTTAAACATGTCAAGGAATTTGTGAAGACCTCCCCTTACGGGGCGGTAGTCACGAGTCTAGGTCCCACATCATGCAATACGATATCAATCATAACTAAGATAGAGTAATTATAATGCGGAATATTAAATTACAGGCACAAACATATTAGAATTTAAGTTTAATACATATTACGGTTTTTAAATTAAACTTATAAAGGGCACAAGTCTAATCTAATTCATGTCGTCATATAATCAAGATAAATCTACACAAACCACCATACTATCATCCTCCAATTAGTACCAAAGGGTTTGCTGAGTAGAGGTCTATGAAAACTTCTATCTTGATCTTTGTAAGACCTAAGAACTAGGTCCAGCAGGTGACTTTCCTTTTTCTTTTCCTGTAAAAATGTAAGTAGCAACTGTAAGCAATGCTTAGTGAGTAAATAGATTTTCAAATTAACATGCAATGTCAAGCGGATAATAAGTTCTAGCGTGATATGTCTTGACTGCCGCTATAGCCCTCATGATTGAGACATAGTAGTCATAGATTCGGATGATGTTCAAGTCACGCTCACGCTTAAATCGTGGGGATCAACCACATACTGGGCTAGCTAACAGTAAATCAACATGGCGGAACATCGGAGGGTCATTACCAAGTTCAATAGAACTGGTGAATTAGCAAGGTCTAGAACAATAGACCGACAAGGCTAATTCAGCTGAATTGATTACGTCAAAGATATATGCAATAATGAAGCATACGTAATCAAAGTCATGATAGCAATAATCTCAAAGCAATATCTGAAATGAACTGTAAATGCAATATCATATGAAATGATGATCAAATAGCTATCATGATCTGTCACACCCTGCTACCTTGGTTGGCAGCGAGACGTGACGAGTGCGGAAGCGTAACCATAATTATAACGAACGACCACTATATGGACGTTTTCGAAATATTACGACATTAAAATTTAAAAATGTATTAATGTTTTACAAAATGAAAGGAATGAAGTTCGCGTAATACAGAGATTCTGAAACATAATTAATGCGTCCAAAAATAATGCAGTTAAATCTCCGTTAGTTTTCGAAATATGCATGCGACTCCATGAAATGCGGAAGCTTGAAAGTTGGTGTATCCGAAGGCACACTTGCCTTAATTACCTGAAAATACATACTAAAATACGTCAACAAAAATTGTTGGTGAGCTCATAGGTTTACGCGAAAAGACCAGTTGTATGGACATTATTAGATGAGTTGAATTTATAAAATCATAAATTCCGTGTATGTATTACATAAACCATCATGCAACCGAAGCTTAATTAGAATGAGTTTGCCCTGTGCAGTATTCCCATACGTAATACCGTGTGTTGAATATCTATGCACTCGCTGTTAGCCGAACCGAGCTAACACGAATGGGGGACATGACTCCCAATAGATCTATCCACAATATACTCGCGCTTACAAATAAATGCAATTAACGGTTCATGATATAAGGGCTGATGGAATCCGAACATATAATACATATAAGAAATAAACAGTTTTGATGTCCATATGAAAAACAGTGCATGTATTTCCACCCCAATAGATAGTGAAAAATAGGGGCTATGAAGACTCACCGTGAGTGCGTTGGCAAAAACGAGCGTAAAATGCAAATTAGCGTTGCTTGATGGGTGATGAAACCGGAGGTGTTTAACCGAGTCCTAAATGATAATAAGGACTTAATATCACTAATATATGATAATATGTATATTTATAGATTTTTATGTCTTAAATCACCCAACATTACAAGTTTATAAATAAAATGCGCTTAAAACGTCAAGTTTATATATATATAATTTTCCAGCTTTTTCGGAGGTTTTTCGGCCTACTTTGAGGCTGTTTTTGACCAAGCTCCAAAATGTTTTAGACTTTGGTTTTCTAGGACATTAAACTAATATATACAAAGGATTTTTAGAATCAAGAACGGCCATTTTTCGAGTTGTTTAGGTTGGTGAAAAAGCTCGTTAAAAACGCTATGTTGGCCATTTTTGAGCTGTCAAACTTTCGGTTTCTCAAATAATTTCTGGAGGTCTTAAACTTCAAAATAAATTATGAAAAATTGCAGATCTAAGACATAGATCTAACTTTTGAGACAAGAATCAACTCATTTCGTTGAGTTATGAATTAGTTATGATTTTTCAAAGTCGATACAAATATTCTGCCGAAATTCTGTAGTTTATAAATTTAAAACAACTTATGATTCTTGTTGTTTATTTAAAGACAACTTGTTTAAAAGCCATAATAGTTATAAAACCACATATATAACACATGTTTTCATCATATTAACATGCTTATAATGTGTTCATATATTCATAAACACATTTAAAGAAACAACTTAAAAATAACAACTAGAAACTTATAAACTTGAGTTTTTATGAAACTTGTTGTTGTAGGTGATTATATATATTATGCAAGACTTATATAAACTTAAATATATGATGAAATAAGTTAGTATTTACTTACTTTGATGTATTTGGAGTATGAAATTGAGAAGAAGTTGGAACTCTTGCAAGATTTGAACCAAGAACACTAGAAGTTCACCAAGAACACTTGAATTTCACCAAGAACACTTGAATGAAAAGGTTTGTAGTGTGTGTGTGTGTTGGATCCGGTTTTGAGAGGAGAGAAAGAGATACTTTGGTGTGAAAATAATGAAAAGGAAGCCCTCTATTTATAGGCAAAGTCTTGGTCTTTCAAATTGAGGTGGAGTGTAAGATCATGTTGAAATGAAAGGAGAATGGGGTGTGAAAGATTTGATTATGAAAGGTTATGGAGTTGGGAATTAAAAAATTGAAATCAAATCTTGGGTAGTACTACCCTATGACCAGATTTTTATGGATTATTTTCATGTTATTATATATTTTTTTTTGTATAAAAGTATTTAGAATGTATTCTTGTATTTCCCTTTTCTTGTAAATTCATAAATAGTTTTGAATGCATTGTTTTAATGAATTGTTTTAGTCTTGCATAATTAATGTTAAGTAATTGTATTAGTGTATGATTAGTGTCACTAATCATAATTTAATTATGTACTTAGTTGAATTAATCCCTCATATCGTAAATTGATCGGATTAATTGATTTCCCGATTCATCGCACCGATGAATTTGATTCTAATTGAGTTGAATTTTCTAATAAACCTTGTTAATCACTTGATTAATTTCTAATGACCACTGATTAGGCTATAATTGACTATTAAATACATATTAGGTCATTGTTGCTATCATGGTTTAGTGCCGGATGTTACATTTTCAGCTTTGAAGCTCAAGGGATATTGGAGAGATTATATTCAAATAATATGGGAGATATTAGAATGAAATAGAAAATCTGATATATGATTTGAAAAGAATCAGAATTTCTTGAAAGAATTAGCACTTGGGAGATTACAGGAGAATCCAGTATAAATTGGAAGCATCGTAACAAAGAGAATCTCAGAAGAAATGAGATTATGAAAATCAATAGGATTAGATCAATTACTCTCAAGGATATATTCAGAGAATCAGACAAATATTTCTTTTTATGTGTGTATCAAATATTTTCGTGAAAAATCACACACAATTTTTGAAAAATGACATCGTCAAAGTAGCTTGAACTCCTCCTGGAAATAATCACAAAAAGTTAGTCAACTCATGGAAAGTAAAACAGGAGCAAAAAATTATGAAAATAAAACTCCCTCTTTGGCAATTTCAGCTTCAGAGTTGAATTCAGGGCAGGAATTCCAGTAAAATTTGTCTCTCAGACTCGGGTTCTAATCGGAGGTGATTAGAAGCCATATGTCGTAGAAGCTCAGGTTTCAGTCTGAAGTAACTGAAAACCATTAGCTTGGGTTCTGTACTGAAAAGTACAAAATACAATTCCAATGAAGACCGGGTTCTAGTCTGAATTGACTAAAAACCATTTTGATTTGAAACACGGGTCTTGACATGAAGTAATCAAGAGGCTATTGAAGTAAAGAAGGGGTCCTGAACTGATTTGAACAGGACCCTTTGTGAGATGAAGCCCAGGTTCTAGTCTGTACTAACTAGAAGCCTGATGAGGTGAAGTCTGGGTTCTAGTCTGATATGACTTGAAACCTTTTAAACCTGCAAAATCAAGATGTCTTTGGTATCCAAACTGATTTGGATCCAGAATTGTTAGCACTTTTGGGTACCCATCTCAAAACGGGTTTTGGGACCCACTTAAACTTGGGTTTAGGTACCCATTGCAGATTATATCTTTCAGCTTAATATCTGAATTTCTAAAGAAACTTGAACTTGAATGATCAGAATTTTGCGAACTCTTCTTTTTGAGAATCTGTCCGGTACTTGTCTGTTTCTTACAATACTTGGTGTTTTTCTGTGAAAATGTTTTCTGAGGGCGAATCAAACTTAGAGATACTTATGTTTGAGATCTGAAGATGAATCAAACTTAGAGAATTCAGTTGGATTCTTTTCACTTTCTGTGGATAAATCAGAGTGATCATCTTTAAATTTTGAACAAACTGAAGGATCTTTAACCTCTAATTCTTTTGAAGAAGGAGAATCATTCAATTGTTTGGTGAGATGAAAAATCTGATCTTCTAATCCTTTGATATTGACCAAATAAGAATTTCTGTCATTATCAAATGATTGGTAATCAGTCTTAAAAGATTGTTCTTTAATTAAAAACATATTTCTTTCATCTTCAAACAATTTAGATTTGGCTTTAAAATCTTGTTCTTTCAGTAAGAACTCATGTCTTTTCATCTCAAGTGAATCTTTACTTAAAGACAACTCTTTTTCAAGAGCAAAAATTTTTTCTGATTTGTTTAAAATACAATTTTGTTCAGTCTGATTTATCTTGGAAAGTGTTTCTTCAAGATTTTTAACTTTCTTATATAGTTCAGTTCTTTCAGACAAAAGATATTTCATATGAGTTGTAGTATGAAGATTCTCTCGTTGCAACTCATCAAGTTCTTTATTTAATTCAGATATTTTCAAATTAAGAGCAATACTCTCAGAATTTTGTTTGACTTTCAAGCTCTGAATTTCTTCTTTCAGTATTGATACATCACGTAAAGCAAGAGCTTTATCAGTATTAATCTGAATAAGAATGTCGTCAATGTTCTTACAAATCTTTTCAGATTCAGTAAGTTTTTCAATCAGCTCAGACTTTGAAAAATGTTCATATGTCATTTGGATGAAGAAGGACCAAACTCTGATGAAGAATGCTAAAACTCTAATGAAGAAGGACCAAACTCTTATGAAGAAGGACCAAACTCTTATGAAGAATGACCAACTCTTATGAAGAAGGATAAAACTCTTATGAAGAAGGAGAAAACTCTAATGAAGAAGGACCAAACTCTTATGAAGAAGGACAAAACTCTAATGTAAAAGGACCAAACTCTTATGAAGAAGGATAAAACTCTAATGAATAAGGACCAAACTCTTATGAAGAAGGATAAAACTCTAATGAAGAAGGACCAAACTCTTATGAAGAAGGATAAAACTCTAATGAAGAAGGACCAAACTCTTATAAAGAAGCATTAAACTCGAGTAAAGAAGGTCAAAACTCGGGTGAAGAAGGATAAAACTCGGGTAAAGAAGGATCAAACTCTGATGAAGAAGGACCAAACTCTGATAAAGAAGGATAAAACATGCACAACACTTGAAAAAACTCGCACACTAAAAAAAAACTTCTCCTTGATCCAAATCACCTGCAAACAATTAACACAAACAAGTTTCAAACAACTTTTAATAACAAAAACGAATTAAACAAAAACGGTTACACTTGAAATCACAAGAAATGACGAAGAACACAAAATCAACAAAAACGTAAAATTGATCGATCAAATGTTAGAGTTATGAAACAAATTATATACCAATCAACTCTAAATCAAAAACCGAACTCATTATGTTATCATGCATCAAAATCTATCAGAAATTCATCATCTAAAACTCAAAATTCGAATTAAACACACAACGAAAACACCAAGAACACACACAGTGATGACTTTCTGAAATTGATCGATTTCTCACTCAATTCTTGGAATTAAAATATGAAATTTTAGGACAATAAACATGTATATTATACGCACAACGTACCCTAAAATCAGATAAATTGGATAAAAAGAGAATTTTCTATGAATTTTCAAAGGTTCAGCTCTGTTTCGGTTAGAAAAACGATTTCAGCAACTTCAATATCAAATTATGTAGGTCCCAAATGGTTTCTCTTAGTGTATTGTTCTAAGCTGTAGAGGGGGGGGGGGTGTGAATACAACTAATTAAAAACTCAACACTCTTTTATCAATGTTTGTGTATATTATTAACAAGTGTTAATTACAAACAAGCTTGACTGCGGAAAGGTTCAAGCTGAGATGACAGATACAACAGATGCTTCAACTAGTCTTGGACACACTCAGACTAGATACAATGAATACACTCACTTAGATGAACTCATTGTTTTACAAGACACAGATGGACAGCTTGAATAAGAACAACTTGGACACACGTAACTGTTTTATTCAAGCAGACTTGCATGCATGAAAAACACACTTCAATGCACGATCTGAATTTCTCACTCTTAGTTATCTCACATTCCTTAGAAGCTTCCGTTTATATTCTCACTGAGAATCTCAGCGAAGCTTCTTCATTAGATGATGAGATAGTGGGATGTCTTTCCAAAAAGACAAACAACTTTTCTGCACATTCTGATAAAGCAGACTTGTCTTCATGTGGCAGAATCTTTGTCTTTTTCTTTTTGTCTCTGTTGCCGAAGGCTTTAACCAAAAGAGGAATGTCAACTTTGAATCTCCCTTCTTTTGTTAGGGCCATTTTGATATAAGAAATGGTCTATCACCCATTTAAAATATCCACTTTGTCTTCATGTAACAGAACAGCGTAGGCAGCTTTTGCATCTTCTGTTTTCCACTTTGTCTTCGACTTTGTAAACTGATCTTGTAGTCCAAAACAATACATGAGGACTTGGAAACGTATTCCATAAAGTGTTTAGCCTGTTCACAAAGAACAGGTTCTGTTCACAAAGAACATAACACGTAGAATTTGTCCAAGCTGCTCATCAGAGTAGAGCAGCGTAGACAGTTTATGTCCAGCCTATTCAACAGAATGAACAGCTTGGGCAATCTGCCTTAGTTGCAACGAATGCAACAGGGTAAACAAGTTTGACTTATATTTCAAATCACTTTTCAGGTATCAATAAGGCATTAACAGGCCTTGGATTATACCTTTAAGTGCATCAAACATGTTTGATTAAAAATCTCTCCCTAAGATGTAGAGCGGGTTTGACTGGGGCCTTTTTGTGCCTAACAATCTCCCACTATTTCAAATAATCAGTCTAAGCTGATTTTATCAATAATCACTATATATTTTTACAATATACTTTTTTGAAATAAAATGACAACATTAGAGTATAGTAATGGATTAGTTTATATATACTGATTTTGATTACAGAAACAACACATGCTTTTAAAAGAGTACAACTAATGTACTAATGTAGATTACAACTAATGTAAAGTAAAAGTAACAACAAATGCAACAAAGTACAACTAATGTACATAAAATTTCAACGTGTTGGACTGTTGATGATGGGAGCAAGTAATGGCAAGCCTGTCTAACTGATGGACAACTTTCATTCTTAATCTACTCAAGTAGTAGATGGACCTCAAGGCAGTGGTGGCACTCCTTCTTCGAACATTTCTACAAGCTGTTCCCTGTTTTCATCCATTTCCTCCATTTCAACTCTTAGCAACATGAAGCTGGGATGTTGAAGCTCTCGCCTCTCATTAAAACCCCTGAGCTGATCCCAGATTGGTACTCTCCATTTTAAAGATTCACTAAAGGAGTTAGCAAGTCTAAAGGCAATGAGCTGTTTAAGACCAACCTTGTGCAAATCTGATGTTCTCTGGAAACACTTTTTCTTTGTAAGAGATCTACAAAAAAATACCCCCAACTCAGGTTTTCCAATCAGCTTATCCTCCTCATGTTCTACTCCCTTGGGCAGGCTGTGATCTACTCCTTTGATTTCCACGGCTACATCACCTTGGTCAATCATTATCAGGAGCTCTTCCAGCTCTGTTTCCTTTCTCCTTCTCTTGGCCTTTATCTTGGCTGCAACCACTGAGGTACCCTTGATTAGTTCTTCTCTGATCAGGCTAAGATCCTTCACTCTTTCCATTAACTTTTTGACATATGCCCTGATAGTCTTAGCAGTTTCAGACTTAGACTGGCTTAGGGCAACTGCCAATTCTACCCATTCTCTGAATCCCATTTGTGCAACGTCAGTGTATTCATATGCTTCCAGTTCTGGACATTCAACACCAATTCTAGTTATCTGTAACTTCCATTGTTTGCCTTTTCTTGAAATGGGAACAACTTTGACAATTGGTTCCCTGGCAAGTCTTCTGTTTGCAACATCAAAGAACTTTTTCCTTGCAAGATTATTAAAGTGAATCTGGTCTCTTGCAGAGGAGGATGCTTGCTTAGACTTGGTCACTGAGAACTGAGCACCCTGTTCCTTTTCACCTTCCTTCTCAGTCACTGAATCTCTAGCAGCCTCTAGTAATTTCCTTTGGACATCCAAAGAAGGCATTTTAATTTTACTTGCCTCCTTGAATGCAAAGTTCCTTGCAGCTTTGGCAGAGGCTTCTTATTTGTTTAGTTTTTCAAGAGCTTGGAGATGTTCTTCTTTGTATTCATAATAAGTGTCCATAGAGACACCCAATTCTTTAGATCTGGCCTTGTCAAACTTTAGCTGAGCAGCTTTAAGATAGTCAGGGTCTATAGATGCTTTCTTCTTCCCTTTAGCTGTTGTAGTTGGAACAGCTTTAGGATCCTCTTCCTCTTCTTCTTCTTCTTCTTGTTCCAGTATCAGATGTCTCCTTCTGCTTGACCTGTCCCCAGGAATAGATTCCTCCCCCTTAGATTGTACAGGGTTTGGAGATCCAGCCTGAGTAGGCTGAGCAGCTTCAGTTTGATGGGAGACATCCTCAGTGGGACCTGTAGGACCTGTTTGTGATGCAGTTGCTGCTTGACCAATAGATGCTGATTTCTGCTTAGAAGGAGAAGAAGATTTCTCCCCCTTAGACTTTGTCTTTGAGGCAGATAACTTCTCCCTGTTTGAAGGAGATGGCACATAGCCTTCAACATGTGGTCTGCCTGGAGAAACAAATTCGACAGGCATATCAGTAGTTTTGGCAGCAGGTTTGGGGCCAACCAGGCTTTGCACTAAGAAAGTCAAGTTGTCCTTCACCTCTGCAAGTTGGGTAAGGCAGGTCTGAAGAGAGGTAGATTGAGAAGCAGCAATAGAGGACAACTTAGAAAGGGTTTCCCTGTCAAAAGCTGTGAACAACAAACTTTGAAGCTGTGCAAGATGTAGTTCAAGAGAGTCTTGCACATCATCAAGGTTTGATGACACATAATTGAACAGAGAGACTATGAGAGTGTTTAAGCTGGCCAATGTAGAAGGAAGGGTAGTTGTGCAAGTGTTTAAGAGAGTGGACAGCTGTTGGGAGACGGCTGCCATAGAGGACACAGAGTCCTATTGAGTGGAAAAGATAGAAGAGAAAGTAGTGGAGATTGTATGCAGCTGTGCAGTGAGTGCAAGCAGCTGTGAGGATTGATCAGCTTGAGGAGGGTTTTGAAAGGAATTCTTGAACGAATCAAAGAATCCTTTGAGCTGTGCAGACACAGAGTCTGATATGATGGATGGTAGGGAGGTCATGGAGTTTTCCAAAGAACTAACTTTGTTGGTCAGCAATGATAGTTGATCCTTCAAAGGAAGATCTTTGGGGGATTGAGGATTATGGGTGGATTGTTTGGATATTGTGGATGGTGAAGAATGAGAATGGGATGATGATGAGGCAGGTCTTTGAGGATGTGTTGGGGAAGGGAGAGAGACATTAGAAAAAAGTTCCATAGCCTGGGCATAAGTGAGATGGCCCAGCTTGGAAGGGTCAATGGATCTTTTAGCAATGGCTATATCTGCTTCACCAGGAGAAGGGGTAGGAGATGGTGGCCTTTCAGATGCTGCTTGTGTTGCAACACCTTCATCAAGACATTGGGTGGTTCCCTCAACAAAGCCTTGGTTTACAAGCACCTCTTCATGGGGAGGTGGGATGTGCATTTCAACATCAGCAGTGGTGAAACCTGCTGATGGACTTTGCATTTGAGGGGCAACTTCACCAGAGGGATGGTCTATTCCCTGTGGTTCATCAGCTTGGGAGGTTGGTCCTTCAACAGCTATTGGGTGTACAACAGTTGTATCAGTAGGAGCAGAAGTTTAAGCCTGATCTGCTGAATGGTCTATTCCACCAGGTTTGGCACCCCGTGCAGACTCATGTGGTCTTAGAGAAGTATGAGGTGGAGACTGTGTAGACTCAGTGTGGAGTGGAGTGGACTCCTGTCTTTCAATACCCTCAGCGTGTTGGTAGGCTGGGATAGTTGATGTGGTAGTCTCCATATGTACAACTGGATCCTGTTGGGAGGAACCAGAGAATCTAGGCTGACTCTGGGTAGACTCGGGTTGGAGTGAAGCCTGCTCCAAAGATGCTCGACCTTCTCCCAAAGTAGGAAAGGCTGCATGGGTTGCTTTTTTCAGCGGACTCCTGTTGAGAGGAGTCAGAGAGGCTAGGTTGGGTAGGTGGTTTCTTCCTAGCTAATGATTTTCTCCTTGAGTATTGTGACAGTGTAGGGGATTGAGGAGAAGTAGCAGGGAGTTGTGTTTGGACTGGTGGTGAGACTGGGTCGGAAACAGGGAGGTTAACCTATTCCATAGTCTCAAGTGCCACAAAGGCTTCAGGTTCAACAGATGAACCAGGGTGAGAAGTCTGCTCCCCCTCAGCCACAGAGGCTGATGGGGCAGACTTTGACTTAGCTGTTTTAGCCTTCTTGTGGACAGGCTCAGCTTGAGTCGATTCCAGGTTCCTTTTGACAACTTTGGGTCTGGATTTGGATTTTCCTTTGGGAGAAATCACTGGATCCACCCTCACAGTAGAGGGTCCTTCCACCATGCCAAGCAACCTCGTCATTGGTGTTGAGAGAGGATGTTCATTGGGAAGAACTGGAGTGTAGAAAACTCTATCCCCAATTACTGGGAATGCAGCAGTAAGTAAGAGGGGCTGAGAGTTGTGGAGATGCTCACCACAACATGCTTGAATATGAGGCTCAAAATCCTTTGATATCTGACAGTAGCTGGACGTGTTTCCTGCTGTACCAGGTTCCTCAAATTCACAAAAATCCAACAAGCCATGTTTAGTGTAGTCCAATCCACAAGCTGTAGGACTATTGAGATTTCATCACGACTAAGCTGGTCAAAAGAACCAAATTTACTGCTCAAGCACATTAGCACAGAGGCAAATAAAAAGTTGTAGGTTGGTGAGAGATCCTTTCTGAACAGCGTGCTCCAACTTTGGGTTCTGCTACACCATAGAAATGGAGCAGATTTCCCATCTGATCATTCTCAGGCTGTGGCTGGTCATATGTTTCAGCCACAGGAAGATGAAGAACTTCCCTGATGAGAGCAGTAGTTATGTCAATGGTCTGAGTGCCATTGAGAATGGTTCCCCTAATGATTTTGGTCGTTGGATCATAAGCACAAGTATACCAAAACTCATACACCATCTCATGGTACAGGACACCAGGAGATGCAGTCATAGCATTGTGTAGGGGGTGAACCTTCAGAAACTCCACCATGTTTTCAATTCCCTTCCCCACGTAGTTTTTGGGAATGGTTAGATTTGCAATATATTTGTGGATTTCAGGGTTAGCATCGTGGTAACAGAGGGGTGTTTCTCAACATCCTTACCAAGAATACTGGAAGCAAAGGGTTATTTTGGTGAGCCATTTTTAGGGTAGTGGAAAAACGAGTACTGGACACTTAGTCGATTTAGGGTTCTTTGGGTAGTTATGGTTAGTAGAGGAAGAAGAAGATGAAAAAGTAGAGGAGGTATTTATAGGATTCGAATGTGATTGGGTAGGAGAGAGAAAGTTTTGGGCGGTTGATTTGAAATGTTCTTTAACGGAAAACGGAACTATTGTCAATATCAGAACGGTTGTCAGACCACTTGAACCTTTTTAGTCACTAACACACGTTATGTCAAATTCACCAAAAATGTCTGTTATGTCCATTGCTAAAGCTCGATAGCACGTCACTAAGGTATAATAGACATATTTGAACTAGGAAGGTTGATTTGAAATGTTCTTATTTCCGTTGCTAAAGCTCGATAACGGTTGTCAGACCACTTGAACCTTTTTAGTGCCATTGGAAGGTGTTGGTGCTGTTGTAAAATTTTCTGCCTTACCTTTTAATAAGAGTACCTCTTATTCTTTCGCACCATTTGATCTTATTCACTCGGATGTATGGCGACCATCTCCTGTTTCTTCTAAGGGAGGTTCCAAATATTATGTTTCATTCATTGATGACTATACTTGATATACTTAGGTTTATCTGATGAAACACGGATCTAATTTCTTCTCTATTTATAGTGAGTTCTGGTCGCTTGTTAAAACCCATCACTCTGTTGTCATCAAATGTTTTAGATGTGATTTAGGAGGAGAATATACATCTAATGACTTTATACAATTACTTGCATCTGAAGGGACATTATACCAAACTTTGTGTACTGACTTTCCTCGACAAAATGGCGTTGCCGAAAGGAAACATCGTCATCTTGTTGAGACTGCTCGTTCCTTGTTATTGTCTTCTAAGGTACCTAGTATGCTTTGGGGTGAAGCAATTCACACAGCTGTCTATGTCATCAATTAAATTTCAACAGCTCGTAATTCTAGTCTTTCTCATTTTGAAAAGCTTTATGGTCATAGACCTGATTATACTTCCTTACGTGTTTTTCCTTGTACTTGTTTTGTTATTCGCCCTCATGTGGAACGCAATAAAATGTCAAGTCGATCTACTTTGTGTCGTTTTGGGATATGGGATTCCGCAAAAGGGTTATCATTGTTTTGATCTAATAAGTCAAAATCTCTACGTTTCGCGTCATGTCACTCTCTTGGAACATATTCCTTTATAATCGATTCCCGCTCAGTCTCATGAAATGACACGATCTAATATCCTTTCTATTGATCCTTTTAATGATGACACAGATAATACCACTTCTAATGTCCAAATCAACACATCTGATATACCAACAATTTAGACATCTACAACATTGGATGCATCTATTACAAAGACTCCTACAGCCCATTTTGTGCCTGCGTTCACCCCATCACTACTTGAGAATGAGGAGGTCCCTACTGTACGCAAGTCAACTCACCCTCATAAGTCTACTAAGCTCCCTGATTTTGCTTACTCATCATACTCAGCTTCGTTTGCTTCTTTTATTGATAATGTTCATAGTCTGTCTGAACCCAACTCTTTTAGAGAGGTTGTTTCCGATCCTCTTTGGCAGAATGCTATGGCTGAGGAATTGGCTACCCTTCATCAGACTCATACGTGGCATTTGGTTCCGCTGCTTTCTGGAAAGCATACAATTGGTTCTCGTTGGGTGTACAAAATTAAGATTAAGTCTGATGGGTTTGTTGAATGGTATAAAGCACGTCTTGTTGCTAAGGGGTATTCGCAAGAATATGGTGTGGATTATGAGAAGACTTTTTCCCCTATAGCCAAAATGACTATGGTTCGTACGTCGATTGCAGTATCCTCTATTCGCAAGTGGAATATTTCTCAGATGGATGTCAAAAATGCTTTCTTGAATGGTGATTTGCATGAGGAGGTTTACAAGACTCTTCCTCCTGGCGTTGCTCACAAGCCAGGATAAGTATGTCATCTATGCAAAGCTTTATATGGTCTCAAACAAGCTCCTCGTTCTTGGTTTGAGAACTTTTCCACAGTCATCACATCTCTTGGTTTTCGTTCTAGTAATCATGACTATGCTTTGTGTGTTAAATGTACGAGTGCAGGTCCGATATTCTTGTCTTTGTATGTTAATAATACGATTATTACTGGTGATGATTATGCCGGTATTGAGTCCTTGAAGCGTGATTTAGCTCATCATTTGCTATGAAGGACTTGGGGTTACTTTGTCATTTCCAGGGAATAGAGGTTGCTCACTCTGACAAGGGATATCTTTTGTCTCAGTTTAAGTATATTTCGGATTTGTTTGAATGCGCTCGCCTATCTGATAACAAGACTGTGGATACTCCTTTGGAAACTAATGCTCGATATTCTCCTACTGATGGTGTTCCTCTCGATGATCCAACTTTGTATCATACTATTGTGGGTAGTTTCATTTATCTCACGGTCTAAGACCTGATATTGCTCATGCTGGTCATATATTTTAATCAATTTGTAACTGCTAGTGCAGTCCTTCGCATTCTCAGATATTCAAGGGGCACTCAGTTCCAGACGCTTGTGTTTCCTTCATTATCTTCTTTTGAGATACGTGCTTACAGTGATGCTGACTGGGCTAGGGATCCTACTGATCGTAAGTCTATTACTAGTTTTTGCGTCTTTCTTGGAGATTACCTTGTTTCATTGAAGAATAAGAAGCATGATGTTATGTCTCGTTCTTCTACTGAGGCTGGGTATCAAGCAATGGCTACCACTACTAGCGAGGTTGTTTGGCTACACTGGTTACTTGCTGACATGGGTGTTCGATTATCTCAGCCTACCCCGATACACTGTGACAACAAAAGTGCTATACAGTTTGCTTGCACGTCGGTCTTTCATGAACGTACAACTGATTGACACTTCACTCGCCATCATCTTAAGATATGAACTTTTTCATTACCGTTTGTTCCCTCAGCTCTACAAGTTGCTGACATCTTCACTAAGGCGCACTCAGCTTCTCGATTTTGTTTTTTGTCTGACAAAATCTCAATGGTCATCGCTGTGGCATTGTGAGTTTCAGAGGGGATATTACTATTAGTATAATGTTCGGCCCATTGGGATTTTAGGGTTTAGCTTCTTTAAGGTTTTGTGATCTATATATAGCGCTATTGTTATATTTTCTTATTCGTTGTATTGTTCTCTCATGTTTGCATTATAATGAAACTCTAATCATTCGGCCACATATCTATTTCATCCTAAACAACATATCCCACCTCACCATCATACACACATAAGACTTAGAATTATAATTATATTTCCTTTAGTTTTTATTGCACGATATATCATACGTGTTTTTAAAGAAAATGCACCAAAACCTTTTATGCTTTTTAAGTCTTCAAATCGTTATAAGCATAAGATCATTTTGATTAAACTTGTAACCTGTAATATCCCAATTTTGAGAAAGGTACGTGGAATTATTTAATTGGGTTGATTATAATATTATTTTTGAGTTTAGCGAATTATTGAGTTATACGTGGAAGCGTCACGTGTTGGGATTTTTAGTTAACCGGGTTATGAGATTAAGCTTTTATAAAATATCATAATTTTGGTGATTGTTGATTAATTTGGGACCCGATGATATAGCTTTGTGTTTTATGATAGCGGGTGGGTTGTCAGACCGAGTTTAAACAAAAACGTATAAATAAAGGACGTGCTTGCTTGGTTGCTTTCTTTCTTCATTCCAAAATCCAGAGAATTAAAGTTGGGTGTGTGTGTGTCTTTCATTCCAGCAGCATCCTTCAACAATAATCAAAGCAAAAGGAGGATTAGAGCTTCAAGTCGTGTTATTAACTTTATTACTAAAGATAAGGTAATTTGAGCTTAAATTTGTGAACTATATGTTGTTAATAGCTCCTGGAATTGCGAATTAAGTTTAGTTACGCTTTTGAATAAATTCGAGGTGTTGTAGTAGGGTAAAATCGAGCTGTGAGTTGGATTAGGGATGTATCCCCTGGTATATAAGAAAACAGAGCAGAACCACCTCTTTCGTCCGTGAGCGCGGCCGCGATGTTCTTGGAATGAGCCCGGGCCGCGTTGGCCTGGGCGCGATGGGTCGCATACGGTTCGGGTCGGGGCCGGGTCGCGTTGTGATAATCGTGACCGAGATTGAGGGAGCACGGCCGCAATCCGGCTAGGGTTTAGGATTTTAGGTTTCGTGTCTCTTGTGTTTAGGTATTTGGGTTGTGTGTGTTATTTAGGAATTTTGTATAGAGTTATTGAGCTGTGATTGTGATATCGAGTTATCATATTTTGATTCCAGGGTCTCGAGTTGATAGGGTCAGGATCCGGGTAGGGAACCTAGACTTAAGGATGAGCTTTCAGGCTCAGGTGAGTCTGCATGTTTTTTTTGTAACACCCTCTCTTACTACGTAAAAGCCACGTCAATAAATTATCATAAGTGGCATTATCGCAAGTATCTCATAATGCACTTGTCAGAGGTTAACACAAATCGCTGTTAACTAAAACTTTAATACAAAAGTCTTCACAACATGTCACATGGCTGATACAGATAATTAACATAACTGAACTAACATACATCGCCTGAATGCTAGCTACCATACATACAGATCAATTATACAAACATGAATCAACAGTTCTCCAGAAAATAATGTCAGCATGCGGCAGATACACATATATGAAACTCTGATCCAACCTAGCTCCTACTTCTGCGGCTGCTTTGGCTGTGAACCCACAGTCTGACTGCCTGAGACACATTAGACTCGAAAATGTAAGTTGGGAAGCTCATGAGTACGCGAGGGTTAGACTGTTCAAAAATAACACATAACGTACACAAAGCACATAGAGAATCATAGATAGCTCAACACAATAACATAGATTCGTATCGAAATCTCTGGAGCAACTCCGAACTTAGTGCACATCTCTACTCACAGGGACGCCGTTCCCCAGCTAACAGAAAGCACACAACAATGGTTAGCTACTCAATAAGCACAGGACCGACCTTTCAATAACACTGTTGTATATATACACTCTCATACTTCATGACTGGTTAGGGGTAATCAGCCTGCGCAATCGCCCATCACTGATACTCTAGGAACTCATACACATAGCACATATAATAAGGTAGATAGAATCATAAATGAGGCGCCACATTTATGTCTCATACAACACATCACAAGATACACAGACATAACTCGTAAAACAAGCGCGCTTTTGAAAAGAACTCGAGTACTCACCGATTCACTGAATCACCTGCTGGACGGAATCCTACTGCGGCTCGGATCGCTGTCGGCTCGACCCTGTACACATAACCGTATATAGAATATTAATACAAACCCAACTGATATACAAAACAGAACCAAACACAGACCCTGTAACCGAACCGGACCCAACAAGCAACCTCAAACAGACTTTGAAAGCCCAAAACAAACCCGACCAAACAACCCGGATCGCGGCCCGCACTCAGGGAGAATTGTGGCCAAGCTACGGATCGTGGTTGCGCTCAGGCCTTCGCAGACAAGCTGAATCACGACCACGCCCTCATTTACTGTCGAAACCCATGTCGCCCATGCTATACTCATTGCGGCCGCACTCAGGGGGTCGCGACCGTGACCACGGGCGTGCAGGTCTTCTCTGCTTCGCGTTAATCGCAGACCAGGGACAACTCAAAACCTAATTTTGATTCTCAACAGCAAAATGCATAGAAACCATATATAAATAAAGCCTACATGCTGAGAAGCCCAATCCACAACCTCACAGCATACACATTTCGAATTCGGGTTGTTAAATCAGGGATTCTTATCTTTTGTAGCTCAAGAACTCCAACCAAGGTTATGATGATGAATTTCAGCACCCAATCTGAGTCTGTCCAACTTCTTTGCTGCTCCAGAAATCCAACACACTCACACACAATGTTTTTGTTTTTGGTAAGCAGAAGGAAAGAAAAGGAATTCAAAAGAACATCTATATATATGCTTTCCAATAATAGCAAACCGGTACCTACATATCCGAACCCGATATCGCTTTTTCACAATTAATATCATTTTAACCTATTTAAATACACATTCTCATAATTATTAAATATCCACCAAAGAAAATACAGGTACCAGGAAAGATTTTTGGAAGTTACAAATCGTCCCCTCTTAGTAAGATTTCGTCCCGGAATCTAACTCTAAGCCTGAAACAGTTGTGGATATCTGTTCCTCATCCCTGACTCCGGCTCCCAGGTGGCACTAGTACCCTTATAATGTTTCCACTGAACGAGTACTAACACGATCTATTTGTTCCTCA
The DNA here is from genome assembly GCA_020465985.1 of Centrapalus pauciflorus. Lineage (NCBI taxonomy): Eukaryota > Viridiplantae > Streptophyta > Magnoliopsida > Asterales > Asteraceae > Centrapalus > Centrapalus pauciflorus. Next base: position 84,569 of record JAANYP010004858.1, on the reverse strand, counting down.
GTTTCTTTACCTTGCGGTCGGTAATGGCCTCGGGCTATTCAACATACCGCAACTGATCATCAACGGAGATCTCAGACAATGGCACGTATTGATTGTCTTTGGCCAGACACTTTCTCAGATGGCTCACATGGAACGTATCGTGCATGCCGGCTAACTCTGAAGGCAATTTCAACCTATACGCCTGATCCTGGACTCTGGCAATAATCTCAAACGGACCGATATCCCTCAGACTCAATTTACCTAGGTGTCTGAATCGGATAACTACCTTCCACGGCGATGCCTTCAGTATAACACGGCCCCCAACTACACCTCAAGCTCGGTCAGACGACGGTCGGCATAACTCTTTTGCCAGCTCTGCACAACTCTCATATGCTCTCGGATCACTGCCACCTTGTTGCTCGTCTCCTGAAGCAACTCAGGCCCGCTGATAGGTGGCTCGCCGACCTCACCCCAACACATAGGGGTTAGGCATTTACGCCCATATAACGCCTCAAACGGAGCCATCTTAATGGTGGCGTAGTAGTAGTTATTATACACATATTCCACTAAACGCAGGTGCACGTCCCAACTACCACTGAAATCAATCGCGCAAGCTTGTAACATATCCTCGAGAGTCTGATTCGTAAGCTCTGTCTGCCCGTCTGTCTGAGGTCTGTACGTTGTACTCAACTAAACTCTCGTGGCCAGTTCCCGCTGAAAACTATGCCAGAATCGCGAAGTAGACCGAGTATCTCGATCAGACGTAATTGACTTTGGAATCCCGTGCCTCGATACAATCTCATTAATATACAACTGTGCCAACTGATCCATAGTGATGGTACCGTGAACTTCCAGAAAATGAGCACTCTTCGTCAGTCAGTCTACAATCACCCATATCATATCATTTCCTCTAACCGTGCGTGGAAGTCTAACGATAAAATCCATCGTAATATGATGCCACTTCCACTCGGGGATCTCTAAGTGCTAAAGGTGACCGTGAGGCTTCTGATGCTCATCTTTCACACGCAGGCAAGTCATATGCTCTTCGACATAGCGACCCACATCTCTCTTCATCCCAAGCCACTAATATGACTCGCACAGATCTCTATACATTTTGGTGCTCCCGGGGTGGATAGACAGTCTCGACTGGTGCGACTCATCAAGTATCAGCTGGCAAAGATTCCCAACTCTCGGAACCTATACTTGATCATGAAACATGAACAACCCTCTACTATCCCTGTTCAGAGTCTCAATCTGCCCAGTTAGCCGCTCTCTTTTTACATTCTCAGCTCGCAGAGTTTCTCTATTAGGGTCGACGTGATCTCAAGTCTCACCGCTCGAGAAGTCACAGTTTGGTCACACGCCTTGCGGCTCAACGCATTAGCCACAACGTTCGCTCTACCTGGCTGGTACTGAATCTCACAATCATAATCTTTTAGCAACTCTAAGTTGTGCCGCTGCCTCGTATTCAGCTCTTTCTGACTAAATAGATACTGCAAACTCTTATGATCTGTATACACCACAAACCGAGACCTATACAGGTAATGCCGCCATATCTTCAACGCAAACACAATAGCGTCTAACTCAAGATCGTGTACGGTATGGTTCTCCTCGTAGTTCTTCATCCGTCGAGACGCATATGCTTTCACTTTGCCTCGTTGCATCAAAACACGGCCTAACCCAGTACCATACGCATCGCAGTACACAACGATGTCCTCTGTACCCTCTGGCAACGCTAACACCAGAGCCTGACATAACCAGGTCTTCAGATCTTTGAACGCATACTCCTGATCATTAGACCACACAAAAGGTACGTACTGTTGTGTCAATCTCGTCATCACCAAAGAAATCCTCGAAAAGTCTTCGATGAAGCAACGATAGTACCCGGCTAGACCCAGAAAACTATGAATCTCAGGCGCTGTCTTTGGTGGCTCCCAACTCATCACGACCACTATCTTAGCTGGATCCACTTTAATCCCCTCGATACTCACAACATGCCCCAAAAACTGGACCCGTCGCAACCAAAACTCACACTTGGAGAACTTCACATACAGTCTCTCCTTTTGCAGCACAGTTAAAACCTCTCGCAAGTGCTGCTCGTGGTCCTCGGCATTCCTCGAATAAATCAGGATATCGTCGATAAACACGATCATGAATCGATCCAACATGGCTCTACACACCCTGCTCATTAAATCCATGAAAGCCGCAGGTGCGTTTGTCAATCCGAAGGGCATCACCAGGAACTCATAATAACCGTGTCGTGTCTGAAACGCAGTCTTCGGTACATCCTGTTCTTGAACTCTCAACTGATGGTAACCAGATCACAAATCAATCTTCGAGAAATAGCTCGAACCATGCACCTAATCAAACAAGTCGTCGATGCGTGGACGCTGATATCTATTCTTCACTGTCACCTTATTCAGCTCTCTATAGTCGATACACATTCGCATAGTACCGTCCTTCTTCACCTTACATCTATTTTTTTTATTTAACAAAGCTTTACTATTTCTAAAAGTAAAAAATATAAACTCAAAACGTTATTTTTTAGTTTTTAATTAATAAAAATTATCATGCATATGTCTTTATTAATATTTTATAATTCAAATTTATGTCTTTTATATTAAATTAATTTTACTGGTATTTTTTTTATTTTTTTAGATTAGTCTATTATTTAATAATAATAGAAATAATAAAAATAACGTTAATAATAATTATTAAACAAGTAAGGGTAAAATGGTCATTTTAAATGTCCAAAAGACCATATCCGTAACAAAACTTCAACCACAAGGACTGTCAGTGTAATTTTTAAAATTAAAGTATCCAATCCATAATTTCCAATAAACCATAGGGACAAAACTTGTAATTTACCCCAACATTTATGTACCTGATGAATAGAATCTGTAGGCTGATGGTTGACTGATTCGTGATTGTGTTTATTGATGATATTCTGATCTGACAGGATCTAAAATATGAATTACCAAGACTAACTGATTTGAACTTATCAGAGTATAAATCAATAATCTTGCTTTGAATCAAAGTTTAATCAAGAAGTTTGCGGAATAACACTTAATTCTTTTAACAAAAAACTTTCAGAATCAATAATAAATAAACACACAGGAATTAATCAAGACTGTTTGTATTGCTGAATTCATCAATTACAATCACCTCTAATCTGTTTGATTAGACGAAGAACACAGATTGTTCTTAGGGTTTTACAACCTTAGAGGCTTAAGAAAACTTAATCAACAAAGCAATTACAGACTCAAAATATGCAGAAACTCCTACACAATAGAACGACCTATTCTCTGTATTTATATTGCTTCTTGATATGTTTCCTTGACGAACTATGACTTCTCTGATAGTAGATATGCTGGAATCTTCATGTAGATATCGTTTCCTGAAAATCAGCACTTTCTGTTTCAGAAACTGTTGAGCAGCTTGAATCTCTTGACAGCATGAACTGAGCAGCTTGAGTTGTTTTGCTCTGGCAGCTTGAACTTTTACACTGGCAGCTCGAGTTTCTTCAACTAGCAGCATGAACTTTGTATTTACATGAAAAATCTACTAACAGTCTGAGAAGTCTAACTAATAATTTGAACATACTTAAACTATTTCCCAACAATCTCCCCCTAACTTAAATTCTTTGCACAAGACTTTAAGTTCTATACAAAAATGGAAATGAAAAAGTAAACTGTTATTCACAAACCAAGGCTTTCAAAAACTTACAACTGTGCAAGTTTATGATCTATAGCCTTCAAAAATTCTCTCTTCATCTCTTCTTTATCACAAGATATCCTAACTGATTTTATTTGGAGCAGCATATCTTTTGAAGAATTATAAAACTCGAGATTGAAGAAAATACCAAACCCATCTGTGAATTTGATTCTGTAAGTTCTGGATTTGACAAAAATATGAACTTCCTTGACCTTTTTCCCTTTCTTCTCAGCATCTTCTATTTCTTCTTTTGCAAATTCAGGATCAGCAACTGAACTTAGATCTCTGATGAGTTGTTTTACTTGTGGAAGAGCAGATCTAACTTGAGATACAGATCCTATGTTGTACATCTTTATCAGTTCATCCCTGGTCAGCTTATGAACCATTTGCCAGAATGTATCAAACTCCTCTTCTGGTCCAGACTCTCTCCTTATCACAAACTTGACCCTTAAATCTCTTTCATCCAGTGACTTAGCAAACCAGTAGTTGATTTGAGGCTTTGTGAAATCATGTTGATCAATCAACTTCTCTATCTCCATAGCCTTTTGCAAATGTTGCTCAAAGAGCACTCTCTTAACCGATGAAGGAATAGGGACAACTGCTTGATCAGTGGGAGTAGGTGCACTGGCACCAGCTTCAGTTTGGACTGATTGGGTTGTTGGTTGGACTTCTTGGGATGGTTGAGCTTCTGGAGAGACTGTTGTTCTCTGTCTTTTGTCCATCTCCTTATCATGAATCTCCTGCAGCCTTTCAGTAGACATGGACTGAGCCATTTTCTTTGGAATACCTGCTGCAAAGGCAAAATTGATAAGAAATCTTCTATGCTCAGCCTTGGAGTGCCCTGTTGGCATCTTTCTTTTCCTTGCTCCTTGCTTGACCACAAACCCCTTTAAGTAATCACCTAAAGTCTCATCATCATCCATTGGGGTTTGGGCTTGCTGCTCTAATTCTTTGTCTTGTTCTTCTGCTATTTTTCTGGCAACTTCAGCATCAAAGGCAATTTGGGCTTCTTTTGAGGAAAATTTATGCTTTGGAGACTCAATGAGAATGCCCTTGCCCTTGTCTTTTGTAGCAGATGTTGTAGCTTGGACTGTGCTTGATGGAGCTTGAATTCCTTCTCTGATCACAACTCCAGTGGCTTTTGAAGGAACAGCTTGAGTTTCTAGGCTAACAGCTTGAGAAGCTGTTGGGACTGCTAGCCTAGAAACTGGAACTGTTGGTGCTGCTTGGACTGTTGTTGTTGGTGCTGCTTGGACTGATGTGGGAACCTCCTGATTCTCCCCCTTTTTGGAAGCATTGGTTTGGTCAGAAGGACCTACAACCTTTACCCCTTGGGTTTGAATCATCTGCTCTAATTTCATAATTTTATTTCCACAGAGGGTGAACCCCTTGTGAAGATAATCCATTCGCTTATTTTGAGCAGCATCTGCCTGCTTGAGAGCAAAAATTTGAGCCCCCTGTGCAGCAATGATGGACATTTGATGGTCCAACATAGCTACAACAGGTTTGAGTCTGGGATCCGTTAAGAGCATTTGTTGCAGACTAGCCTCAAGATCAGAGAACACCTGAGGTGCTTGTGATCTATCACTGACATTAAGACCAGAGGTAGAAACTTCTGGGCCCCTCTTTTCTTGGTTCTGGGGACTTCCAGCTTGTGTTTGCACACTTGCTGTTGCCATGGGTGTGGTCTTAGCTATGTTGGCACTGTCCTGTGCCTCTTGTGCAGAGACATCAGTAGTGCCAGCCACAGAACCCATATGAACCATCTCTGAAGAGATGTTCACCTCCTGAGTGAGGATGGGAGTTTCCTCAAGTGGTTCCCTTTGGATATGCTGTGCAGGAGTATCCTCCTGCACAGGGATATATGGCTCTTGCTGATGGGAGGAGGAGGAAGGAGCTCCTGGTCCCCTTTTTCTTTTGTAGATGTTTCTGAGTGGGCGTGTTGGCTGTACAAAAGGATCAGAGGGAATATTTGTATCATGAGAAGTGGGTTGGGGTCTTGGGGTTGTAGCAGTAATGTTAGGCTGAGCCTGCTCAAGACCCTCTCCTCTGTTTCGTGGAATGATGTTCATCATTGCAGAAGGCAATGGAACATCTATACTTACAAAATTGGCACTTGGCTTTAATAGCCTTTTGATTGAAGACAGTGAGTGCCTATGGGAAACATGTATCCGTTTATGTAAATGTGAAGATGTGCAGGTGTGTGCAATAATTTCTGCCAAAAACCTAGGATACATCAAAAATTTCCCATTCTTTAGGGAATGATGCCTTAACATCCCCTGAAAAATCATGTTAGAAAAATTGAACTGTTGGCCAGTAGAGAAGCACACTAAGGCAGTGGCAATATTTGAAGAAAACTCAGACCAACCAGTTCTTTTGGGGCTTAAACATTGCTGAATAATGTGCACAAGGTATTTCCATTTAGGAGAAAAATGTGCCTTAAGAAAAGTAAAAGAATCAGCAGGGCCCCTATAACCAATATTTTGAAGACCAAAATGTAAAGCTTGAAGGGATAGGTCAGTCATACCTGAGGCATCTTGAAGATGCAAGTGATGTCGGATGGATTCCTCAGTGATATGGATATCAGTTCCATCAATCTTGGAAAGGAGGGTAGGCACTCCATTGATGGTTTGAACAGATGCATGATTCCAAAACTGTTCAATATGGGAGATGTATATAGTAGGGTTTATGGTTAGGGCATAATGAATATGGGAGTGCCTGAGGAAATCCATCATTGCATGAAACGGTTGAAGTTCAGAGTGTTTTAGGGTGTATGGAAGGCAGTTATGCTCTTTTACAAACTCCATTGATGAAGAAACGATGGTTTAGGGTTTGAAAGAAGAATGTGTGATTCGTTCAGAGAGAAAGCAAGAGGCCGTGGAAGAAGAATATGTAACTGGTAGTTACAACTGAACGAAGCTGGGACCTTTAAAGGTTTCGAAAAGGTTGGGTCCCGCGCACACATTTGAGAAATTACCCAAATACCCTGCACATTTTGACAGATCAAGTGAAAATAACTAGCAGTCCGAGAAAATGAACTAGCAGCATGAGTAAATACTCATGCTGTTAGTGTAAAATTGTGCAACTTTTCAATGGAACAGTGTCTCCCCCTTAAATTAGCATACTGAGTCGATAATAAGGAAAACCAATTAATCCATGTTTACTATACCAATATTTGATATTAGGAAAGTGAACCTTCCCACATCAAAAGGTTTTGTAAATAGATCAGCTAGCTGATCATCTGTATGTATTTTGGTAATTTGGATTAACTTCTTTTCATTACAATCTCTGATGAAGTGAAACCTGATTTCTATATGCTTGGTTTTTGGGAATTTCACTGGGTTTTGCACAATGCTAATTGCACTTGAATTGTCAATATAAATAGGAGTGGATAAGAAATTCATACCATAGTCTCTTAGCTGATTTTGAATCCACATTACCTGGGAGCAGCAGCTTGCAGCTGCTACGTATTCTGCTTCAGTGGATGATGTGGAGACAGTTGTTTGCTTTTTGCATTGCCAAGAGACCAGTCTTGCTCCTAAGTATTGACATCCACCAGTTGTGGATTTTCTGTCAATGTTGCATCCACCATAGTCACTGTCAGAATAAGCAGTTAGTTCAAAAGGAGAGTCTTTAGGATACCATAGACCTAAATGTGGTTGGCCTTTAAGATATCTAAAGATTCTCTTAACAGCAACCAAGTGAGAATCCTTTGGAGAGCATTGAAACCTAGCACACACACAGACAGCAAACATAATATCAGGTCTTGAAGATGTTAGATACATGAGAGATCCTATAAGGGATCTGTATAGATGAATATCCACATCTATGCCATCTTTGTCTGTATGGAGCTGTTTATGAGGATCCATTGGAGTGCTTGCAACCTTTGTGTCTTGATAGCCAAACTTTTCCAATATGTCTTTGACATACTTTGATTGACTTATGAATATACCAGTAGGCCTCTGTTTAACCTGCAGCCCTAGAAAGAATGTGAGTTCCCCCATTGAACTCATTTGAAACTTTTTATGCATTAGGGCCTCAAATTCTTTGCACAAACTATCATTAGTTGAGCCAAAGATGATGTCATCAACATAGATTTGGACAAGTAGAATCTTAGCTTTGATGGATTTAGTGAAGAGTGTTTTGTCCAGAGTGCCTCTCTTGAATCCATTCTGTAGAAGATATGATGACAGTGTGTCATACCATGCTCTGGGGGCTTGGTGAAGACCATAGAGAGCTTTGTCTAGCTTGTACACCCTGTCTGGATACTTGTAGTCTTCAAAACCAGGAGGTTGACACACATATACTTCCTCTTCAATTGTCCCATACAGAAAAGCAGACTTAACATCCATTCGATACACTTTAAATCCTTTGAAACTTGCATATGCTAGAAATAGTCTGATGGCTTCAATTCTTGCTACTGGAGCAAAGACATCATCATAATCTATTCCCTCTTCTTGAGTGTACCCTTGTGCTAGTCTTTCTTTGTTCTTGATGACTATCCCTCTCTCATCCTTCTTGTTTCTGAACACCCATCTTGTACATATTGCTCTTTTTCCTTTAGGAAGATCCACCAGAGTCCATACATTCTGAATTTTGAACTGTAAAAGCTCTTCTTGCATAGCTTCAATCCAGGATGAATCTTTTAATGCTTCTGATGCCTTTTTAGGTTCCAATTGAGACATGAAACAGGCATGTTCAAAAGCAGCTAGACTGAATTCAGAAACTGCTTGTTCAGCAGCAGCAGTCTCATTGTGAACCATTTTCCTTGTTTGAACAGGAGTGCTTGGATCACCCAGTATTTGATTGAGAGGGTGATACTTGTGAACTCTTAGTGTGGGCTCTCTCTCTGTTTGAAAAGAAGTTCCAAGGTTTGTATCATCTCCATCAGAACCAGTGAATGGTTCAGTTTCTGGAACAGCTTGAGTTTCTAGGCTAACAGCTTGAGAAGCTGTTGGGACTGCTAGCCTAGAATCTGGGACTGTTTCCGTTTGTGTTGGAGCTGTGCTGTCAGGACTTGGGAATGGCACTTCAGTGTCTGGATTTGCATTAAGTGGAGCATTTAGGACCCCTGGAGGATCACATGACAGAAGTGGTAGAGTGGTGAAATCATCCCAACTTGTTGAATTTGCAGCAGTCTGAAACTTTGTGCCAACAGCATGAGAAATTGTATTGGCAGCATGAGAATTCGTGTTAGCAGCTTCAACCCTGTATGCATCAGCTTCTGCAGTATACTCAACAAAGCTCAGAGAATTTGTTAGTGAATCTAAATCAAACAACCACTCAGGGCCAGTGCCTTTGATATTAGCAGTATTTTCATTAAACTCAACATTGGCACTTTCTTCAATTGTTTTAGACACACTGTTGTATACTCTATAGGCTTTGCTTTGAGTTGAGTATCCTACAAAGAATCCTTCTTCTGCCTTACTTTCAAACTTCCCTAAGTGAGTCTTAGTGTGAAGGATAGTACATGGGCATCCAAAGGGCTTGAAGAAAGCTATTAGGGGACTTCTGTTATGGAATAACTCATAGGGAGTTTTCCCTTGTGATTGAACTACTTGAACCCTATTTAGAACATAACAGGCTGTATTAACAGCTTCTGCCCAGAAAGTCATTGGCAGATTTGAATCAGCTAGCATTGTTCTAGCAGCCTCAATTAATGTTCTGTTCTTTCTTTCAGCTACACCATTTTGCTGTGGTGTTCTTGGTGCACTGTATTGTCTAGCAATACCTTTGGACTCACAGAAACTGTTTAGAATGAGATTTTTAAATTCAGTTCCATTGTCTGATCTTATCACCTTAACTTTGGAATTGGATTGGTTTTCTATCTTAAGGATAAAAGACTTAACTAGTTCAGCAGTTTCATCTTTGGACCTAAGAAAGTAAACCCAAGTAAATCTGGTGAAATCATCAACAATGACCAAACAGTAAGCCCTTTTATTCAAACTCAAAACAGAAGTTGGACCAAATAGATCCATATGTAGCAACTGAAGAACAGATGAGATTGAATTTACTTCTTTGGCCTTATGAGAAGTTTTGTGTTGCTTACCTTTAAGGCATGCTACACAGTGATCATCACAGATGAACTCCTTTTGTGGTAAGCCTCTTACCAGATTCTTTTTGACTAAAATATTCATGGACTTGAAGTTCATGTGACACATCCTTCTATGCCAAAGAGCAGACTCATTTGATGATGCTCTGGATATTAAACAGCTTAAAGTATTTGACTTAGGTAAAAGATCTGTGTCCAGGCAGTAAACATTGTTCTTTCTTGGTGTTCTAAGTAAAACAAGATTTTCAGGAACTTTGAAATCCTTTGAAAGAACAATGCACTCAGAATCTGTGAACAGAACAATGTTTTGTTTGTCACAGATTTGAGAGACACTCAATAAATTGTACTTAAGCTGTTCAACATACAGAACATCATGGAATGTCATGTTGCCTGCATTAACAGTACCTTTACCTGTAACCTTACCTCCCTTTGAGTTGCCTCCAAATGCAACAAAACCTCCATCAAAACCTTTGAAATTTGACAAGCATTCAGAATTGCCTGTCATGTGCCTAGAGCATCCACTGTCCAGATGCCATCTTGATCTATGAGGAGACCTGTGGTTGCCCTGCACAAATAACAGCTTAGTTAGTAGTGGAGTAAACCCAAACCAAATTGGTTTTGGGTTGGCCTTGTACATTGACATAACTAAAAACTGTCTTTGACTTCTTATATTTAGTGAGATCAACTGATGGAGTCTTTGGAGAGTATTTAGTGATAATATGAGGTATCCAACTATTTTGATCATCTTTTCTTCTGACAGTCTCAGATAATTCACTAGCAGCTCCAGATTGATGCCCAACAGCTTGAGCTGTGTTTGTAGTGCTAACAGTTTCAATTTTTGCACTAACAGCATCATATTTTGACTTAGCAGTCTGATCTTTTGCATTAGCAGTTTGAGCAACAGATTTATCCTTGACACACCACATTTGTTTAAAACTTGATTTAGGCTTTGCCAAAACTTGTTTTTGATGTGTGGACGGTTTTTTATTAACTTTTGAGAATCTGTGATCAAATGTTTTCTTTGGAGCTGCTGTGGAAGGTTTCACTTTTGAATGCTTTGCCTGATTAGGATTTGATTTTGTGTGATGCACAGTCTGTTTTGCAACAGCTGGTTTGTAAAAACAATCCTTGGCTAAGTGATTCTTCCTTCCACAGTGAAAGCATCTTTTGACAGTTTGAATTGGAACACCAGACTTTTCTGTCAATTTCTGGTTCTTGTTTCTCTGGTTTCCTCTTACCTGCTGTTGTTTAGGAAACTTTTGAACACCATGCTTTTGGCATGTGCAGATAGAAACAGTTTTACCTCTTTTAGTTCCTTTTGATGAAGATGCAGTGTTACAGTTAGAATGTACAGAAACTTGTGGAGTAGCATTGCATACACTCATCTTCTCTTTTCCTTTCTTACTGGAAGCTTGGACTTCTATGGGTGCACTCTTTGTGTCACAGTCTCTATTTTGACTCTTATCTTCTTTTAATTCAGGACTGTTATCAAGGATAGGATCTACAATAGTCATAGACTCATCTAGTGGTTCATTGACAAGTCTATCAGCAACCTCACTCATTGGATGAATGTACTTGTTATTGTATGGAGGTGGAGTAGCTTTATATCCTATTCCTTCTTTGGGATTGACCTGAGATTTCACTCTATCTTTGAATTGAACTTCCATTAGGTGTTCTAGCTTTTGATTTGCTAACTTGAAGTTTCCTAGATCTATGTTAACAGATTCTAGCTTCTTATTAGCCTCAAACACCTTTTGTTCAGTCTCTTCTACCTTTTTATTTAGAGATTCTATTTTCTTATTTAGCTCCTTTTTCTCCCACTCATGATAGGTTCTATCATAACCCATTTGAATCTCATTGTCCTTATAATCATTGATCTGTTTTTCCAGATCTTATATGGCTTGCATGTATTCATATCTCCTTTCTTCCATCTTAGCTAAAGTTTTGCACATGCTCTCATTATGATCTCTGTACTTTTTAACCATATTTTTGCATGATTGAGAGCAGAGTTTAGAATTTACCTCAGATGGTAGTTCAGTGGAGGAGACATTTGATGTTTCTGCCATTAGAGCTTGATTTTGAAATTCTTCTCTGTCTGATCACTCCAGTCAAACACATTTTCTTCTTGAGAGACAAGTGCTGTTGATGATGATGTTTGAATGGGCTGTGAAGTCCTTGATGGCTGTTGACCTTGAGATCTACATTCTCTGGCAAAGTGACCAAGCTTATGGCATTTATAGCATTCCACTTTTGATTTATCAAAAGATGGTTTGCCTTCTGTCTTGGCTTGAAAGTTGGCCCTACCAGTTCTTTTCAGAAATCTTTTGGCCCTCATGGTCAGCATTGCATGTTGCCACTTTAAATCCATCTCTTCAAGATCATCTGGATGAATTTGTTCCAAGTCTTCAACATTTAGAGCAAATAATCCATCATTGGCAACAAAGGCCTCATAGTGAGTTTCAGCAGAGTTGCCATCACCACCTGAGAAAGAATCACAGTTATTAGATTTTTCAGAAGATAGAAGAGCAGTATTGTGATTATAAGAAAAATATTTCTTTTTAGCATCAATCTCAGTCTCAAATACTCTTAAACTGTTATACAGATCATCCAATTCTATCTCATCAAGAGTGTCTTTTGTTCTCCACTGTGCAGCATAGACTGTCCATTCTTCTCTAAGAGATCTGAGAAACTTTCTGTTGACTTCATCTTGATCCAGATTGACCTTTGCACTTTCCAGTTCAGTTATCAGTTTGTTGAACCTGTCAAAGATTTGAGTGAGGTTTTCATTCTTGCCACCAGAAAAGTTTTCATACTGCTGTTTCAAGAGGTCTTTTTGATTTCTCTTGGTACTGGAATTACCAGCAAACCTCTTCTCTAAGGCATTCCAAAGAGAGTGAGCAGTATAAAACTTTTTGAACTGATGTTGATAAGCATTAGGAATGGCTATTTGTAATAGTGTGAGTGCTTTCACTTCATTCATTCTAGCCTTCCTTTCAAGTTCAGTTTTTGGAGGAGTTTTGACTGGTTTTCCCTCATCATCAAGTTCTGGATCAACTACAGGAGGGAATTCAACAGCTTCCCATATGGCATAATCAATGAATTGAATATGCTGTTGAATCCTGAGTTTCCACATCTCAAACTCAGTGGGCTTGAGCATAGGCACTTTGAGTCCTTGCCCAGATCCACTGCAGCTATTCTCAAATTCCATTGTAAAAGATTAAAAATTTGAAAGAAAGTTTTCGACTTTGAAAAACAAAGAATAACCTGGCTTGAAAAACCTGATTTGAATAACCTGGTTTGACAAACCTGGCTCTGATACCACTTGACGGGATCTAAAATATGAATTACCAAGACTAACTGATTTGAACTTATCAGAGTATAAATCAATAATCTTGCTTTGAATCAAAGTTTAATCAAGAAGTTTGCGGAATAACACTTAATTATTTTAACAAAAACTTTCAGAATCAATAATAAATAAACACACAGGAATTAATCAAGACTGTTTGTATTGCTGAATTCATCAATTACAATCACCTCTAATCTGTTTGATTAGACGAAGAACACAGATTGTTCTTAGGGTTTTACAACCTTAGAGGCTTAAGAAAACTTAATCAACAAAGCAATTACAGACTCAAAATATGCAGAAACTCCTACACAATAGAACGACCTATTCTCTGTATTTATATTGCTTCTTGATATGTTTCCTTGACGAACTATGACTTCTCTGATAGTAGATATGCTGGAATCTTCATGTAGATATCGTTTCCTGAAAATCAGCACTTTCTGTTTCTGAAACTGTTGAGCAGCTTGAATCTCTTGACAGCATGAACTGAGCAGCTTGAGTTGTTTTGCTCTGGCAGCTTGAACTTTTACACTGGCAGCTCGAGTTTCTTCAACTAGCAGCATGAACTTTGTATTTACATGTAAAATCTACTAACAGTCTGAGAAGTCTAACTAACAGTTTGAACATACTTAAACTATTTCCCAACAAGAAGTTTTGGCAGAAGCAGCCAACCCATCAACATCATTTGGAAGACATGGATCTAGGCTCGTAATGAGCAGACATAAAATGACTCATCCGGCTCTAAGAGACGAAGATGAAAGTGATGAGAATTTTATCTTGGAAGAAGAAGCAATAATTGCAACTCAACAAAGAGCGAAGCGTCAACGCATAAGTCAAGGAGCTCCATCTACTTCTACTGCCATTCCATCCGCCGCAACCACCGCTCCATCCATATCAACTTCGACTCCATCAACTTCCGTTCCATTTACTGAAAATCAACGATTCTCAGAGTTGAAAGGCAAAGTAGATTTCCAGACAGTCCAAATCTTTCAATTATCACAAGCTGTGAACGAGTTGCAGCAGCACAACTCTAAGTTGGAACAACAGAATGCTCAGCTACAAACTCAAGTGGCTACACAACAAGAAACAATGAATGCCCAGCAATCACAAATTCTAACTCTTCAGACCCTGGTTGAGCAAATATTGAAAGATCTTGAAGCTTAAGGGGAGAGTAGTTGCAGGGGCGATGAGTTGAGGGGAGTTCAGAGAGATGGTGATGATGAAGGAGGTGACCCAAGTACTCAAAAAGACAGTGAGCTAGCAGATCTTCCACAGGAGACTGCTCAGCAAGCTGACCTTCAGGGGGAGCCTGGATCATCTGGATCAGGTCAAGAGAAATGCAAGGCTCCCGAAGCATCAGAGTTCGTCGAACAGGAAATGATCGGAGCCTTGGTCGGAATAGATGACGATGAGGTTGAGATCAAATTTGAGTTTGAAGATTTCTTAGATCAGGAGGAACTTGAAGAGGGAGAGTTCATACCTGAGGATGTTCCAGACTGGAAATCCGATGATGAAATATTAGAAGATGAAGATGATGATGTTAATGAAGTTTTCATTCAAAAGCAGTAACGGAGATATATGAGAACGAAAATCAGAATGTGATAGACATTGCTTTGCTGAGTTCTGCAGATAATGACGAATCAGAATCTGATGCAGCTGACAGGGAGCTATCAAATGAGGAGAAAATAAGTCTATGGTTTAAGAGAGAAGAAAAGAAGTATGTCTTGGCCGTAAAGAAGAAGGCTGCCAAGGCCAGGCAAACTATCAGGAGGCATTCTCAGCTGGTTCTTTGACAGAGAACTGCACCTATTTATTCTAAAGAAGAGACGGGTTGCAGTAATAGAGAAGAACACTGAAAGACTTTAATTCCTTGCCAAAGTGTGAAGTGAAAGAATTGGCTTGGAAAGAATTGATCAACCTGGGAGAGGACCAATATGTTGAAGTGTTAGCAAGAATAATCAGAAAAGAAGGTCGGTCTGGAAGGTTCGAAAGGCTTAAGCTAAGGTCTGGTAAAAGAGTGGTGGATGAAACCAGAATAGATCCACTTACTGGGAGACCATGGGCTAAGATGGTTTACAAACCAGTCAGATGTCTAAAGAAAGTTACTTTGAAGCCAATGCCACAAAATGTTTTGAGTAATACGAAGTGGTGGTATGTCGATAACGAGACAGCAGAGGCAGTAATGGAAGATCAAGATGAAAAGACGATTTTGAAAGTTCATGATCCTTTGCACCTTGTCAACTTGTCCAAGGATGACCTGCAGAAGTTTTACGATCAGCCAATTTTCTATCATGAAGGCTGGAGATCTGAAGGCAGGAAGTATCAGAAGGTTGTCATAGTGTGTGTGAAGCAGGGACTGCATGCAGGCAGTAGTTTGAATAAGCCTAGTTCTGTAGACTAACAAATATCTTACTAGAAGCTATCGTCAAGGGGGAGTCTGTTGGTACACCTTGTGTGACGATAGCAGTTTAGGTATGTAATAGATTGTCTTTTGTAATAGACCAGGCTTTGTAAAATACAAGTCATATATGCTTGATCATGATTGTGTATGATGTTTACATTTGCAAAGATAAGTTCAAGGATAAGTTCAAAGATAAGTTCAAGAATAAGTTCAAAGGCTAGGGTTCGAACTTATCCATACCCAGACGAACTTAGTGAAGCTAAGTGCGTAGGGTATTGGACAAGTTCGTGGGCTTGGGCTTGAACGAACTTAATCTGTTAAGTTCGAACTTAATCTCTATAATTATGTGTTAATCCGTTTTAATTATTGAGTTCTGGAGAAATTCGTGATCAGAGCTTGTACTCGTGCACGTACGAGCTAGAGTGATTACAGAGAGTCTTTCGGAGAAATACACGTGTCGGGCAGTTCGTCGTATCGGCTATCATTGTGTTCGTCTCCGGTTTCTGTGTGTGATCGATCCGTTAAACCACTAAGGAGGATTCCACACTCGTTGGAAGGTGTCACATCAAGATCAGATCCGTGCTAGAGGTGACCTTACAATTATTAATTTAAACATAATTATGAAAAAAATTTAAAAAATAATGGTTCCGTAAAACTTAAGGTACTCACTTGAACTCATATATATATATATATATATATATATATATATATATATATATATATATATATATATATATATATAGATTCAAGATCAATGGGGTACCAAGTTAGACTGGGGTACCGGGGTACCATTCACAGCCAATCATTTTTGCATTAAAATGATTATTTAATACTCAAAATTCTGGTCAAAATAATAACACGTTGTTTTAATGAGAGGGGTATTATGGGGATGTAAAAAATTAAATTAGAATCAAAAGATTCTATCAATCCCTATTCCCTGTAATTTCTCACATTCTGTTTGCACCATATGCTCATTTCATCGATTTCTCTCCATTTGTTCTCGCCTTTAACCTCTTCATCCGCTCCAAACCCTACAGTCGTCTTCGTCGCATTCCCGGAGGAATTCCATTTGGTGTTTTCTATCGATAAAATGTAAGTTTCATATACTTTCGTTTGATTATCCGAATTCAAGTTCATCATAATCGAATTCCAGCATTCTGTCCCGCTTCGAATGTTAGTTCAGCAACTCAAATATCGAAAAACCCATATGGAATTCCCATTATTTTATACCCATTGTGGTTTTTACATTGTCGAATCATACAATTTTTTCATGCAACCCCTTTTGCACATGTGCAATGTGCTAGGTTTTGCACTTGTTCATTCATTGCTATTTTTTTTTATGCCTTAATATGCAATTCACTATTTTAGGTTTCTAATGCTTTTTATCTGCAACTTATATGCTTATTATGTTATGCACATGTTCAAAAATTAGGTTTTTGCATTTTCCAAAATGAGTATGTGTATTCAAAATTTTTTCATTCAATAGCTTTTGCACATGTGCAATATGCGATCTTATATGCCTTTTACGTTTTGCCCCTTTTACACATTTGCAATATTCAAGAAATTTGAATGACTGTTAGTTTTTGTACCCGTTCACTCATTCCAATCCAGTTTGAACATGTGCAATGTTCAAACTTATATGCCATTTATTTGTGATCTTATATGCTTTTTACGTTTGCCCTTTTGCACATGTGCAATATTCAAGAAATAGCAATGCCTGTTAGGTTTGGCACCTGCTCAGTCATTGCAATCCCTTATTTTCAGTGTTTGAATGCCTTTATAGGAGTGTATTGAGACTCTGATGTTTGCCAATACTTGGAGTAGTGTGAGTTGGAAAATCAGCTTATCATGAATACATGGAAAATGTTTAAATCATAGCAACAAACTTGAAAACAAACCTGTTTAATCAGTTTGAGAATGGAAAATGGAAAATGTTTCAACTACCAAGTTTGAAAACAAACTTCTCTAAATCACAGCAACAACACTTCAACATTAACATGTAACATTAAACTAAGTAGTATGTGTCTATCAATGTGGCTGGGAAAGCAGCCCCTTACTGCACATGTTCACTTGACCAGTTCTGTTTTTGTATGAAAATTGTAGCAGCAGCCCCTTACTGCACATGTTCAATCATTCCAACCCCTTATTGCACATGTTCAATTGAACATGTTCTTTGTTTGTATGTAAATTGTAGCATCAGCCCCTTACTGCACATGTTCAATTTAGCAGTACTGAGTGTGTAATCAATTATATGATTGTTCAAAGGTTCAACAGTTAGAGAATGGAATTCCGGTCTATCAACAGAGGGTACACGTCTGGCCAGGATATTGAATGACTTACGAGTACGTGATCTTGCTAAGATTCTGTTGCACACCACGAACAAGTGAAGAGATGATGTCTTGGAGGAAGCTGATTACCATGATATGTTGAAAAAGTCAGAGAAAGAACGTTTAAAAAGAGTTGCTGAGTTAACATGAGCGTATGGATGCGAACCGGAAGTTGATGGCCAAAATATAGATTCATGATTTATTACTTAACATCAGACACTTAATTTAGAATTATATTACGACGGAACGAATATTTTTTATTTTTGGGTGGTGTTGTTTTCCGGAAATGCAAAAAAACTTTTAGAATTATAGTATATTTCTACTGTTATATCAATTTTCTTTTGATTAATTTTACAGTTTTGTCACTGGTTGAATGATAACATTGCACAGGTTGATTATATATGATTTTAATGCACAATTTCAATATATTCTTTATTCGTTTTTAGTAAACTAATCATAATTTCACTGTTTTTGCAAGTACATGCTCATGTGAGTAATAAATAACTTCCAATAAGTGTCCAATCATTGCACATGTTATTCTAAGTATTGAACACTGCTATTTAGTGAACAGGTTCACAGCCTAAATAAAGTTTTATGTTATTGCACATGTTCAATATAACACTTAGAACAACATTACACACGTTCAATATGTTATATGGTTGCATTGTCAGTTAACATGTTTACCTAAGTACAATCCTGCACACATATATTTGCTATGAATTTTCAGTAGTACACATGTTAATTGTGTTTTAATCCATACATATACCCTTTCTGCACATGTTCAAAATCTTCAATCAAGGTTTCAAATGCAAATTCCCTTTCTGTTGAACATTTTTACCTTTTTGCACTTGTTCAAAATCCTCACTCAAGAATTCAAGCCTATATTGAACATGTTCATTTTTTTTTTCCATTTTTACCTTTCTGCACATGTTCAAAATCATCAATCAAGGTTTCAAATGCAAATTCCCTTTCTGTTAAACATGTTCAAAGATATTATTTGCATGTTTTTGATAATGGATATGTTAAATGTGTTTTACGAACATATATTCCATTGCTGCATATATTCAAATCAAGAAAATAATGTTATAAAAGCAACCATGTTCAATATCCCAATTCTTTCATTTTTTGTTTTCATTTTTACCTTTCTGCACATGTTCAAAATCCTCAATCAAGGTTTCAAATGCAAACTCCATTTCTGTTGAACATGTTCAGAGACATTATTTGCATGTTTTCAATAATGGATATGTTAAATGTGTTTTACCGACATATATTCCATTGTTGCATACATTCAAATCAAGAAAACAATGTTATACAAGCAATGCACGTTGTAATGCACATGTTCAGTATCCCAATTGAACATGTTCAATAATTCTATCACAAGTTGAACATGTTTAATATGTCCTATAGAGTACGAATATTAAAAGATGCGATCATGGAGGAGAAGTTTTTATGAAGACTAGATCATGGAGGGGGTTATAAGGAAGGTGCGTATCATATCCCTGAAATTAAGGGATTTACCCAATCTATGATTATCATCTTCTATTTAGAATAAATCAAAATTGTCTATAATACCCTTTTGTACTTGTAACCAAACATTACCGGACTCCGGTTCCCCAGTCTAACATGGTACCCCATAGATCTCGACCCTATATATATATATATATATATATATATATATATATATATATATATATATATATATATATATATATATATATATATATAACCATCTTATTTAATACAATAGAAATAATAATTCAGAAATACAAAAGTAATTAATGATTTATTGAAGTTATAGTGACAGTATATGTATGCAATAATTTAAGATTTGTTCATCATGTAAGCAAAAATTATTCCTCTTGATTTTCAAGATTCATGCAACAAGGTGTGTGTCTATATATATATATATATATATATATATATATATATATATATATATATATTGGTGTGCCCGCGCAAAGCGGCGGCGACAAATAATTTCGATGCAATTACGTATTTGTTTAATAGTATATTATTTTTGTTTAAAGAATATATTCTTTTTTTTAAAAGAAAATTGTAATTGGTAATATGTTATTTTCATATGGACATACAATTAATATTATCTTTAAGTTTGCATGTAAACAAGTCATTTGTGGATAAATATTAAAAAAAATTTAAATAAAAATTCACCATGGTACTATGTATTTTTTTTCCGTTATATAATGTAATATTTGACAAGTAAATTACAAACGTTAGTCCACCCCATAATTTATAAATATTTTTAAAAAACCCGTAAGTTATATATTATTGAAGTAAAATAAACAATAGTGTTGTTATTTATATACACTGCATACACCGCTGGTTTTTCTTAATTCGACTACGTACAAACATGGGTTTTTTTCAAACACCTGCAGGCACCCATAACGCATAAGAATTCAGACATGTTTTGTAAGGTTTTAAGTTAATTCTAACACATGTAGGCACCCATTTAGTTGTTACAAAAAATCAATATAAAAATTAAAGAACAAATAGAGGATACCAACTTTGGAGTAATAAATCCAATAAACTTGAAAAATCAACCACAATATCCATGTAAAAGACAGTAAAAGACATTACAAAGGTTACTTGGAAGTAATTAGATTTATGTTTCAAGGATGACAGTAAAAGACATTACAAAAGTTACACAATGCTGAAAGGATGAAAAAAGGAGAAAACAACGAGAGATAGATTTAGGGTAGAGGCAACTGCAGCCAGAGCACCAACAACAACTGGAGCAGCAACAAACTTTCTTGGATCCTGCAATGTTTTTCAGTTGGGATTAAATTTAATATTTGGATATACCAACGAAAGTAAAAAAACAGGGCTGATGAGAGGTTACACAATGCTCAAAGAGAAAGAATATTCAGTCTCCACAGCAATGGCCAAGGCGTTCTTGTAACCGTTGATCAACATGTGAGGAGCAGCTGCTATGGTTGGGTAATGGATGGCCAATGCTAAGTGACCATGGAGACCCAAGAGCAAACTTCTCAATGAGGAATTCTTTAGTCAAGGTAAACACATCTGGGCTGAAGACCGAATCATTCTCGTACACGGTGAGAACAAGAAGACAATATGAGAATGGCCTGATGCCAAGTTTTGCCAGAAGAGCAGCCTTAGAAGAACCCACTTTGTCGCCCTTCTTGATGAGTTCCACAGGGGTGATAATTTCAACGGTATCCTTTTTAATATCGGTGGGAATGTCCAAGACCTATAAATATACAAAATTACAACTTAGAAACATCTTAAAGAGGATACAAAAAATTGATCAGATGCATAAAATGTATTAACCAGGAAGAAAGAGGTCTGAGGTGGATCTAGACCCATGTTGCCAGGGGAACAACCACATCCACTGGTGCCACCAATCCAACACGAGTGGAAGCTTCAACCTAATTACAACATAGGAAATAACGTCAAGCCAGCAACACCACAATATACAACAATCACAAAGCTCAAAATCTTGAAACAATCACTACACTCAAGAAACATCATAAAAGCCATAAACGAGAAAACATAGGGAACTTATTTTAAAAAGATTGGACTTTGCTGATGATATATATATGCATATTGCATATACATGTTTTAATGGTCAAAATAGAAAGATAAGCATTAATTTTATAGTGATTGTGGTAAACAAAAGGTCCCACCTTCCCAAGCAAATATGGAAAAACAAACAACTTCGTCAATGAAATGTGATGTACGATAAAACCCCATAGAAAAACCAAAGAACTGGACAAAACCCAACTAACAGCCTCACAAATGCTATATATTTTTTTCATAATAAAATGCAAATCAAACATATAAAAATAATAACACTCAATGAACAATAAACTGCAAATCAACTTTGGTCTATATTTGATCTCTAATAGACCAAATGAGTAAAACAACAAAAATCAGGATTAAAATAAAATGTTTCTTTGATTATGGTAGGCAAAATTAGTCCCAAACATAGTATGCATTAGAGTTGATTACCATTCCCAATGGAAAAGGCTTAGAAGTTATAATGACTAGACAGAATCAAGCATTCATATTTATTGGCAGTTGGAGTATGACGCTTATCGGCAACTTGATTCTTGAAATGAGAAGAAGTTTCTGAAGCATGTCTGTACCAGGACACAAATCATACTCTAGCACTTTGTGTTGTCTCTTTGAATCTTCAAGGGCTTGAAGCCAAACACCATGGTCCACGTTTTGAGAAGTTCATGGATAGCAGGAATCACCAGCGCTCCAACACCAAGAGCCTGAATTGAGGAACCAACATTACAATTCAGATAATCATTAATCTTCCTTGCTTGCAAATTAACAATTATATACACTTTGTTATTACCTTATTTTACGTAAATTAAATCTTGACAGTATGCCTAGGTTAAGCTACATTAGTTTCATTCAACAACATATTGGTTTGTAATGGATGCACTCTAATGCTAATGTTTTTACAGAGTGAAAGATATGGTTGGATTAAATTTTAAGTATCACCCATTTTCGCATGAATTTCTAATAACCATATTGATAGAAATACAAACACCAAAACATGACTCATAGAAAGAATTTCTTGTAAAACAATAAAGAGGTCAAATACATACTCATGATAATGTTGGATTAAAGATATAATCTCAAAGCTACGAAATGCTATATGTATTTTCATAATAAAATGCAAATCAAACATATAAAAATAATAACACTCAATGAACAAGTTCATAAATATTAATGATCATTCATGAAAGCAAGTTCATAAATATTTCAATGGAATGAATATAAGTTAAGCTCGTGCATCACTTGTGACTTTAATTATGACTCTAAGACAAGGCTAATAATAAGCATCATGGTGAATGCTTCATGTATGAAAGAATGTCCATATACATACATATAAGATGCTAAAATCATAGATCAAATATAAAGTAAGTAAATATTGAGAGAAGATGAAAAAATTAAAAATGCAAGAAAAATTAACAACCGTTACCTGAAATCTTATTGGAAGGCAGAATCTGGAATTTCCACCAACTTAATTCTTCCATCAACAGGTGGGATTTCTTCACCATGCGTTTTTATTATCTCATTGTCAGTTGATGAAGGGCTCACTATTGTTGTTGAAAACTATAGTGTAGTACAGGTATCCGCCTTGTGCTTAAAAAGTCCATTAGAACTCACTGCATTTGCAGCAAGAGGCTGGTTATTTGATGTACGTGTTCCCTGTAGCACATCCATAATTAAATATCCAATTCAAATAAGATTTGTAGCATGAGGAAGCATATACAATGAAGCTTTTGTAGAAAGAGCTACCTCCCTGTACTACTATTTGGTGGGGAACCTTTCATACTGTTTATGGGATCCTGTTAGTAAAAATTGGCATAGCTTCAGCCACCATACATCCATTGTTGGTATGAATGGTAAAAAAAATCCATTTCTACAAACAAACAACAAAAAAATAATTGGTGTTGTTTTTCATTTAGCCCTTACATAAAAAATGCATATAACTTGTCACAGATTTTGATTATGACAAATTATGGGCACAAATCAACATGTAGCCCACCCTATATATGCAATTAAACATATCATGAAACTATGGACCATCATGAATTCTAACTTTAAGTACATGAATAAGAAGACAGATTCACGTAAAATATATTAAAACAAAATAGCCATGATTTGGCTAACCAAAAAAAGAAAATGTAAACCTGATGAGTTTTCAATTGGTTGAGATGCTCGGTGGAAGTTTCACAGCCTCTTCCTTTTCCTCCCTCACAACATTTAAAATATAACGGTTTTGTGCATCCCGTGACATGTCAATAGTAGCACCCTCAAATACAGTTGCCCTAAAATGTGCATAACTCATCTTCATTGATTTCAGTGACTTCAGACGCTCAGCTTCCAGCGACTTATGACGCTCTTGGTGTTCCTATAATAAAGTAAATTAATAAATAAATGACTTTTAGGCAATGAAAAGTCAGCAAAAAAATGTAGGATACCTTTTCGATTGCAAATGTTCTTTTAGTATCTTCTCCTATCTCAGCATCATCAAGGATTCTACGAATTTTCTTCTTTCGCCTCCTTTTGCTAGAAACACAAACAGAAAACAAAGTTTCAATCTCACAAAGAATCTACATCACATACTTAATAAACAATACTGGTAAATCGTAATACAATATGCAAGTAACATTCATTAACACAACACTTCATAAATAAAAGGCGAAAAATTTTTTTAAAAAAAACTCCAATATATTGAATATGCAAACAAAAAGTTGCAATACCTAATTGGAACCCTAAAATTGCGATTTTGAATCACCAGCGTCATCTGAATCGCTGTCTGAACTTGATGATGATTCACTTCTAGATATAAAGGCTTTTTCTGACAGTGTAAATGTAGGTCCCAAAAGGTTTCCCTAGTATATTGTTCTAAGCTGTAGAGGGAGGGGGGGTGAATACAGCAATTTAAAACTCAACACACTTTTCTCAATGTTTGTGTATACTATTAACAAGTGTTAATTACAAACAAGCCTGAACTGCGGAAATGTTCAAGCTGAGATGACAGATACAACAGTTGTTTAACTAATCTAAGACACACTCAGACTAGATACAATGACTACACTCACTTAGATGTACTCACTGATTTTACAAGACTCAGATGGACAGCTTGAATAAGAACAGCTTAGACACACGTACTGTTATATTCAAGCAGACTTGCATGCATGAAAAACACACTTTAATGCACGATCTGATTTCACACTCTTGGATGATTTCACAATCCTTAGAAGCTTCCTTTTATACTCTCACTGAGAATCTCAGTGAAGCTTCTTCATTGGACGGTGAGATAGTGGAATGTCTTTCCAAAAAGACAAGACACCTTTCTGCACGTTCTGATAAAGCAGATTTGTCTTCATATGGCAGAATCTTTGTCTTTTTCTTTTTGTCACTGTTGCATAAGGATTTAACCAAAAGAGGAATGTCAACTTTGCATCTTTCTTCTTTTGCTAAGGCCATTTTGATATAAGAAAAGGTCTGTCACCCTTTTCAGATATCCGTTTGTCTTCATGTAACAGAACAGCGTAGGCAGGCTGTGCAGTTTCTGTTTTCCACTTTTGTCTTCGACTTGTAAACTGATCTTGTAGCCAAAAACAATACATGAGGACTTGGAAACATATTCCATAAAGTGTTTAGCCCGTTCACAAAGAACAGGTTTTGTTCACAAAGAACATAACACTTGTAAACTGTCCAAGCTGCTCAACAGAACAGAGCAGCGTAGACAGTTTATGTCCAGCCTGTTCAGCACACAGAACAGCTTGGACAAACTGCCTTTGTTGCAACGAATGCAACATGGTAAACAGCTTTGGCTGATATTGCAAATCACTTTTCAGGTTTCAATAAGGCGTTAACAGGCCTTAAGTTATACCTTCAAGTGCATCAAACAAGTTTGATTAAAAATCTCCCCCTAAGATGTAGAGCAGGTTTAACTGAGGCCTTTTTGTGCCTAACAGTAAACCATTGTATATGCATTCAAAATGAGAAACAATACTAACACCATTTACAGTAAACCTTGATAAACTTGCAACAAAAGAAGAGAAAACCATTATAAAAGCCAGAGTGAAAATTATATTATTGAATACACACATTTTCAACTTGCAACAAAATAAGAGAAAATCGTTTGAGAAAATGAAAGATGATCTCAAAATTCAAAAAAAGATGGATTCATATCATTTAACCAAAATCATACCATTAGTAAGAGCAAGGGAAACGAGCGAGAGAGATGTATAGCGACACTGTGGTGGGAGATTAGTCGGACAACAAGGAAGCCGGTGGAGGGTCGGCGGTGCAGTGACTGAGGGAGGGTGGGAGAGAGAAGCGTGAAATTGAGGGGCAGAGAGCGGAAGAGTTTGCTGGGGAAATTGAAGAGTTTGCTTGGGGAATTGAAGGAGAAAAAAATGGTTGTAGGTCAATAAATTGGTTTGCAGAGGCGTGAGAAGAAGGAAGAGCAATCTGTTTGTCTTCCCCATAAAGAGAATATCATTCAAAATTCAAATTACTTGGAGATTAAAAACGTCTTGTAAACCCTTTCTTTGTGCATCAGTCAATTGTACATTATGCTTGTTAGTGTTGTACTTCTTAAAATTTAGCCAATAAGCTTTAAATAGTTGTACATTGTGCAATAAAACTTGTTTTTAAGACCTTTCTCCTAAATGTGTGAAGACCTCCCCTTACGGGGCAGTCCTCAGAGTCTAGGTCCCACATCATGCAACACGATATCAATCATAACTAAGATAGAGTAGTTATATTGCGGAATTTCAAATTACAAGTACAAACATTAGGATTAAGTTTAATACAGTTTACAGTTTTCAAATTAAACTTCTAAAGGGTACAATCTAATCTAATTCATGTCATCATACAATCAAATCAATCTACCTAGACCACCACAATTTTCATCTGCCAATCAGTACCGAAAGGTTTGTTGAGTAGTGGTCTATGAAAACTTCAACTTGATTCTTGTAAGACCTATGAACTAGGTCCGGCATGTGACTTTCCTTTAACTTTTCCTGTAAAAAGTGTACAACATCTGTA
Source organism: Centrapalus pauciflorus (assembly GCA_020465985.1). Taxonomy (NCBI): domain Eukaryota; kingdom Viridiplantae; phylum Streptophyta; class Magnoliopsida; order Asterales; family Asteraceae; genus Centrapalus; species Centrapalus pauciflorus. Next base: position 58,188 of record JAANYP010004858.1, on the reverse strand, counting down.
AGCAAAGCTTAGTGAGAATATAGATTTTCAGATTACATGCATAAATCAAACGGATCATGGGTCTAGCGTGATATGTCTTGACTGCCGCTACAGCCACTCATGATTGAGACATAGTAGTTATAGAGTCGGATGATGTTCAAGCCACGCTCACGCTTTAATTGTGGAGATCATTCACATACTGGGCTAGCTACCAGTAAATCAACATGGAGGAACATCGGAGTATCATTACCAAGTTCAATAGAACTGGTGAAATAGCATGGTCTAGAACAATAGACCGTTAATGCTAATCATTCTAAGCTGAATCGATATGTCAAAAGTGCGAGCAATAATGAAAGCATAAGTCATCAAGGTTATGATAGCAATAAACTCATAGCAATATCTGAAATGAACTGTAAGTACAATGTCATGCGGAATGATAAATCAAATAGCTATCATGATCCACAGGGCATCACCGAACCATGGTGAGCACAGGTCACAATCCAGCCGATCATGTATGAATGTCAAATTAATCTATCATCAACAATATGTCTCAACCGGAATCTAGCATGTAAAACTGAATATCTATAACTCACAGGTTCTGTGGCCTTTATCAAGCAGATTTAAAATCCACCACCTGAGTTACCTCAGGATTTTATCTTTAATCATGTCTTTCTGGGCTCTGACTTTTCTTTTCAAATCTTTGACCCATTGTCAATATCTTTAATCTTTTGTTCTTTGTTCAGAATTTAACTGAACCTGTCCAGAATTATATCATATCAATATCATTAGCTTTTAGCTTTAAAATCTTTATTTGATCTGATTCTGATAACTAATAACTCATCAATCATTTGGTTCATTTTCCTTGTTTCTTTGAATTCTCAAAAGATATATATACATATATATATATATATATATATATATATATATATATATATATTTGCTTTATTCATAAATCTTTAAATCATGAAAAACTGGATGATTCGGATTCGGACCAATCCGAACTTAAATGGCTGATCCGAAATGGGCTTCATCCGAATTCATGGCAACCGACTTGGACCATCTGAACTCGGGTCATCCGAGTTCGGACCACTCTCATCCGAAACAAGTGCTTCATCCGAAATAGGTCCGAAAAGGGGCATCCGAATTGGGATCATCTGGATTCAACTCAACTTTTATCCGAAAACAGATCCGAAGTGAGCACCATCCGAGTTCGGGTCCCAACCGAATTCGGATCCCAGTACTTGTAAATTTTTCCAGATTGTTCTTGGTGTTCTATCTTTTATACATACAAATTTTCACTTAAAATTCAGTAACCCCATTTTTATTAACATGCAATGTAATATAATGTAATATTATCATATTTATGTTGTTTTTATACAATTTTCCCTATCATAAACATCATTAATTAATCAAAATCGTCCAAAAATATGATAAAACCTCAAGAACACGGATTATTACAAAAATTCTGATTTCTCTTTCATTTGGTCAATCTAATCACTGATTTTTGTTTCTATGACTTCTATATACTTAAATACATGATTATTAATCAATCTTTCACACATGCAACAACAAATTTCGTGTTTTAAATCTTTGGTTTCGTTTTTTATCAAAACCGAACCAATCTTCTTAAAATTTCGAAATTAAACTGAATATTACCTTAAATGTTGTCGATTGATGATGTTTGTAACCTTCACTTGACTTCAATTCTTCAATTTATTACAAATTTTATGGATTCTTGATGTTTTGTTGAAGATGCCGTATGTAGAGAGAAGGAAGAGAGAGATAGTAAATTTTCTTTAAATATGATTAATGAGCATAAATGCTCATTTCTTGTTTTATATATGTAATTTTAATAATTATTCTATTTAACCCCTCACACTTTTGTTATTTTGCAACTCTTTAAATTTTTATCATCTAATAATTTGTAACATATTATATAATTTAATTAAATAATTTCATTACTTAATTAAATTACAATTCAAATAATGTAATTAAGTTACATTATTAGTCAAATACTGAAATTAAAGTTCAGATAAGACTAGGATATTACAAAATGCTTTATATAGGAGTAAAGATGAGATGTCTTCTCATTTTGATTCCTACAGCAAATTCCAGAGAACATCTGGATCCCGTTCACAGTGTCAAAGAGAGGCAGTTACGACCGAGATATCACATTTTGGCTTATGGATTGACCTCAATTATACATATAAATGTATGTACACTAACCGAACTCATTTTCTGAGTTATTTTCTACTCCAAAAAGCATCAGCATCTCATCCATCAATGGGTCCACCACATCTTGCATCAAATCATTTTCCATATACGTCAGCCACAACTCCACATCACAGAACGACATAATAATAAAAACTTGTGATATGAGATCCAACCTTTACAACACACAGGATATCAAATCTGTAGACGATTGGATCCATTAATTCTATATTTTGTGAAAAGTTCTTTGAGGAATCATACTTGCAAAAAATTAACAAGTATTGGATTCATATGCACAAAAGATAATGTGATTGTTGGATTAACAGACAGTAGCGGAAAACATTTATGTTCCCCGATCACACATTATAAAATTGTCAGCTCGGTATTTGCCCACCTTCTTCCGATTGGGTTAGCAGCTGCAATCACAGAGCATCTAGTTTGAAGGGAAGTCACTATTCCAGCCTTTGAAATGCTGATGCTTTGTTGTTCCATTTCTGAGTTGTTCCAGACAAAAAACACAGCATCCATTAAGCCATGTAATTAATCTCAAAAACAAGTCTAACCTACGAGTATAATCACGTAAGATTCACAAAAACACAACATCTATTTACCAAATCACAACACATATATACTATATTGTTGTTAATCATCAAAACAAGAAGGATGTAACCCTTCAAGAGAGTCACACAACAAATCACAACACATATATACTATATTGTTGTTGTTGCTTATTTAAAACACACTACACACATACTACATACATACAAACACACTGCACATTCACATATATACATATATACAGATACACAAGTTTGTTTTAATTGAAAGACACACACATATAACTAACAAGTATGCATATGAAAAAGTTTTATATATAAAAAACATATTGCTGCAATTTTATATACAAAAATATTGTTGCTGTTGATGAAATCAGTGATGGATTTCAAAATCAAACTTTATGTAACAAAATTCTCATAACACAGGGCTTTAACTACAACACAACAATACTACAAGAATCGAAGTTACCAAAATCGAGTTTAAGATGGTGTGAATCGATATAACCTGTCGGCGACGGAGTAATTCTAGTGACGAGAGATGAGGGCGACGCAGATGGGAGACATCGCAAGAGGGAGGGCGGCGCAGATGAGAGGCGACGCAAGGGGGAGGCGGCGTAGATGGAAGGCAACGCAAGGAGGAGGGAGACGCAGGGGATGGCCGACCGCTGTTGCTAGGGAGAAGGAGGGGTTGACGAGAGAGAGAACTCTTACCTAAGCAGAGTTCGCAAATTTTAGGGTTTGTTTGATGAGCGACGGAGGTCTATAGCAAGGCGAGAGCAAAGTCGGAGATGGAGGCGGAGGTGCATCCAAATCCAGAGCCGGAGTCGGAGCCGACAAAATGAGCGAGTGCAGAGAGACAGAGATAGAGATAGATGAGTGACAGACCAAAGGAAGAGGGCGGTGGTGGTTTTGGAGATGAGAGTCGCGTGTTCCCGATAAATCTGTGTGCAAGTCTCGATGAATGTTGAAAATTTGAAATCCTATGCTTAACAATTTGTACATTAAGCTTTAAACTATTGTACCTCTTAAAATTCAGCATTATGTTTTAAAAATTTGTACACTATGCAAAAAAAACTTGTTTTTAAGACTCATAACCTAAATGCATTGTAAAGGAGTAGATATATATATATATATATATATACATATGTATATATATACATATGTATATATATATACATATGTATATATATATACATATGTATATATATATACATATGTATATATAATACATTATTGATACGTATATATATCATATATGTACGTATATTATACTATACAACATATGTATAATATTACAGTATATAATATGTATATGTATATATATATATATATATATATATATACATATATATATATATATATATATATATATATATATATATAGTTTGGGTTCAACTAAGTACCATTAGTTTTGCGGAGTACCGGAGGTACCTCGTTTAAAACCATTTTTTTTAAAAAAAATTCCGTAATCATGTTTAAATTAATAATACAGAACTACTTGTAAAAAATCACACTAGAAATATGTGAAACGTGCATGTTCACATGAACTGCACTGTTGTGAACATATGTTCTCACATTACTTTTAAAATGGTAGAAAGTGTGAATGTATGTAATTTTTTTACAAATAGCCTTATATTATTTGTATCCAAATAAACATCAAATTTTTTTAAAATACTTTTTTTGAAGTATGTTCACATCCGAAACCCGTGTGTTCACAAGTACTCACAGTACTCTGCATTTTGTAGATACTCACACAAACCATATATATATATATATATATATATATATATATATATATATATATATATATATATATATGTGTGTGTGTGTGTGTGTGTGTGTATCATGTATGTATGTATATATACACTACTGTATGAACTTACGTATTACGTGAATAATATTTTAATAAATAATTAGTTACATAAAATATATGTAAACTTAAAATTAAACGAATATAAATATAAATTCTTATACAAAATTACACGAAAAGTATGATTATTTGTCACATATGTTATTTATTTAATCTTTTTAAATATATGTGATAATAGTGTTTTTTAATATTTCTTTAAGTTTTTATATTTCAAAAAACCCAAAAGTCAATCTTGGTGATGAAAACCTTCAAAAGAACCTTAATAAAACCAGTTCGATGGACTTTCAATGATGTTAGAAGAAGATAAAGATCAAACAGACCTTAGACCTCATTTTTGAAACTTCATCTTGAAAATTAAAAAAAAATAACGAAGCTTGAACTAATCTCTAATTTCTAACATTCACAATTTTCGACTTCGTTTTTGTTTTTAAATTTTCATCTAATATGAAGTATAAATTAACAAGATAACGAAGAAAGAAAATGAGAGAGAAAAGGTTGGAGAGAGAGAGAGAATGGTCTTGACATGGGTTTAAAAAAAAAGAGAAATATAAAAATAATAACATGTACTTATCTCTTTTCTATAAACTTTTGACAAAAATGATATTTTATTACCAAAATGCTACTTCAACCATCACCGGCAATTCTTCTGTTGACCATATTATCAGCTGCAACTCCATTAAATAATTAAAAGATCCACATTGGTTTTTTAAGACTACATAAAATTTATGCAAAAAGACATATTATTCATTACAAACGTTAATTTTATCTATAGTAGATAAGAATGCAAATATGATAGAGTTTATTTTACGGAAGACAACTAATAATGTAATTGTATAGGTTGTGTAGCGGATGACAACTAAGAATGCATATTTTTCATATAACAACTAAGAATGTAAGAAATATACGGTTATTTTACGGATGGGAACATATAATGAACTCAATAGATTGAACGGGACAATTGTTATATATTTCTGTATAATGATTACATGTAACAAAAATAGGTGTTGCTATTTGCACCTAAGAGTGAATGACTTGAGAGGGCATAAAGACTAAAAGAGTTACAAGAGAAATCTTATATAATGTCATTTTTAACATGATATTAATATGAATCTCTTTAAATTTGTTTCAACCTCAAATCATCGGGTTAATTATAACCATTTGTGATTATCAATGTTAGGCTTCTAAGGCTAGAAAAGATGTAGTTATATATAGGGAGAATTTCAGTAAAACTATTTTGTGTAACATTTTTAAATAATAATTACAATAATATTTGGACTATCAGTAAACACTTTTTTTTTTACATATATTTAAAGCTTTCATATTTAAGTGATCTAATTTATAATCATGACACAGGATCATCAAAATCTACGAGATAGCTTTTGGATTTGATTAATATCCATATGTATCACTATTGGCTAGTTGGTTCAAGTGGTATGTTAATTGTTGGTTATCTAGTTTTGGTTTAATAATTTGTTTTGGTTAATTTGGTCCAACCATTTAATAAAAACAAAAATAGAAACGGTTCAATCACCAATCGCATAGTTCGATTTATGTGATTCATTTTGCACACAATTTAGCGTTACATAATCCGATTAACTTGAACTGTCTAATAGACAAACCATTTACGTTGTCCATAGACACCATATCAAGGATGGTGTTGTCATCCATAATCTATCCACTCTCTCTCATTCCCATGGGTTATGATGGCATCTATATTATTACTTCATTCGTTCCAAAATAAATGGTCATCTTTTCATTTTTAGTTTGTTACAATACAAATATCCAATCTAATAAAATGATAGTTATAACTTCAAATTTATTATATGCTTCCAATTATACATTAAATTATACAGCTAAAAAAGATTGAGTTTTTTTAACCCAATTAATATTATCATTTGGTTGATTAAAGATTATCACATCATTACTTGTTCAATTATCAGCGTTAGGTTTGGTTTAAGTGAATTAAGTACTTGTTTGGTGCTTAGTCTTAAACCGTAAGATCACTAATAGTGTAAGTATGATTGTACAAGGTAAACTCTATCCTGATGGCCATAGGACATTGGGTACGGTTAAGATACAGTTTAACTGTAACCTTCATAAATATATGAACATATACCCTTATAAGCAAACCAGAAATTAATCAAGTTTGAAAATATAATGAAAATTTTAATTTAATTCATAAATTTAATTTCAGCATCATGGCTGACGAAGAGAGCCACAGTATTCCGCGCGGGGAGCGAGTCGTTGTAGAGTTAGAGGAAACCGAACATATTCATAGAGGGCGTGAGGATGATTATGACTTGAATAATGATATCAGACCCGATGGAGGGCCGCTAATCCCTCGTGATACTTGGATGATGAGATATATGACTCGATATATACGAGATGTGATGGACGAGAGCCGCACAGAGATGCAGCAGAGTCTTCAGGAGATTCGCGACTTGATTGCTTCTTCCCGATCTGATGCGAGAAATCCTTTGGTATCTACTCCTACTGGCGGGGGAAACATTATGGGGACTGAGACTGGTGGAAGACGTACTGACCGCGCTTCGTTTAAGGCCTTTAAGGGGTCTGGGGCGAAGGAGTTCGACGGGACTATGGAGCCTGTGAAGGCTCTGGAGTGGCTGGAGTGTTCGGAAAAGGCATTTCGCCTGAGCCAATGTCTGGAGACTGATATGACGGAGTATGCTGCAGGGATGTTAGTGGGTCCAGCGCTGACATTGTGGAAGAACACATCAAGAGCTATTGTTCTGATTTGGTAGGGACGATGACTTGGGCTCAGTTTAGGAAATGATTTCAGGATCAGTCTTATCCATCTGACATGACTAGAGAGATCGAGAGACAGTTCTTGTCTCTCCGACAGGAGGGACTTACAATTTAGGATTATGAGGCGGTCTTCAGGGAGAAATCCCATTTTGTGACGAGATATGCCCTAGATGAGGAGACAAGGGTAGAGATGTTTGTGACTGGGCTTCGTGCTGAGATTATCATTTTATAACGATTTAACAGGTATAACTTTTTCTTTACTTTAGGGAATGAAGTGGAGTGCTACTGGTGGATTTTTTTAGTATGCATCCTCCACATTGTTCCTCTACTTTGGTGGGTTGGGCTTATCCTCTTCACGGGGCTTTAGTTAGACAGGTTTGTAACATCTCAAAATTTGTAAGTTATGTTATTGTCCTTAATATTTGTTAATTAATGGAGTTGTAGAGTAACTGTTTGTAGTTATTTGGGTTGGTTTGGTTGGATTTGAGTTGAGTTGAGTTGAAATAATAGGGTTTAAATGAGTTTTTTGGATCATTGGATGGATTGATGATGTTTTGAAGTGTTAAAGTAATCTAATATGTTATATATATTTTTAGTAAAGTCCATTTAATGTTCCATAATCATTTATTATGTTTTAAGTTGGTTTGTGGGAGTTTAATGCTGAGAAAAAAAACCTATTATGCAGTATTGGAGGTGAGCATGGCGTTCTCAAGTGATGAGCATGACATGCTCAACAATCTGCCGAAAAAAATAAGTTTTGAGCGTCGGGAGCCTATGCTTGGATCTTATACATACAAAAAACCTCTAATGGAAGTGTTTAAAGGTTTCAATGTTAGATTGTATATTCGAGTCTCATAAGGTCCGGAAACGATTCAATTTCTTTTGGTTCGAAGTCTGAAACTCTGTTATCGAGGTTGAGAGTCGTTAGCATATTGAGACTTATAAACAACCTATTTATACTTGCTTTTAATAATTAAGACGATCGAATCCTATTGGAAGCGGCTTAACTCGATTGTGGAAGTCTCGGTTCACTTTGATGAACCAAAATTTTACTATACAAACCACTGTGAGTTCTAGCTTTTGATTTTCATAATGTATCTTCTGTTGTATATGTTGATATAATATTGATCATACATTGTTGATTCATATTGTAACATCGCCATTACTTGTCTATCTATATTCGTTAATGCATGATCCATACTTAAACCTTGAGGTACATGGTACCTCAATTGTTGTAGTTTATTGTTTGAACTCACATGGATATCCATGGACCATTCTCAGCCCAATTAGTTTTTTTATTGCACGACGTACTTTAATTGTCATATGATATTCGTACTTGCTAGGGAAGTCTCGTACTTGCTAGGGAAGTCACGTACTTGCTAGGGACAACCTTGTACTTGTTAGAGACAATACCCAATATATTTGAATTGTTTGGAAACCACCCCAATACGTGCTAGGGGTATAAATGGTATTTGATCATATATTGCACACACTTGTAAATTGTTTTTGATCATCATTACATCTATTTACGTCATGCTACATCTAATCTAGAAACTCACACAACTTATTGTTGACCCTTTAGTTAGCTCTTTTCAAACGTCAATAAGTTTAATGGTCTGGCAGGTACTTCTCGGTAGGCTATCAGAGCGTGCTAGAAGCTCATTGACTTTTGATATACTTTTGTAATGCTCAACTTTTGTGGTATATTGGACTCCCATTTTGATCACTTGTATTTGGTTGTAGATAATTACCAATTGATATGACATTGATGATGGATACTAACACGATATACTTCGATTCGTAACTTATCGCACTTGCTAGTTAACGGATGACAAAAAGGGATAAATCATGTTATTGGTTTATTAATATTGAAAAATTGTATATTCCACCATATTCTCTCAAAGTGTTATTATATCATTATTGTTACTTAATTGTGGAAAAATTACCTTAGATGTTTGAGAATTTCATGTTCATAGCTCGATTGTAGTGTAGACATGTAATTTCGATTTCTTGTTTTCTTTACTTAATTTTAAAATCCTGTAAAGGAAGGGAAGGGTTGTTATCCTACATTGTCGTTCAAAAACCAAATTTATGACGATTTAACAGGTGTTTTGCCTTCCGGATGATGAGAAGGCATGTTCTCATTTTTAGGGAAGAAGATAGGTTATACACTAAAATATTGATTTATGGAGCACTTTATTTAATGTTTATATTAAAAAGTAAGTGTTTTATTTCTATTTTATAAAAACAAATAAATAAATAATTACCTGTCACTTGTCATTCTTACAAGATGTCACTTGACATCTTCTACATTAGCATTTGTCAATTGTCAATTATCCAATTCATAACAATCTTCAAACTAGAAGTTTAAAATTCAAAAATTAAATTGTGATTCTATTAAAATTTATATATACTTTTCTTTATTATCATCATCTATTGTTATAAATTTAACACTTCAAATAAAAACAATATATTTTATTTTTTTTAAAAATTTAAGTCTAATATATAACACATAGGTATATTTGGCAAAACTAACTATAGTTTTGAATTTTTAAAAGATTTAAAATTTTTAGTAGTTCGAGCTTTTTAGCTGGAACCTTTTGAAAAGGTAGAGCTTTTAACCTGTGTTTTATAATTGTATATATGAGATTTAAAAATGATATTATCTTGTTTTTATTATGATTGAATACACATGTTTAATTTTGATTTGAGCAAGTTTTGATTATATGCTCATCTTTAGTACACACAATTCTTAAATGATATGCACATGTGTTACACTATGTGTTTGGATGATATTTATATATGGGATAATTGCGTAAAAAACCAGCAAGTTGTCAGTTTTTTGTGATTAAAACCCTAAACTATTTTTCGTTGCATAGAAAACACCGAACTAACTAAAAATCAGTAACTTAAAGTTTTATCAATGGGTAACCGGTTGAAACCGGTTATCAATCCTACGTGGACTAAATTTTAATATTTGAAACTGATTGTCAAGTATTACACATCATTTAAACTCACATTGATGTTGTAATCCCATTTAAAAATTACAATTTTAAAAATTATCAATGGGGGGGTTTAAATGATGTGTCATACTTGGTAACTGGTTTCAACAATTATAATTTATTCCACGTAGGTTATTTACCGATCCACGTAGGATTGTTAGTTCGGGGTTAATAACGCAACGAAAAATGGTTTGTGGTTTTAATCACAAAAAACTGACAACTTGAAGGTTTTTTTGCGCAATTATCCCTTCATATATTGTTGGATAAATATAGATAATTAAATAAAAAACGAATATCTATTAATTATAAAAAATAGGTAGTTTGACATCAAAAAAAATATTTTTAATACATCTATAATCCATATAATTATCTATAGATGATAATAAGGTATATGTCATGTGTTATAACCTCATTTGATTTGCTACATGTCAATACCACATTTTACCACATGTCATTATTAAAGTCAAATTTAATTATAAATCAAATCAAATCAAATCTATCATAATCTAATCACACTAATATATTAAATATAATACATAATTGACTAAATTTCTAAAAAGCTCTAATTTCTTATAATTTTTATATATATCTTAATAAATATTTATTTTTTTTAAGTTTTTTAAAAAATAAACACATGTAACACATGAGTTTCTAACCTAGTCTCGAATAAAAGGAAATATAATGAAAATGAAACTTTTAATTTCTATATTAGAAACACATACGTACATAGACACACAAATATATACACACACATACATATACACACACACATACACACATACATACATACATATATATATATATATATATATATATATATATATATATATATATATATATATATATATATATATATATATATATATATATATATATATGGGTAGGTTCAATGAAAACCTATATGCATCGGAAACCCGGGAAACACGTTATAGCCATTGGATCAGGTGATGCATCACATAGAATGTTGGTGCATCACGTGGGAATTATGATGCATTTGTGGTGGTGCATGGAGGTTTTCCAAGGTTTTCCGGTCCATGTTGGTTTTCCATTGATCCCCCTATATATATATATATATATATATATATATATATATATATATATATATATATATATATATATATATATATATATATATATATATATATATATTTATATATGATTTAGGTTCAAGTGAGTACCACCTATTACACAGCGCACCCGTAGGTACCACTCGTAAAATTATTTTTTTGAATATTTTTTTCATAAACATGTTTTAATTAACATTACACAGATGATATATGAATTTCACGCAAATTCGAACACTCTAAGTGCATGAAATCACGCATCACATATATGCATGTTCACATATATGCAAAATTATGTAAGTATGCGTTCACATCATTTTTTAGGAGCTAGGAGATGTGAATGTATGTGAAATTTACATATGATCTTCATAATGTTAATTAAAACGTGTTTGTGAAAAAAAAATTCACAAAAAAATATTTTTAAGCGTGGTATCTTCTGGTGCGCTGCGTAACAAGTGATACTCTCTCGAACCATATTCTATATTATATATTACATATAAACATTACAAGATCTCCATCAAAGGCATCTGGTGTATTTACATTTTATGTTGAATGACTGGGAATATTATTATATTTCCATCGTCAAACCATTACTATCCTCCTTGACACCGATTTAAATGTTTGGACTTGAACTTTTGCAACTTGCAAACAATGACCACCTGTTCCACTTTTGCAATTCCGATCACCCTATAATTATAATAGCAGTAGCAGCAATACAAATTTAACCAAAATTTCAAATTCAAAATAAAGACTATTGAAAGTTCACCAGAAAACTTTGGTTTAGGAGCTTGGTATGTTCAAGGTAACACATGGAAAAGGGGTTCACTTTCAGTTTAGTTCAAAAGTAAGTCAACATTGTTGCATTTATCATTAAGCATATGTATTTAGCATTGGCACTTCGGAGAATAATCAAAATATACTGGCAAAGCTTATAGTTTTTGAAAAGGGTAGAAGGCTTTTACCTTTGTTTTTATTAATCTTTATTACATTTTTCAGGATATAAAACATTATTCCATAATGTTGATAACTCTATAATTTATATGGTTTCTGAGTCATATTATGATCATTTTAAGCACCGATACTTTGTAAAATCCATATCATTACTCCAAATTTGTATTTCAGGGCCAAGATGTTAAAAAGAAGCAATCCGAGAGAATTGAGAGCAAACCGGCCTGCGCCCCCCTGTGCTCCACATAGCGTCCCAACTGTCCAGATACGTTCCAGCACACGCCAGCTAAACCCTAGCCGCATACGGGCGCAGGGGGGGCGCAGGCCTGCGCCTGGCCTGTGCTAGTGCGACGCAAAAACGCGTGTTACAGCCTGTGGAACCCTAATCTCGACCTCCCTATAAATACAAGTCGAGGGGCAGCTTTGGAGAGAGTCCCGACGTGTGTGAAAGTGTGTCGAAGCCCTGCCGGAGTGGATCTACGATACGAGAACGAAGACGGTGATTCGCAAGCTACCCAATGGCTCGGATCTATGATTGTGACGGGCATACGATGAGCGGCTAATCCCATTAGCCGTTTTTGGATGATCTACGGCTAAGTTTACTCTTCTTTAATTTCTTATGTTTTGATGTATTCGTATTAAGCGAGATCTATTATGTGTATGCAAATGATAAACATTTGGCTACGATTATGATTATGTGTTGCGATTGGTAAAAGCAAGATAGTTTATCGTGATGTTATTATTCGTGTCGAGTCCATTAGCTTAGGGATTAAGACGAGTATTAATGTTGCATACGCTATGCCGAGAGTTATTGGTTAAAACACGTTTGATTAATTTAGTAGCGCAATTGATTATGTCTATGTGATCGTTGTATGAAATTATAGTGAGTAATACTCATGCCGTGGTGATCCCGTGAATGGTTATTCGTCTCTTGATTGTTTATCTACTACGTTAGTTGTCTTGTCATTAATTTTAGTTACAAAGCAATAGCAAATCATTACTCTAAAACAAATAATTCAAATCCACAAATTCACAATTTAAATGCTTTCAATAAACTTATAAGGCTAATAACCCAATCTTGATTACGACCACACTCCCTGTGGATTCGACCCTTACTTCTCTAGCTAAATAGTGGATTTAAGGATTAATTCTGCGGGTCACAACGACGGCCCATCATGGTATACCTGTCCCCAGGTTCTCTTGCATCATCTTTTAGAGGTTAGCACATACCTTTTCTTGTCATCTCTTTGGGAAAAATAATTTAGTTTCTTATTGATTTTATTTTACGTACGAGCTTTTACTGTTAAGGCAGTAAAAGTGCCTTGGTATGTTGGAAAAGTAACCATCGATCTTTGATAACAGATTTGGCCCTGAAACATAAAAAGCAATGCCCCACATTGCATTGGGTTCTAAAGTATGTGTCATCAGTTTCTTATGGTACCCAATAGTTTGAATGTTTGCAACCCAAATATCCAAGTGCCTTCCATGTACTAAGGGACTCAATCAAAGGTTCTCATTGCATAACAATTTAATAATTCTAGATCAATATTTATTTTTTTGACTTCGTAGGATTTTCTTTTAACAAGTATCTCAAATTTAACGTTATAATATTATAATAAAACCGTAATAGATTCCTTCTCGCTGAAACTATCAAAATTTCTCCTCGCACTATACAACTTTGGTGCTACTTTATAGATTAAAGGGAAAACCGCACAAAATAGCAACCTACCGTACATAAAGTTTTTATTACAGCAACCTACCAAAAATTTCGTCCAAAATAGCATCCTACCATCTTAACTTTTTTTATTAAAGCATTGAACTCTAGAAAATCATTCCATAATAGCAACCATTGATGACTGGGTGTGGTTGGGTGCTGACTAGGCATCCACGTAAGCTGCCATGTCAGTACTGGGTTTGCGCAAAATAGCAACGTACTGCATAAAATAACAATGTACTCCTAAACTTGCAAGATATCACAAAATAGCAATGTATTAATTTTATATATTTTTAACAAAAAACCGAAAATATTTTAAACCTAAAAATTTTTATAATCTTAAACTTAAATTTAATTTAATTAACCAAAAAATATTCGTAAATTTTTTTTCAATCGGTAAAAAATTAAAAATTCAATGTGTTCATCATTTTTTTCATTCGAAGTATAAAACCAATTTATTTTCTTTTTTCCATTTGAATATATAGAAAACTGAAATATTTTTTCATTTGTAATTTTAATTTTTTGAAACGGAAAAAACAACTATTCATTAGAATTTTAAACTTTTTTAAAAGGGAAAAATCAATGAACCATCATGATTTTTAATTTGTTCAAACAAAAAAAAAGAACCATTTATATAAAAATAATGATGCATTATATTGGTTTTGAATTTTTTTCGAATGTAAAAAACGACGGAAATTACGTTTTGTAATTATCAACCGATCAAAATTTTAATTTTTCCTATAAAAAAATGACGTTGTTCGTATAATATTTAAGACTAAAAATATATAAAATTAATACATTGCTATTTTAGGAATATGTTGCTATTTTAGGAGTACGTTGCTATTTTATGATATGTTGCTATTTTAGCGGTACGTTGCTATTTTGCGCAAACCCGGTGCTGACATGGCAGCTTACGTGGATGCCTAGTCAGCACCCAATCACATCCAGTCATCAACGGTTGCTATTATGGAATAATTTTTTTAGAGTTCAATGCTTTAATAAAAAAAGTTAAGATGGTAGAATGCTATTTTGGACGAATTATTTGGTAGGTTGCTGTAATAAAAACTTTATGTACAGTAAGTTGCTATTTTGTGCAGTTTTCCCTAGATTAGAAGATCTGTTAATACTTCTTTCATTAATGACCCGTCTCTGTTTATAACTTGTCGATCGAACTCTATTTGATACAGTTAAAATCAACCAGCATACTAACTGTTGGGTTTCTGCAACCACTATAAGTGTGAGTACCTATATGATTGCATTTGATTTTTTTTTATGTAATGGGTGAATATAATGAATAGTTGTGTAATAGATAACATAAATTTACTGGTATCTCTTGAAACAGCTATATAACCTCTAACTCTGCCCCTCAAACCAATAAAGTTACAACATATATTATACTGATGGATTTCTAGCCAAGCCTGTGTTTGTTGGGTTTTCACTTCTCACACACCATTAAATTCTTTAGCACCATTAGCTATTCAACATCTTAGTTTTAGGTATTTGTGCTAGAAATTTCAAATTACGTTTTGTTTTGTTTGAACTGCAGGCTATTTTTACTACTTCTTATTGAGAATTTGTAGTAGTTTACAAGCTTTGTGTTTGAACTCTAAATGTTTAAAGTGTAGCTCTCTTTTTTAATGAAGATGGTGCTTACATATATATAATAACCTCTAATATATTTATGTGTTGAATGAATTTTTTATTCTGTTTTCTTTTTATGTTAATATTGTTAAATAATGTATAGTGTAGGGGTCTCCTTTGTAAATATGTATTCTATTTATATGAGTTGAATGCAATACACCCATTGAGGGTTTCCACACATTATAGCATGGTATCATGCCTAACCCTAATCCTAAAAGTATTAGGTTGTTTTTTTCCGGTCACCTGACCTCCGGCCGCCTCTCTTGGCCGCCGCCATCGCTTCCGCCCACAATCTCCTTCTGCGCTGCTGCTTCCGATCGCAACTCCCCCTCAGCCGCTGCACTGCCTTCCGGTCGCTGCCTCTGCTCCTGCACCACCGCCGTCGATCTGAAACCCTCGTCGATCCACGGTTCTGTCGCCGTCGTTCTGCCGCCTGCGGTTCTGTTGCCGTCGATCTGTGGCTAAAACCCTAGCCAATATAAACCCCTAACTCACTGGCGGCCGCTCAGCATCTCAAGGCCCCTCCTGCGGTCCTCGGTCACTGCCGCCTGCGTTCATCGGCTGCGGCTGCTACCTGCGCCGCCTGTTGCCGCCTCCTGCTCCTCCCCTTTGCTGCTGCGTCAACTACCTGCCGCCTCTCCTTCCGGCTGTCTCCACTGCCGTCCAGCCCATCTCCCTTGCGCCGATCTGCTGCCCTGCCGTCGCCTGACCAGCAGCATCATCAGCCGCGCTGTCTTCTGTTCGAGTCATCATCAGCCGCAGCACCGCAAACCCTAGGGCCGCCGTCGCATCACAAACCCTAGGGCCGCCGTCTTTGCTTCTCTTGGACCTCGGCCACTGCATCACATACCCTAGGGCAATCACCGCCCCTCGACTGCTGCTGTACGCCCATTCCTTTCGGCATTACCCTCGGTGAGCACGTTCCAATTTTCTTTTTCTTTACAATTATATTTATTTTTCGTGATTACTATTATTATTAGTCATGACTGGAAATAATCCACCACCAACCAACCCAACCGCTTCCCAACTTGTTTTTGCTATCGGTAATGTCTACCCTCAGTTCAGTTTCAAATTAACAACTGATGGGTCTCGCTATAAACTATGGTGACGTATTTTTACTGATGTGTGTAAAGGGGCAAAAGTCATGGGTCATATTACTGGGAAATCCCAACCAACAAGTGTTGATGATGAGGATTGGGAGGCCATTGATTCTCGCATTAAATCATGGTTCTACTCTACATGTGAACCAAATTTACTTAATCTCATCACAAAAGATAACTGCACTGCACACGACCTTTGGGAAGCCTTGGATGCTCATTTCTTGAACAATAAATTATCCCGTAGCCTACAACTTCAAACCCTCTTTCGAAACACCAAAAAGGGAGCTCTTTCTATTACTGATTACTGTCACACTTTAAAAGACATTGCTGACTCCCTTGCTGATGTTGACACTAAAATCACTGATCAGGATCTTGTCTTGCAAATTCTACAGAATTTACCATCATCCTATCAAAGCTTAATTGATGTCATCACACACACCAAACCCTTTCCCTCTTTCCTTGAAGCCAAAAACATGTTACTCCTGCATGAGTCCCGTGAAGACCAACCCGAATCTACCCTTGAATCTTCACCTTCCCTTACCACTGCCCTTTATTCCTCGTCTAGCACTAATAATAATGGCAAAGGGAAAAATAAAAATAATCGGGGATACAGAAACACGGGACGGGTTACATCTAAGGGTAACACGGGAGGGGGGTCTTTTAACAGCACTACTTCTGTCACAGGTTATTCTCATGATGCAGGTCAATCAAGTGCCCCACCAACATTCAACAATCAACTTCTTCAGCTTCTTCAGAATGCATTACATCAGCAATCTCAGGCTTCTCAGTTTGGAGGTAACTATCGTCAGCCGGTGTCTTCCACACCAACTCATGCCGGAAATCACACTCCATCGGCACTCTATGCTGCGCCTCCTCCAGTCTCTCCTGCCAATGCAGCTCCGCCCCAGTTCACAGATCTGGCAGCTCTCTTCAGTTCAATGTCCGCTCAGCCGCCGCAACAGAATCAGGATAACAACTACTATATGGACACTGGTGCAAGCTCCCACATGTCATTCAACCAAGGTAATCTACTTTCTCTTAAACCTTGTGGTAAGTCAAAAGTAATCATGGTTGGTAATGGTGCTTTACTTCCGGTTACTTGCATTGGTGATACATTTCTTCCATTATCACAAAATAAATTGGCACTGAAAAATGTACTTGTTTCTGATCATATGGTTAAGAATCTAATTTCTGTGCGTAAGTTCACTCTTGATAACTGGGTTTCTATTGAATTTGATCCTTTTGGTTTCTCCATAAAGGATCTTGATACAGGGCGTCTCCTTCATCGCTCTGACAGTACTGGTGATCTCTACCCTGTCCTCGAGCCTTCTCCGCCTACTGTGTCCTCTGCCACTGCTATGGTCTCCCTCTCTCCTGATGTATGGCATCGTCGTCTTGGTCATCCGGGCAGCTCTACATTTAATTTTTTACGTTCTCGTAAATTTATATCTTGTTCCAATGCAATGTTACCTACGTGTCACGCTTGTCAATTGGGTAAACATTGTCGTTTGTCTTTTTCAAAGTCGACAACTAAGACTTCACGTATTTTTGAACTGGTTCATTCCGATTTGTGGACATCACCTATTTCCAGTTTGAGTGGTTTTATAAATTATATTCTGTTTTTGGATGATTATTCTCATTTTTTATGGGTATTTCCATTGCGTGTCAAATCTGATGTTTTTCAAGTATTTACTACCTTTCGCGCTTATGTTGTAAATCAGTTTAAAACAGATATACAATCTTTTCAGTGTGATAATGGACGTGAATTCAATAATAGTAAATTACTTGAGCTTTTTCAAAAACATGGCATTAAAGTTCGCTTTTCTTGTCCATACACGTCACAACAAAATGGCAAAGCTGAACGAGCCATTCGCACAATCAACAATGTGCTCCGTACTCTTCTGTTTCAAGCCTCTCTTCCACCAAAATTCTAGGTCGAAGCTCTCAACATGTCTGTTCATCTCCTGAACATTCTTCCCACTACTACTCTGGACTCCAAAACTCCCTGTGTGATCTTGTACGGCACGTTCCCGGTCTTTACACACTTGCGTGTTTTTGGTTGCCTCTGCTATCCAAATCTCTCTTCTACAGCCCCAAACAAGCTTTCCCCTCGCTCTACTGCTTGTGTATACCTCGGGCCTTCCCCTTGTCATCGGGGTAATCGATGCTATGACCTAGTCACCCACCGTATTCTCATCTCACGTCATGTGATCTTTGATGAAGATCACTTTCCGTATCCTTCGTTCAATGCCCCACCCTCTCCCTCTGCGTATGATGCTTTCATTGACGACGCCACCACATCCACTGTGATGACTAACGAACCTATTGCATCCACCACTCCCTCAGATAATTCTTCTACTGAACCTACCTCCAGTGACTCGCTCATTCCCTCTAGTGATGCTCCTACAGCCGATGACCCACCTCATTCGTCTGTCGAACCTCACTCTTCGCCCAGGTCTTCGGAATCAATTCAACCTGAAGCTGTCACTTCTTCACCACCTCCGGCTCATACCTCAACCCATCCCATGACGACCCGATCGCGTACTGGCAGTCTCAAACCTCGCCAAATTCTGAACCTGTCAGCTGTTGAATCTCTTTCCCCAATTCCCAAGTCCTCGGCTCAGGCAATTCGTGATCCCAATTGGAAGGCAGCCATGGACGCTGAAATGTCTGCCCTTCTCTCCAATCATACGTGGGGTCTTGTTCCCCCTCCACCAAAGGTCAACATTGTTGGGTGTCGTTGGTTATATCGCCATAAGTTCGATAGTCAGGGTCGCCTTGAGCGTTACAAGGGCCGTCTGGTGGCTCAAGGTTTTTCTCAAATGCCTGGATTTGACTATGACGAAACTTTCAGCCCTGTTGTCAAACCAGTTACTGTCAGAATGGTCCTAAGCATTGCCCTCTCCCTAAACTGGCCGATTCATCAGCTTGATGTTAAAAATGTTTTTCTTAATGGCGAATTATCCGAGGAAGTTTATATGAAACAGCCGCCTGGCTATGTTCACTCTTCTTTCCCACAGCATGTCTGTCGCCTTCGAAAAGCCCTGTACGGTCTCAAACAGGCTCCCCGTGCTTGGTTTCATCGATTCACTGTCTTCATTACTTCTCTCGGTTTCCATTCAAGTAAATCTGACAGTTCTCTTTTTGTTTATCATCATGGTTGTGATACCATCTACCTTCTACTGTATGTAGATGATATTATTTTAACAGCTTCCTCCCAAGCTCTGGTCAATTATGTCATCTCTCGTTTGTCATCTGAGTTCAAAATGAATGACCTTGGCGCTCTCTCCTTCTTTCTAGGGGTCTCCGCTATACGCTCTTCTTGGGGCCTTTTTCTGTCTCAATCAGTTTTTGCCCAGGAAATCATTTCTCGTGCTGGCATGGACACTTGTCATCCTTGCTCGTCACCGGCTGAGACAAAGTCCAAACTACCCTCCTCTGGCAAACCAGTCGATGATCTCACTCTCTATCGTAGTCTTGCAGGTGCATTACAGTACCTCACGATCACTCGTCCGGAAATTGCATATGCTGTACAGCAAATATGTCTGTATATGCACGATCCTCGCCAACCACATCTGAATGCCCTCAAACGCATTCTTCGTTATGTGAAGGGTACCCTTACTCATGGTCTTTTTCTCCGCCCATCATCTATAAATCGTTTGGTCTGTTACACTGACGCTGATTGGGCCGGTTGTCCTGAAACACGCCGGTCCACCTCTGGGTTCTACATCTTCCTAGGTGACAATCTTGTGGCTTGGTCCTCTAAACGCCAACATGTTGTCTCCCGTTCAAGTGCCGAAGCCGAATATCGTGGTATTACTAACGTTGTTGCCGAATCTGCCTGGCTTCGTAATCTTTTGATTGAGTTACATCTACCTCTTTCACGTGCCACAGTTGTTTTTTGTGATAATGTAAGTGCCATGTATTTACCTAATAACCCAGTACAGCATCAACGAACCAAACATGTGGAACTTGACTTACACTTTGTAAGAGAACGTGTTGCTTTGGGGCAAGTGCGTGTGTCGCATGTGCCTTCCTCTCATCAGTTAGCAGATATATTTACTAAAGGTTTTCCTACACAGCTGTTTTTACAATTTAAGTCCAGTCTTAGCATCAGTCCTCCTCCAGCTGCGACTGAGGGGGGTGTGTTAAATAATGTATAGTGTAGGGGTCTCCTTTGTAAATATGTATTCTATTTATATGAGTTGAATGCAATACACCCATTGAGGGTCTCCACACATTATAGCAAATATGAATTTGTTACAGGTAATTTGATAGCTTGGAGATGAGTTTGTGGTTATAAATGTTGAGTACCCTATCATAGGACATGCTCACATGGTACCTCTTTCAACATAATTGTCTTCACACACTTTTCTGTTACAATAACATTAGCTTCCTATTTAACCAATATAGTCAACTAATGACTTTTTTCTTGATTTTTGAAATTTGTTATTTCTTTCTAAATTAATTGAAAATCCATGAATTTTCTTCAAATATCTATTACTATATATTAAAGTGGCTTAAATAGTTATCTTCTTCATGAGTTCTGCCTATTCAACTCTTCCTTTGACCATGATAGCCTCCATTAGTCATCTTAGTTTACTCCTAAATGTTCTTTTTTCCTTCATTTTGATATATTACTCTATTACAATATACCTTGTTCTTTTAATTAGTCTTATAAAATTCTTCTTGTCTCCTAGCCAAGCCTCATGGTGTTTGGTATATTTTCTTAATTACTTTTACTTAACTAATCCAACATCGCCTCATTCATCTAAGCTCGCATCTGTCATCTCATCTAATGAAGCTGGAATTTGACACTTTCTGCTTTATCAAATGATCCTTTTTTTAATCTTTTCTTTTTACAAAGATCCTTAGATGTTATTGCTCTTATATTGCCCAATACTTTTATTTCACTTGATTAATCATGTACTTTTCTAATCATATTGAACAAAATTCATTATTTATAAAAACTTGGACAATGTTTTTTATGGTAAATATTTACCATCTTGATACTCAAATTGAATGCACTAATAATTTCAAAAGCATGTTTAGTATAATTCCCCCTGGATAGTTTAGAAAAAGAAAGCGATGGATATAATTCCAACCTTGAACCCTATGTCAGTTTGCTAAAGAAAACTTAGAGATCGGAAATTCCCAGCGTCCCGTGTCCTTCCCCGAGCCGGGATTCGCCTAAGTTCTTGATCCCTTGCGCCTACCGCCTGGTTTCAATGAGATCATGAGTTCTGCCTATTCAACTCTTCCTTTGACCATAATAGCCTTCATTAGTCATCTTCAATCAGGCTAGTTTAGTTCATTAAATATCAATGGCAATTGCAGACCGTTCATTCTCTTCATCATTTGTAATCTGAGTACCACAATGATTCTTTTAATCTTTGTCTGCCCAGTGTCTACAGTTTCTCCCAATTTCAATTTCTTTCTCCTCTCTGCAATTTATACTTGTCTTCTCCTCTCACTTGCAATCGACTTAAGTTTAGTCAGTTAAGGTATTTTTCCTTTTTTCATTATAAATTTCTCAATTTTTGCTTGCATTTGGGTTCCAGACGCTCTTGTATGAAAGCTGCCCAACTGTATCCTCATGATTTCACTTCTGGATAATCTCCATGGGACTTTCCAACATCTAAAACTTTTGTTTTTCGGTTGTGTTTGAACATGAATGTAGAAAATAAAGCAGATACGGAGCATTAACTTAGCCTGAAAAACCAATAAAAATACTCTAAAAAGAGAACCTAAATAGTCTATGAAGACACACAAGTATTTCTCAATCTAGCTTAATTTGCATTTTGCATTTTGTGATCCTGATGTTATTTGCTGGATTGAGTGACCTGTGCATTGCTTTTGAAGCGAAGCCTGGCTTTTACAAGTGGCTTCTAAAAATTCATCTGAACATCAATAGATGTGGCAGTGACTCAACATACAAGAGCTGCAGAGGTGCACTTAGTGTCATTTGTATCTTCTATGGAACTCATAATCATTTCAACCACATATACGGGTAAATTCATATGTTATTTGGGGCATGCTTTATATCGACTTGTTTTAGATTCCTCTATGTTTGCCGCCTAACTAGACCACCAAATTCTTGAATGTTTATCCTTGCTGCAAATTATTGATTTATGATTCAACGCCTTTCGTCTTCATTTTCCGGGCAGTAACAGAATCATGTGGATGTAGTTGAAGATGTTTTTTTGTGAAATTTTTTATCTACACCTTTTATTTATTATGACATTGCAAGGATAAAATTAGGAGGAATATAAGACCTAACTTTGCTTGCCATCTTGTGCAGGTGTAAGGAGCTGCTACGATGAAGCCATGGATTACCACTGTGGTGTTGGCATGGAGTTGGGCATTCATTGTGGAGCTAAATATGTTTTGTGTCATTTTTTGTTTGAGAAGTATATAACCAAACCGTGTCATATTAAAATTTTAAACTTTTCTCTACGGTCAATTTTATTGGTTTACATTTTAGGACATTCGTATCGGCCGCCGCAACGCACGGGTATCATAACTAGTATAATAATTATATATAATGTATTGGCTTCAAAATACATGTGATAAAAAACAGATAAGATTATTTTATGTTATATTTTTTATTTTCGAAGATATGATTCGGACACTAGCATCGATATCCATGGACCATGTTATATTATATATACATACATTTTTCATATCTCCTAAACCAATAGAAGCCTCCCACTTGGCCATCCATCATTGGTTGTTGAGTTTTTTTTAATTTAAACTTTTCCTAATTCTTTTTTTTTGTTTTGGTTTTTATTTTATAATTTAAAAAGTTTTCATATTCTTTTTATTCTTTTTTTTATTTTGGTTTTTTTTTTAATTTTAAGATTTTATTTTTTTTTAATTTTAAACTTTTCTTATATATACATACATTTTCCATATCTCCTAAACCAATGGAAGCTTCCCACTTGGCCAACCACATTGGTTGTTGGGTTTTTTTTTTAATTTAAACTTTTCCTAATTCTTTTTTTTTTTTTTGTTTTGGTTTTTATTTTTAATTTAAAAAGTTTTCATATTCTTTTTATTCTTTTTTTTTATTTTGGTTTTTTTTAATTTTAAGATTTTAATTTTTTTTAATTTTAAACTTTTCATAATACACCCTTATCTTTATGTTATCTTTTAATTAACGCAATTATTTTAATAAACTTTTTTACTCCTCTTTTAACATTTATTATTACAATATTTTATTACACATTTAAAATTATGATTTTAATTATACATATGTTGAAGTTATTCATTTGAAACTATTATGTTATGTTTAATTGTATGAAAAAGAATCTAGTATTAAAATGCACAATATAAAATTCTAATGAAAATGTTTAGAATTAAAATATAACTAATTAATATTCAGATTTTGTTGAAACATGACCGACCATGATTGGTTGTTTTTTTCCTTTTAATTTTAAACTTTTTATAATACACTATTATCTTTGTGATATCTTTTATTTAATATCTTTATATTAATAAATTTTTGTTTAATCCTCTTAACATTTATCATTACAAAATTTTCTTACACATTTAAAATTATGATTTTATTTACACATATGTTTAAAGTTATCTTTTAAAACTATTATTTTTTTCTTTTTTTTTTTAATTTTAAACTTTTCATAATACATCATTTTCTTTGTGTTATATTTTGTTTAATTCCATTATTTAATAATTTTTTGTTTAGTCATCTTTTAACATTTACTATTACAAAATTTTCTTACACATTTAAAATTATGATTTTATTTATACATATGTTTGAAGTTATCTTTTTAAACTATTATGTTTTGTTTAATTATATAAAAAAGACTTTATTATTCAAATACAGAATACATGATTCTAATGAAATTGATTTATAATTAAAATCTAACTAACTGACATTCAGATTTTGTATTAAATATGATCATGTTTAACATTGAACATTATTATTATAACGTTGGTAAGTCCTAATCGATGTATTGGAAACATTACCATTATAACTTTATTGATTTGGTCGTAAAACCAACAAATAAAATTGGCGATTAAACTTAATCAATGTCAGAATTTCGAAATATGATTATGAATATTTAATTATTCAATTCTGGTTCCGACCGGATTTAATAAGGCATGCTTTGTAAGTTTAGCATTGCAAATCTACCAAACCAATTACAGGAATTAACTAATAGTATCATTTGGCTTGCTTATTGAATATATATATATTACTATATCAGCTTTCCAGTTTCACTCTTCGATTCTGATTTATTTGGGTTTCGTTATTTGAATTGTTTGAAAAATATTTATTCTATTATTTTTTATATTTATTTTTGTAATTAGTATTTTAGATTCCGCAGTAACGCACGGGTATTCAACAACTTGTATATATACATTATCAAATAGGATCAACCAACCACATTTTTTTTTATATTTAAAATTTTCATAACACACCATTGTCTTAGTGTTATCTTTTATTTAGCCCTTTTATTAATAAATTTTCGTTTAGTGCTCTTTTAACATTTATTATTACAATATTTTTTTGCGCACTTAAATTTATGATTTTAATTGTACTTATGTTTGGAGTTCGCATTTGAAACTATTATGTTATGTTTAATTGTATGAAAAAGACTTTATTAATTCAAATGCACGATAATTAAAATGGAACTATTTAGCATTTAAATTTTTTTAGTAAATATGATCATGTATAACATTGAACGTTCAAACAATTCAAACAAAGATTGAAATTGGAAAGCTGATATTTCAAAAAACAAGACAAATATTATCGTCATATGATTGGTTTTCTAGATTTTGCAATGCTAAAATTACAAACAATGTCTTATTAAATCGGATCAGAACCATAATTAACTAATTAAATATTCATAACCATAATATGAAATTTTGACATTGAACGTCAATTTAATTTGTTGGTTTTCCAACCAAATCAAAAAAAATTGTAACGGTTGGGATCAACCAACCACGTTTTTTCTTTTTTCTTTTTTTTTTTTTTGTTAATTTTAAATTTAAATTTTTCATAACACACCATTATCTTAGTGTTATCTTTTATTTAGCTATTTTATTTTAATAAATTTTCATTTAGTACTCTTTTAACATTTATTATTACAACTATTTTTCTTACACACTTAAATTTATGCTTTTAATTGTACTTATTTTTGGAGTTGTCTTTTGAAAATAGTATGATATGTTTAATTGTATGAAAAAAACTTTATTATTCAAATGCACGATACAAATTCTAATGCAATTGTTTTATAATTAAAATGTAACTATATAATATTTACATTTTTTTTATTAAATATGATCATGTATAACATTGAAAATTACTATTATAACATTGACAAACCCTAATCGATGTATTAGAGACATTACCGTTATAATTTTTTTTGATTTGATCGTAAAAAGCAACAAATTAAATTGACGATTAAATCTAATCAATGTCAAATTTTCATATTATGATTATGAATATTTGTTCTGATCCGATTGAATAAGACATTTTTTGTAATTTTAGCATTGCAAAATCTAGAGAGTCAATCATAAGAACCAACTAATTGTATCATTTGTCTTGCTTTTTGAAATATCAGCTTTCCAATTTCACTTTTTGTTTAAATTTTGAAAAGTATTATTATTTTTTTAATTAATATTTTAAACCCCGCAACAACGTGCGGGTGTCAATACCTCGTTATAGTATATGGACTTCCAACACAAACTCCTACGCTTTCTTTTCTTTAAAAATAATTAATTGAATTTTAATGTTGAAATTAACTAATGATAACATATAACTTTTAATGATTTCAAAAATAATAAATACTAGGAATGTGTGACCCACGCGTTGCAGCGGGATCATAAATTGTATTTTTATAAATATATTACTTTAAAATAATTAAATAACATTAGCTACCGATCGTGAATCTCAATTGATGATCATTTTATGCTTTCAATCTAAGTTTATAAATGGAAAGAATGTGATTGATCAACCAACTAAATAATAAAAAATTTGTCATTCTAATATTAATTAAGACGAAAAACAATTTTATGTTGGAATGTAGAAAAGAAGAAGGCGATCATAATGATATATTTGCGTATAATATAATATATTAAACGTTATAACACAGAAATAAAACAATTATATATTATGTATGAAATATAATAATTAGTTAGTTGTATACCTACTTGCCTAATAAAATAGTTCCGACAATAACAAATTTTATATCAGATTTAGATTAAAATAATGCGATTATAATAATATATTCAAATTTTAATAAAATATAATATATCAAAAGTTATCACAGGAAAACAAAAATGTTATATATCATATATAAAGTAATAAAAAAAATTAGTCGTTACCTGCCAGCCAGCTAGCTTTACCATTCGTTGAACGAAAGAGTGCGATCGATTAATCAACTAAGTAATAAAAAAATTCTTTTAAAGTAACTTGAGACGAAATACAATTTTATGCTAAAATGTAGTTTAAATGAAAGTGATCATAACGATATATTTGTATAACAAACGTTTTAATAATACAACAAAACAATTATATATTATATATAAAAGCATATATTTAGGCAGCTGCATGCCTGCCTAACGAAAATGGTTCCAACGACGATAAATTTTATATCAGAATGTAGACAAAAATAATGCGATCGTAATAATATATTCAAATTTTAATAAAATATAATATATCAAAAGTTATCACAGGAAAATAAAAATGTTATATAATATATATAAAGTAATAAAATAAGACAGTTGCTTAGCTGTCAGCTTTAGACAGCCTGCTTAGGATAGCGTAAAAGTTACGCATGTTTGTAATTGTTATATATATAACTAGGGTGTGCAACCCGCGCATTACAGCGGGATCATAAATTGTATTTTTATAAATATATTACTTTAAAATAATAAAGTAACATTAGCTACCGATCGTGAATCTCAATTGAGGCGATCATTTTATGCTTTCAATCTAAGTTTATAAATGGAAAGAATGTGATTGATCATCCAACTAAATAATAAAAATTTTGTCATTCTGAAAATAGTTGAGACGAAAAACAATTTTATGTTGGAATGTAGAAAAGAAGAAGGCGATCATAATGATATATTCGTCATTTCATATAATATAATATATCAAACGTTATAATACAGAAATAAAACAATTATATATTATGTATGAAATATGATAATTAGTTGTATACCTACCTGTCTAATAAAAAAGTTTGGCGATAATAAATTTTATATCAGAATGTACATTAAAATAATGTGGTCATAACAATATATTCAAATTTTAATAAAATATAATATATCAAAGGTTATCACATGAAAACAAAAATGTTATATATCATATATAATGTAAAAAAAAATTAGTCGTTTAGCTGTCAGGCAGCTAGCCTTACCATTCGGTTAACGAAAGAGTGCGATCGATTAATCATCTAAATAATTAAAAAAAAATTTTTTAAAATAGCTTGAGACGAAATACAATTTTATGTTAAAATGTAGTTTAAAGGGAAGTGATCATAACGATATATTTGAATGTTTATAAAATATAACAAACTTTTTAACAGAACAACAAAACAATTATACATTATACATAAAATCATATATTTAGGCAGATGCATGTCTGCTTAACGAAAATGGTTCCGACGACGATAAATTTTATATCATAATGTAGACAAAAATAATGCGATCGTAATAATATATTTAAATTTTAATAAAATACAATATATCAAAAGTTATCACTTGAAAACAAAAATGTTATATAATATATATAAAATAATGAGTAAATTACATAAATGGTCCCTGTGGTTTGCATAAAACTTTGGATACGGTCCCTGTAGTTTCAATTTTGCATAAACGGTCCTTATTATCACTGTTTACTTGCGAAAATGGTCCCTCTGTCGTTAACTTTAACAAACAAGTGGTTAAATCTTTTATAATGACCATTTTACCCTTTTCTTTGATAACATTTTGGTCCCTCAAGTTTGTAGTTCATTTTAGTTTTGGTCCCTCAAGTAAATTTTTTTATTTAACTCTTTTATTATTATATTATTATTATTATTATTATTATTATTATTATTATTTATTATTATTTTAACTTTTTACGTATTAATTTTTTTGTTTATTGAGTTTCCTATATGTTAACATATTTTATAATTTAAATTACAAACTTAATTATTTCTTTTTATTATAAACAACCCTATCAAATTAGAATCCATTTTTTTTAGCTTTTTCAAATGAAAAATACGAATATTTTATATTGTAGTTTCCAAACCGTAAAATTTTGAACCTTAAACTTTTATTTTTTTTTTTCAAACGAAAAGAAGTTACTAACCATACATGTTTTGAGTTTTTTCATTTTAAAATGTAAAAAGCTACGAAGACCAATCCGTTCTTTATTTCTTTTCTGACCAAAAAATTCAACCCATTTCGATTTTTGTTTTGGAAAACGAAAATAAATACAAACAATTCTGTTATTAGTTTTTGCAAACGAAAAAACCACGAATAATTTTGATTTTCTGTTTTACCAAACAAAAATCAATTTATTTTTCTAGTTTTTAAACCAAACCATTACCTTTTATATTTTTTCTCCGAACGAAAAACTACGAACCATTATGCTTTAAAGTTATTTAAAAAAATGAAATAGTGTGTAGCCTTTTTGTTTGGAAAAATTAAAAAAATGGAATGGTTTTTAGTTTTTTACTATTGAAAAAAGTTTAAAACGTAATGACCAGAATAACATAAAAATCGAACAAAAAAATAGACCCATTTTGATTTTTTAGCTTTTTCCAAACGTACAAAATACGATTTTTCAAAAATGAAATAGTCTATTTTTTTGTTCGGTTTTTATGTTATTCTAATCATTACTTTTTAACTTTTTCCAATCGTAAAAAAACTAAAAACCATTTCATTTTTTTGTTTTTCCGAACAAAAAGGTTACACACTATTTCATTTTTTAAAAAAACTTTAAATCGTAATGGTTCGTAGTTTTTTGTTCGGACAAAAAAAAAATAAAAGGTAATGGTTTGGTTCGAAAAACTAGGGAAAAAAATAGTTGTTTTTTGTTTGGAAAAACTGAAAATCATAATTATTCGTAGTTTTTTCGTTTGCAAAAACTAATAACAGAATTGTTTGTATTTACTTTCGTTTTCCAAAACATAAAATCGGAATATGTTGGTTTTCGTAGCTTTTTACGTTTAGAAAATGAAAAAAATTAAACAAGAATGATTAGTAACTTTTTTTCGTTTGTAAAAAGAAATAAAAGCTTAAGATTCAAATTTTTTTGGTTTGGAAAACTACAATATAAAATATTTGTATTTTTTTCATTCGAATATGCTAAAAAACGAAATGGATTCTAATTTTTACGTTTAGAAAATGAAAAAAATTAAACATGAATTGTTTAGTAACTTTTTTTCGTTTGTAAAAAGAAATAAAAGCTTAAGATTCAAATTTTTTTAGTTTGGAAAACTACAATATAAAATATTTGTATTTTTTCATTCGAAAATGTTAAAAAAACGAAATGGATTCTAATTTGATACTATTGCTTATAATAAAAAAATTAGTTTGTAAATTGAAAAATATATTAAAATATAAATCAATAAATAATAATAATAATAATAATAATAATAATAATAATAATAATTTTTATAATAATAATAATAATAATAATAAAAGAGTTAAATAAAAAATTTACTTAAGGGACCAAAACTAAAATAAACTACAAACTTGAAGGACCAAAATGTTATCAAAGAAAAGGGTAAAATGATCATTATAAAATATTTAACCATTTGATTGTTAAAGTTAACTGCAGAGGGACCATTTTCGCAAGTAAACATTGATAATAAGGACCGTTTATGCAAAATTGAAACCACAGGGACCGTATCCAAAGTTTTATGTAAACCACAGGGACCATTTATGGAATTTACTCTAAAATAATAAAATAAAACAACTGCTTATCTGTCTGCTTGAGCTGCCTGGCAGCCTGCTTAAGATAGCGTAAAGCATGTTATAAATTGTTATATATATAATTTGTATTTAATATTTAAGTTTGATGATTTAATAAAATCTATATTATCTGAAAATAAATATCTTTGGACATAAAATGTATCAATACAAATATCTTGAAACAACAGGTTGTTAATGAGGTTAACAATATGCAACGGCGGTATAGTTTTAGAGAGCAGAAATGACCAAAACTTGAAGGAAAACGCATCATTTGTTGGATGATGTATGAATAATGCTCCGGATTTGATCATTTCTGCTCTAGACAAAAAGATTTATTTGTACCGTGTACAACGATCAAGATTCTCATCAACGGTATGATATATATTCCTAGGCTTATATAGAAAAGGAGTTGCTCGATGAAGCTATTTCTTGCAATTAGATCTACATTTATACAAAGAGGTAAAATGTCGCTAAAAGGGCTAAAATATGACCACCCCACAATGAATCTTTCTTGCATGCAGCATCAGTATCCTTCCATCAAGATTGTATCTTGGGAACTTGGTTCTTGAATTTGTTAATAACCCTAGTGAATAACCCGGATTCGGGGTTTATACATAACCACCCATGACCCAACTTGTAGGGAATTGAACCGGCAAAGCTAATTCTGCTGTTTTATAATATTGAACTTGCATTTAACTTGCTCGGTATTCGAAAACGAGACCTGCTGCTACACTTTTTGCTCTTCCATGCCCAAAAAACTTGGCAATAATAGCCAATGCAAATTCTGGGGCACTTGAAAGACCCCGGCATGTGATTAGTCTACCATCGATGACCACTTGAGAACCGACTATGGTGTTGCTCTCGAGCTTGCTCAGCACAGATGGATGAGCAGTTGCTTTCTTGTTCTGAAGCAAGCGTAATTTTGATTTAGTCGGTAGAAAAGACTAGCCAGCCTTTCTTTTAGAGCGGGTGACTAATACTTGGCTCATTGTTGCAAACAATACAATTTTCCAGAAAAGGTGTCCAACTTGTGCTATGTTTTTGGCAAAAAAAAAAATGGTTTTGGACAAAGATACCAAATATGATGGCTATGAAATGCATTTTGGTAGTTCATCCGAAACTGTTTATTCTTAGAAGTATACTTCTTTTGCATTTTGAAAGAATCGACAGTTTGTTTCCGAGAATTGCTATGTTTGATGTTTCAGAAAGTTGATCACTCCTGTTTGAACGGTTATTAATATTGAAAGAGAATTGCATTCAATGCCCCACATGCTGTGGTTTAAACTTACCTGCAGCAGGCCTTGTTTATGAAGAATTGAAGGTGAAGAACAAATCGCACCATATTTTCGTCCATCGGAAACTTGTTCTTTAAGCAACTTCTTCAGAATCTTGGATTTGTTTAATCGCTCTACGCCAGACCCTCCTCCCTAGAAATTTGTATTCAGAAACATAGCATGCATAAAGAGGCTTAGAATGATGGAGATTCTAAAAACATGAATAAACTCACTTTGTTTGCCTCACCGGTAGGATAATCAAATCAAATACTGATTCAGCAACATTCTTAATTAACTTGTCTGCAACAATTTTTATGCCTTGAGACCCCAAAATTGGCAAAGTTTTTTCAACCGAAGCAACCGTAACATCTACTTTAGCTCTTCGTAAAATATCCACAACTGTAACCACCTCAATATCTTCAGATCCATTTGCAATTGGAATGAGAACCTGTGGTGATCGAGTGTAAATAAATTGTTCATAGTCATCACTTCATAATTCATATGGTGCTACAAAAATTCCACATGAGAAATATCTAAATAGATAAACATGAATGAGAACAAGATTTATTATCTGGATGATCGATCATGTTCTTTCGCACCTAGATCCAAATTAAATAAACAAGGGACATGTAACAGCTGTCTTTATTGTTCCCAAAACTTGTATCTTCTCCATTCATAACGACTAACAATTTCCCGTTAAAGATATCAAGCAATAAATACAATGTTTCTGCTCACTGAATGACATTCCCAATCTTAAAAAGACAACTTACTCGTGTATTTGTATCATTACAGCTGCAGTGGACCCATAAGTATTGGTTTGTAATGTTAGGAAAAGAGTACTATATTCTCTCCTGGTTATCAGAAGTGATATAGAAGACTGACACCAATTTCCTGATGATGTTGATATATTAACATTTAATGCTCCGAGCTATATATATGAAGTTAAACCATAATCAAATCTCATAAATTAAAAAAGATGATATTCTTACACGAGGGATATGATCAACAGCCCACTCAACTTCATTGAACTCTTCCTTCCGAGAAGTCTCATCAGCGGTGTCCATTAGCTTGTACAGAATTGAAAAGATAAAATGTTAACTCACATTGATCATCCAAAAGTCCATAACAAAGACATCACATCTATTATGGGATTGGGTCCTAAGTACATTATAGTAATAAAGAAATGTTTAGTCAATCTCTAGCTGGATTAGGGAGAAGGCATTAACTCGCTAGCCTTTTATAATAAAAAAACCGATATAATTTACTAATAAGGCGAACACCAGCAGATCAAATCCTGACATGCAAGAACTTATAGGCAGGTGGCCTTTTTGGTATGTTTATGACATAGTTGTGCTTATAAAATTTTATTTCAATATTAAAAAATCTAGTAGGACCTGACACAAATCTTAATCAGCCATGCAATCTCGTCAGGTTTGAAATGAACTGTGAACATGTGAAAATATATTTGATGGGAACTAACTATGTAGAGTGTGGTCTAAGCTCTCAGTTTAGTGCCAACTGCTAAGTGTGAATTCGGTGGTTCTAAATTATAAGTACCCAGATGAAATCTTCATGTTCATTTTTGTTAACAACTAACCAAGATTTATACCAGTCAAACTCAAGCCAGATGGAAATGTAAGAAACAGGTCTCACCAAAAATTTTCCCATCTCCATGGAAGAAGATTCCCCAAAAAGTTGCTCGACTAGTGATACAGAAAACTGAAAGCAGGTACCAGGGCCACGACTTGTTGTTAATCCTTCGGAAACTTGAATGTTTGTTTTTACGGCTCGGAAAGTTGGAAGTTTGTGAAAAAATGCTGGATGACAAGTTGTCTGCAGGTGGGAGGAACACACGTTCGTAACTAGAATACCAAGCACGTATATTTTTAAGATGGAACAAAATGTAATGCTAATTTTAGAAGATGCATATATATCATGTGGTACAAAATACAAGATGCATATATATACCTTCTTCCTCTTGAGAAGACCCCATGGCAGAAGAGTGACAGCGGGGGCAGCACAAATAGCCCCATATAACCGTTTCTCCTCAGCTTGCTTCCTGGTAATAGCTTCAAGTGTTTTACAATCTCTCAGACGGACAGAACCAGGCATGCCTCCCTAGAGAAGCATAAGTGAGACAAGTAATGAAGAAATACCATAATTGAAGAGAAGAAAAATAGAGAGAAAACACGTCCGGAACAACAAATGTGTTGATGTAGGTAATAAATTATAATCTGTCTTAAAAAATTATTTGTGTTTATCATGGCAAAATTCCAACATATCAACAAAGGTAATCCTTGAAAACTATTTGTGTTTTAAAGTTTTCTTTATTCCATACACAGTTTAAGGTTGGCAGGCACAGTCACTGATATGTCACATTATTGAACTTGTCTGTTAGATGGCAAATTCGTAGGGTTTGATATGTCACATAGCTTTTCGGAGACATTAACCCCAGATGAGGGAACGCCATGCAGCGTATGGTGTATTTTAGTAGGGTTTTTTCACATTATAATCTTATTGATTCTGTACTAAGATAACCTTGCAAACTGTATTCACTTCCATTTTATCATCAAGATCAAAGCATGCCAAACAAAGTGAATCTAACTACTTGAGAGGTATGAGTAAAATCACATGATGACACTTAATTGTCGTAAAATAGAGATGATATATTATTAAAAAGAACATTATACGAAATATCAGTGATACACAGTTACAACTCAACGAACAAGATTTCAACTTTGGAGATCTTACAGGAAGTGCAACAAGATCGAAAATTTGATCTGAACATTCAGAAATGGATGTATCAGCAACAAGTATGGTACCCCCGGAAAGTTTAACTTCTAGTTCAGGCTCCACCGAAGCAAGAACCACATCTGCACCAGCTTGACGTAGCACATTCACCATTATAACAGCTTCCATTTCTTCTGTACCAAATCCAATTGGGATCAAAACCTACAAAAATTTCTATATGTGAGAAGCATATGCATTTTTTATCACCTGTATCTTTCATGAGTTAATTTCATAGTTACCTAATTCGCGGTACGAAATCGCAATTCGCTAGGTTTCTAAAATTCGGTACGAAGGGGGTAGGCTCATTTCGGTACGTTCCGGTACGATGTACCATATAATGCGGTACGGTGTACCATATAATGAGGTACGATGTACCATATATTATATATTCTTACTTATTAGTTATTACTTTGTTACTATAATTTAAAAGACATAATAAACTTAAAAATTAAAACATAAACTTGATTTTTTCATAACAGAAGTACATAAGCAAAAGTACAGAACAGAATCACAGATTCAACAGAAACATAGATAATCAGAAATGCAAAAAGCCAAAAACATAAGCAGCAGTAGCAGTCCGATTCTTTCCAAACACCATTATTAAATTTTGAGAGTAGAAGTGTAGAAAGTTGAGAGAGTTCTTCTTTCTTAGATGTGATGTAAGTATTATTCAGAGTTTCAGACTTGAGAATTGGGACATATTTATAGATTAAAATCAGAAGGTGTTAGGAAATTAGAATTATTAAATTAGAAATTAATAGGAATTAGGATTTAGGAAATGCAGCAGTAGCCAATCACTCAATTAGAAACTAATAGGAAACGCAGCAGGCAATCAAGCAGCAGGTGAAGGAAACGAGCGGTTTATTATAGAAATTCGAAAAGGGAGTCGAATTCGAACAGTCGATTATAGAAACAAGCAGTCTGTGGCCGCACGAAATTCAAACAGTCGATTCGAATTGGGTCTGATCGGTTCGAATTGGGTACACGAGTTTCACTGATTGAACACGCAGAATTGCACACGAAATGAACACGAATTTCTTTAATTGAAAACGCAGAATTGCACACGATTAGAACACGAATTAAACGAATTGAATTCGATTTGGGTTACCGAATTGGACGGCGATCGGAACGCTATCGAATTGCGATTCGGTTCGTGGCGATTGGAACGGAAATCGTGGCCTCTTGGGCGAATTAGGTAACTATGGTTTGACTAATAACTCATAAGCTTGATCACCCAAAGTCCCAACCACTCGTACGTTTAGACTTTAGACGTTTAGTAACACAACATTTGTTTTGTTGATTAGACAAGGAACTACTCCATTCACCTTACTACCTCCCAAGTTCCAGTAGAATCTGAAAGACTCCCTACACTACTGGCGTTACTAGGTCCCAAGGTTCTTTCATTTTTCTTGACTTTTCTTACCCTTCGAGAGGATCGCAACCTGACTCTACAATTTCTTACTAATTTGTTTATAAGATCTATATATTTCCCTATCGTTCTAAAAATATTATTTCTTTTCTACTCCAAAAGATGAGACTTGAGATAGAGTATTCTAGCAACATGTAGGCGGTAACACTTTTCATAATGAAATTATGCACCATTTTCCCCCTCAAAATCTATATGAATCTGAATCCTAACTTTGAATCAATGCATGTGTTCCCCTTTTCTTCTTTTCCAAATTAAAGAAACGGGGTACATAACATCAAAGTTATCATGTAATAACGTAATTCCTACACTTCAATAAAGCATTACAGTTCAGTGACCAACTAATATACATTAGATAAAGTATAAGAAAACTCTCAAATTGTACCAAAATAACAAAGTCCACTTTGCCTTCCCAGAAATCTGATCAGAAGTAATCCTCAAATTTATCACGAGGCAAAACATATTCCTAATTATCACGATTTATAATAGCAAAA
Source organism: Centrapalus pauciflorus (assembly GCA_020465985.1). Lineage (NCBI taxonomy): Eukaryota > Viridiplantae > Streptophyta > Magnoliopsida > Asterales > Asteraceae > Centrapalus > Centrapalus pauciflorus. The sequence continues at coordinate 21,420 of JAANYP010004858.1, read as the reverse complement.
CAAACAAACAACATATGAGAAGAAGGAAAAACCTTCTTGAGCGGCAGTGAGGTGGAAATTTCAGTATCTAATGGTGCAGTTTCACTTGTAGAAGCGACGGAACTCGCCGTCCTTATATGTGATGGAGAAGATAGGGTTTTAAGGGGGTTTGAATAGAAATTGCAGGTAGTGAGTGGGTGCCAGCCGTGAGTTATGGAAGCATATAGGGTTGTTGCTGGACGAACAGCCGCGACGGTTGCCGTCTTCGGGAAATTTGAGAGTGGAAGAGACGATAGAGACGCCATGACAGCATTCATGAAGCTACTGCACAACAATGCCAGTTTATCAGTTCGCTCTCCAATTTGGTATAATTATTTAATTTACCCCCACAAACTTTTTAATTTTCCATTTTTAACCCGGTATTATTTTGATAATTTGTTCATTTGCCAACGAACGCTTTATGATTAACCCTTTTCAAAAATTTCTAATATGTTGCGTTTAGTTAACGAAAACTAGTTATTTTTCAATTTCAGTTTTCAGGTTATAGTTTTTTAGAAAAAAACAAGGGATTCTATGAAAAGTGAAAACTTGTTTAGATGATGAAACTATATTTTTAAGAAAAATAAGATGAATAATTATAAAATAAGAAAAATAGGATGATTGATAGAAAAGTAAGATAGTATTATAAAAAATATAGGGTAGATATTAGAAAAGCAAGAGAGAGAGAATATCAAAAGTGGTATTTAAATAGTGGAATGGAAATTTATGAAATTATTCTAAACAAGTTTTCATTTTCATTGAAAAGTGAGATGGAAATTTTGAAATTTTTCATAAACTAAACGCACCATTTTCAAAATTTTCATCTCACTTTTCAACAAAAATGAAAACTTGTTTACTTAACAACAATTTATAAATTTTCATTTCACTTTTTAAAATACCACTTTTTATATTATCTCTCCTACTTTTCTACTACCTATCTAATTTCTTTATAACTAGTCAGGGCCGGTCCTGAGGTTTTTAATGCCCTGGGCAAATCAATAAAAAAAATGCCCTATCTAAAAACTTAAACAAATAACATACTAAAATTTAGAGGTTTGGAACCTAGTCAACTTAGACAACTATCCCTACACCACTTTTTATTTTAAAAAAATGTTACAACTTGGATACATAGAGATTAAATAACAAATACAACATATATTATTGAAAAAAATTTATCAAAAACGATGTCTTTGTTAATTTGGTTCTACTGAGACTAGCAAATAAAATAGCCACATTTACTTTGAGATATCTTAAAAGATGTTATGAACAACAAAAATACTACAAAAATACTACAAATAACAACAAAGCTTGATAAAACAAATAGATAGGCTTTTCACAAGTAACATTCATCACAAAAACAGAGATATATAAAAGAAATTCAGAGACATTTAACAAACAAGCAAAATCAAATCAATAAAGATATCTAAACAAGCAAAATCAACAAAAAAAAATCTACACAAAAACAGAGCTATGTCCTTCCTTCCTTTCATTTTGCATAAAATTAGAGATCGAGAAAGATTAATACCTCCTGCTGTTGTTGCAAAATAGTGAAACAAACTGAAGCACCATGTCGCTCTTGTCGATTACAATACTCCAAGCCGCCCTTGACGTTTGCAATACTCCAAGCCGCCTTGACTCTGTCGATTGCAATACTCTTGTGATTGTCGATTGAAATACTTCACGCTTCTGTGACTGCTACACAATATCATATCGAAGCGACGAAGCAGCAAAGATGAAATACGAATACATTTTTGAGATCGATGAAGTGTTAGAATGGGATCGATGAAAAGACAGAAGAAATAATCAGATTGTTTGAATGAAAAGACAGAAGAAATAATCAGATTGTTTGAATACAGATTTGAGATCGATGAAGTGTTAGTCGGCTGCCTCTTCCGCTTCCGCTTACTTCATTAGAATGGGTTGATCCTCGTTGAAAAGACGAGTTTGAAACTCTTTGAAAAAATGAAAAGACGAAAATATTAATTGTTGATTGCAATCGATCCTTGATTCCTCCAACAGTCCCCACCATCATTTGCAATTCCCAGAGCACGACACTTCATCTTCAAAGAAAAGGAGCAGAGCATCTTTTGGGCCTAAACCTATAGCATAAACACAATTTTTTATGCCCCATACACAATTCATGCCTTGGGCCGAAGCCCACTCCGTTGTACCCACGCAAAGCAGCGGCGAAAACAAATATTGTAATTTGGTAACGTATGCAATCAGTCTTGATCAAGATTCTTCGAATGACATCAAGGAGATATGTTGTCGAGAACATATCATCTTGTGATATTATATACAACAAATGTTTGTTGTTGTGTATAAGTTTGAATGCACATATAACGTTTTCAGAAAAAAAAAAAAACATTAAAAATTTTGTTACGAGTATCAGTCACCATAAACTATATTTTAGTGTGATCATTTTCCATTAGTTTCTTTATAAAATACAAAAATATGTTCACTTAATCAATGTCAAAATTTTCATAATCGAATAAAAATGACAAATTTCAAAAGTAAATGAAACCCAACCATAGACCGTCAACATACAAATCATCTGAGCATGCCTGAGTGTATATTACTTAAATTGTTTGGGAGACAAACACTGCCAATATACATGAGTCATTGATATGCACATATGTTGTCTTCACAAGGTCGTTGTCCATGGTCTCCTAGAACAGCAGTCACCAACTCCAATGATATGCACATATGTTGTCTATGAAATAACATAATATTCATGAACCACGAATTCTTATTCAATAACCCAAAAACAAGGTTGGTCCAGCACTCAACTTTATTGATAGATCCTCTCTACACACCAAACCAAAAATTTTCCTTGCATGAGAAATTTATTGGACATTTACATATTAGGTAGACATAAAGAGACATTCAGGAAAAAAAGAAAAGAATAACAAAGCTATCTTTAACTTACAATAAACTACTTCCTTCATCTATTAAATATCTATCAAACTATTATTCTTACTGATTGGCATGACAAGTACCTCAACAAAATCATTGAAATCTACTTGCTTTTTTCTGGCTTCATACCTTGGATAAGTCAACATGAGAAACATTATGTTTCTCAAGCAATGGACAGTTGCAATGTTTTTTTCTCTCATTGATCACAATAACTTCAACTGAAAGTTCCACTTTGGGTTTTGAATTGATAGTTGTTAAGTCTTGTCTTTCAGATTTGGCTAAAGCTGATGCAGCTGCTGGCAACTGAAAAATATTTGGATGCTTAGAATCATTTGATTTAGGTCTCATCATGAATACCTTTGTTTATAGAAAGCACAGGGACTGCATAAGGGAATAATTTAAAATATAAACTGAAAGTGAGATCAGAAGAAGAAATGCATTAAAAAGGTGAATGATCCAAAAACAAAATCACATTGATGGAACAATTCTAAGAAGCATTTACAAGAACAACTAAGACAGATCCAAATTATTGAGAATTCATGAGAAGTAAGCCAAAAAGTATTAACAACAATATATTCATGAAACATACATAAGACCACACATTTTAGAGTCTGGCATCAAGCAAATAATGATTAATAAAGAAGATTATTTTGTATTACTCAAGATCACATTTGAAAGAATAAACAACTCAGTGGTTCATCAAAAGGGAAAAAGACCTTATTTGGAATTTTTAATTGATTGGAAGTTGGAACCATAAACAGGATCACACCATATGTTACAGGTTTAAACAGAAAGTAAGAACTAATGGAACAAATATGCTGAGAATCGAACACTCAAACACACCATGGTTTTCATGTCTCTGACTCTATAAACTCAAAATCAAGTCTCTAAATTGTAATTTATCTTTGGAATTCAACTCTGAAAAATGTTATATAATCTAATTGGACACATGATAAGAGCATTCATATGTTACAGGGATGGAGAGTTTCCCAACAGCATCGGCAACTTCATGGTAACGAGCAAGACTTTCATCGATACTACTGTTAATGTTTGACCGTGAAAAGGACTCTGAAGCTGCAGCAAACACTGCCACTTCCTTTACTCCAGCTGTAAAGTAGCCTCTAATCTCTGGAAGACATAAAAATGAGAGCGAATAGTAATAAGTGAAACCCCTTTTCATAACCCTCTACCAATATTTGAATTAAAAACTTTGAAATAAAACAACTTACATTGAGATTTGGTGTTAAATCAAGGAATCTAGCACAACCAACACTTTTGATTGCTTCAATTACATCTTTTGCATCTGCCAACTGCAAATTTGGTTGCCATGAAATACTTGATTGCAGTTGGAAATTGAAATAACAGCATTATCTAAAGGCACTCCAGTAAGCTCAAAAAAAGATTTGTAACACAAAATGCAAGCAAAAACAAAGGACCTACTTCAAAATGCACACAAATACCTAGGGTTTTAACTTCCACCAAAAGAATCCACGCCATGAGAGTGAGAGAGTAAGATGGAGAGAAAACACTGAGAATGAGATCGAGATCTTACCGGCACAAATGACGGGAGTGGGTGCTTGGTCGATGGTCGCGGAATGCCTGCTTGTTGGCCATTTCATTGTCAAATTTCGAAATGGAGAGGGAGTTGTGAAACATATATATACTGGAGAAGTAAAGATTGCAGATGAAGCGTGGGGGAGAAGGGTCACTTGCTTCTTATAAAATCGATTGCAGACGAAGCGGCGTGGGGGAGAAGGGGTTCTCTTCCCAATTTGTTGATTCTTAAAAATTATAGAGTGCAAATTGTCAGATAAGTCCATTCGATTTCCACAATTTTTCAAAATTCAAAAGTGGGTTCATTTGCATCACTGGTTTGTACCATTTGTATTTAAACTTATACATGTCTTAAAATTCAAGAGCTTGCATTACCTGGTTGTACTTTCTGCAATATAAGTTGTTTTTAAAACCTAACTACCTAAATGTTTTATTAGTAGTTAAGATAAGATTAAGATACTCTCTTTCTCTCTCTTACTTTTCCATCACCTATTTTATTTTTTATATTTTATAATCATTCATCTTACTTTTCTTAAAACTAAAACTTTATCATCTAAACAAGTTTTCAATTTTCATAGAAACCCTTGTTTTTTTTCTAAAAACTATAACTTGAAAACTGAAATTGAAAAATGACTAGTTTTCGTTAACTAAACGCAACCTTAGATATCCATATATGTTAAATAAACTAGGGTTACTGGGTCTGCGATTCGCTGCAGATATATACAACTAACATGTACATCTAAAATTTATTAAAAATATTATGAATTTATGTGGCGAGCAATTCCAACGTATTTGGTTTATTAGAAGTTTAGAACCAACTATCAAGCCTCTTAGAGACTTTTAATACCCTGCAAGAAATAATTTATAACAATGATTAGAATGCTTCAATATGTAAGTGTTTAATTGTCAAATGATCTTGCACAGAAAACTTACATCTTAACAGGCTAATTAAATATTTTACTTATTGTATACAAAGGTTAGATATATGAAAGTAGCACATTAGAAGTCATAAATATCCCAAACTTATATTGGACAGTTAAATATAATATATTCATCCACATAATGGTCCAGTTATAAAATGGGCAATGATATAATATATGCATTCTCATAATTAAAAAAAAACAATTTCTCTAGAATAATACATATCTTACTCATATTGCAATAACATTTTCTATACCAAAAAAAAAAAGTTATATGATGTATCATAATCAACAAATCATGATTACAATATAAAAATCATAATTTCCAATATGTTTTCAATTTAATTGCATCATTGTTACTGCAGGATCGATCAAACTAAAGGGATACCTTTATACTATCACTATGAATCTTATAAAAATATACATTTTTATTTATATGGGTTTGATCCTAAAAACAAATCATTGTATTGATGGATGTTAAGTGATATTCCAGCTCATCAAATATTTATTGTATATTAATTGTATTCCAATCACACTAATTTTTCTCCTGTAATTACTCTTGCAATCTGTATATGTACGTCTTCTCTGTAAATCAAATTCAACATTCAGTTTTCATTTGTATCTTCAAACCTTTTTATGGTATCAGAGCAAGGCTCGAATATCTCATCACCAAACTCGTCTCGATCATCATCTCCAACTTCTTCCCCATCACCAATGAATGATGCATCATCTTTTTTGATCAATCCTTCCATGAAGGATCTCACTATCGTAACCTTCCCTACAACCCTCAAACTCACATCCTCAAATTATCTAGCCTGGAAAACACAGATCGAAGCGATACTACACGGATTGCATCTATTCAAATTCATAGATGGATCTCATCCATCCCCTACATCCATCACTGCAGCAGATGGAACCCGAACCCCACATGCCGATTACCATCAATGGTTTAGGCAAGACAGATTACTTTTCGGTGCACTCGTGGGCAGCCTTTCCCCACAAATTGTACCGCTGATTACTCGAGCTGCTTCATCGCATGAGGCCTGGCAGATTTTGGCCAAAACTTATGCCTCCCCTAGCCGTGGTCACATCAACCAATTGAAGCATCGGCTCAAACAAACAACCAAAATTCCCACTCAATCGATTTCTGAATATATGCAGCAAATAAAAATGATCACCGATGAACTAGCGATTCTTGGAAAGAAAATGGATGATGAAGATATCATTGATATCATCCTCAGTGGTCTTGATCAATCGAGCTACAAACCAATCCTCGACGCCATCCATGCCAGGGACACTTTAATCTCTTTCAATGAATTACATGAAAAGTTAATTAATCATGAACTTTCCATAGCACACCAGGCTACTGCTACAGGGATTCACCAACCTGCTGCGGTCTTTCATATCCAACAGTCTTCACGTCCCAACAATGGAACTCGTCCCTGGACACCCAAATCACAAAATGCTTCAACTGGAAATCAAATGAACTATATCGTCAACCGACAAATGGGTCGGGTATCCTTCCAACCCCGCACACATCTGCTGGGAACAAACCATTCCTTGGAAAGTGTCAATGGTGCCATCAACGTGGGCACTCTCTCACAAACTGTTACGTGTTTAAAAAGGTACACCCTAACATTACTGCCCCACCTTTTAATCGAAACATGCAGGCAAAAGGTGCACAAGTTAACACCATGAATCTCAATCATAACCCGGATCATACCAACTGGATTTTCGACAGTGGGGCCTCGCATCATGTTACGAATGATCTGAACAATCTCTCATTTCGTGCACCATATGATGGGACCGAGGAGCTTGTAATAGGTGATGGTTCATGTCTTGCAATCACTCATATTGGTTGTCTTATACTTCACACTTCCCACACATCTATTATTCTCAAAAACGTATTATGTGTTCCAACCTTATCTAAAAACATAATTTCTATATCACAACTTTGTCTTGATAACAACCTTCTCATTCAATTCTATTCTTCTATTTTTGTTATCAAGGATCGAGCAACGAAACTCCAAATCCTCCAGGGAACGGCAACCAAGGGCATGTATGAGCTTCGCTCACGACCTGTGCTGTCCTCACCCACCGTCTACTCCATTCACAAAACCGATTCTACCATGTGGCATCATTGGCTTGGACATCCCCACAACAAAGTCCTCAAGCTACTATCTCATGTTTCTTTTAATTCTAATTTTCATGATCATTGTAATGCTTGCAATATTAATAAAAGTCATAGACTTCCTTTTTCAGATTCGTCCCTCACATCTCAATTTCCACTTGACTTAATTTTTTCTGATGTTTGGTGTTCTCCTGTTCCATACTTTGACAATTATAGATACTATATTATCTTTGTTGATCACCATACAAAATACATATGGCTTTACCCTATCAAACAAAAATCGGATTCACTATCCATATTCATTCGATTCCAAAAACTTGTTGAAAATTATTTCAATCGTAAAATTAAACGAGTTTTCTCAGACAATGGAGGAGAATATATGAAACTCTCACCTCACTTCTCTTCTTGTGGCATTTCTCATCTTACTTCTCCACCTCACACACCACAACATAATGGATATGCCGAACGCCGACATCGTCATATAGTTGAAACCGGACTGGCTTTATTATCTCATGCCAAACTACCGGTTACCTTCTGGCCATTCGCCTTTACAACGACAGCCTATCTCATAAACCGTCTTCCAACTCCCACTTTAAGTAATTCCTCACCATTTTTAACCTATTCCAACAACACCCAAATTACCACAAGCTTCGAAGCTTCGGGTGTTTGTGTTACCCTTGGTTACGCCCTTATTCACCTCACAAACTTCACCAAAGATCAACTCCCTGCATTTTTGTTGGTTATTCTTCAACACAAAGTGCATATTACTCCCTTGATCCAACCTCATACAAAATATATACCTCTCGTCACGTTACCTTTGTTGAAAATATATCTCCTTTTTAACAATTACACGTTACTAACAATCAGTCTGAACCTATCAATTTAGATGTTTGGATTCCCCTCTCTGTACCCATTACATCCAACCCCCACTCATCACCTAATACTTCTAGTCTCATGCATGAAACTTCTACATCCCATGCAAACACACCCATGGAACTTCCTGCCCAAACACATCCCATGCATCCTACCTCACCCTCTATTCCCTCTACGTCCTCTCCTGCCTCGACAGACCCACCTTCTCCATCACCAACACCACCTCCTATCAGACCTATCACTCGACCCAATCCTAAACCGAACCCAAAATATCACAATTCTGATTTCCAACTTTATAATGTTTCCTTATCAAATACAACCGAACCACCTACCATCGGTCATGCCCTTAAACACCCATCTTGGCGTCATGCAATGCAGCTTGAATTCGATGCATTAAAACGCAACAACACATGGACCCTTGTCCCTTCTACTCTAGCTCAGAATCTTGTAGGCTGTAAGTGGGTTTATCGAACCAAATATACTCCTGATGGATCGGTTGATCGACTAAAGGCTCGCCTTGTGGCCAAAGGGTTCACCCAACGACCTGGTATTGACTATATTGAAACTTTTAGTCCGGTCATTAAACCCGCCACTCTTCGATTAATTCTTACTCTTGCTGTTTCCCAAGGTTGGGTTCTTCACCAACTTGACATAAACAATGCCTTCCTTCAAGGCACCCTCAATGAGGATGTTTTTATGGCTCAACCACCTGGTTTCATCGATCCAGCTTTTCCACATCATGTATGTAAATTACACAAAGCAATCTATGGCTTAAAGCAGGCCTCTCGCGCTTGGTATGATGAACTTAAATCATTTCTTATCTCTCACGGTTTTAAACCCACTATTTCCGATTCTTCCCTTTTCACTCTTACTGTTGGATCATCTCCTATTTACCTCCTTGTCTATGTTGATGATATTATCATCACTGGACCTACTGATTTTTTGGTTTCTCGATTTATTCAACTTTTATCCAACAAATTCTCTTTAAAAGACCTTGGTCCACTTTCCTACTTCCTTGGCATCGAAGTGCTTCCTCAACCCCATGGTCTTCTCTTATCTCAAAAGAAATATATTTATGATATTCTCAAAAAGGCACATATGAGCAACTATCGGCCAATCTCCAAACCCATTACTTGCTCTGAAAGTCTCACTTTGCATGGTGCTCCAAACTATCCTTCTCCTACCGAGTATCGCTCCATTGTAGGAGCCTTGCAGTATTAATCACTTACACGACCGGATGTTGCATTCACTGTCAACAAGTTGTCACAATTCATGCACGCCCCAACTTATCAACATTGGGCAGCCTTAAAACGGCTACTACGATATTTACAGGGTACTATATCCAAAGGTATTTTACTACGAAAACATTCTCCTCTTAATTTGCATGCATTTACAGATGCAGACTGGGCAGGTGATAAAAACAATTATCGTAGTACATCGGGTTACGTTGTTTTTCTTGGCTCCAATCCTATTGCTTGGACCTCAAAGCGTCAAAGTACGTTAGCTCGTAGCACCACCGAAGCCGAATTCAGAGCTGTAGCCTCCACCACGACTGAGGTCCAATGGCTCACCAACCTTCTCTCTGAACTAGGCTTCAATTTATCCACCGCTCCCACTATTTATTGTGATAATCTAAGTGCCACTACATATTCAGCAAACCCGATTTTTCACTCACGCATGAAGCATTTAGCATTGGATTTCCATTTTGTTCGTGAAAAGGTGCAAAGTGGGTCTCTACGAGTTACTCACATCTCGGGGGATGAACAACTTGCGGATGTTCTTACAAAGCCCCTATTACGACCACGTTTTGAACTATTGACGTCCAAGATTGGTCTCGCTACTAGCTCGTCCATCTTGCGGGGGAATGTTAAGTGATATTCCAGCTCATCAAATATTTATTGTATATTAATTGTATTCCAATCACACTAATTTAGTCAATCAAGAATAATTTCCTTAGCTAGTTTTTCTCCTGTAATTACTCTTGCAATCTGTATATGTACGTCTTCTCTGTAAATCAAATTCAACATTCAGTTTTCATTTGTATCTTCAAACCTTTTTAATGGAAATATCAACTAACCCAAGTTCGTTCCCAGATTTGATCGAATTAGAAAGAAAGGCACATAGAATATTTAATGCGAGATCCAACCATAATATATTTTGGTTTATGGATTTTTTAAGCTGGAGATCAAATTGAAAGAACAATTTTGGCAATAGAAAAATTTTAACTGAAGTAGTTCAAATATGAAAAGAAAAAGATCATAATCGAAGAATAGTTTTTGGTTGGTGTAGAACTAACCTGATAACCTTTATATGTGAGATAGATTGATAGCAGCGTTGTGTGTGTGTGTGTTAAAGAGACCGGATAAAACTTGGTACCTCTTCTTCTTTCGTATCGTCTTTGATTATACTCCCTTTTTTCGTATATGATGTTCGAATTACAACCCAGCAACCAAAGAATATTGCTTACAAACCTCAATCAATAAAACTGCAAATGACAATATAACAACCAACACACATTTAACTCAAGTTTAGCAAAGAAATTTAGCTCAGATGGTTGACTTAAACTCAAAGCAACATACTCAAACATGAACATCTTAGTCTCCAATATCTACGAATCAAATTGAGCATTGAAAACCCAAAACCAGTTTTTGAAACCATGTCTCAAACCTGATCAATTGGAGAAAATGGAAGATTGACAGTGACTCGATCTATTTCGGCTACGATTTTTGAGAGAGGTAAATGGAAACACGAAGGCATAACCATTTGAGCTTTGAAATGATATGTGGTAGATTTGATCCTTTGATACTTTGAGTGTGAGATATGTGTATATATGGATTTGAAATCTTCAAAACTTTCAATTACAACATACCAATAAAATGCACAGTTACTCATATAATTAGCATTTCAGCCATAAAATTAAAAGATAAATTAATACTACTTACCTTGGTGCAATTAAAATAATCAACAATGTTGATGGTAAAGACAACAACAAAAAAAAGGCAAAGTATTTAGCCTCATAAAAGCAAATAAATAAATTATTTGATACCACAGATATTTAGATTTTGGTAGTTATAATAAACTTTCTGTCTATTAACCCCTCTTCAATTCTACTTATTAAAATAGGTAATTGCAAAAACAATTTCTCTTTTTACATAGTGAGAGGTCTTTTATGAGATCCATCAATTCCAATGGATTTCTAAGTTCTAACAAACATGTATTTTGTAAAATTATATAAATAATCAAAACTTAGGTAGCGTTTGGATTCCATAATTTTGATATACCAGGATTTGAATATGGCAAAATTTGAAAATGACAGGATTCAAATGTGACAGGATTTGAAAATATCACGTGTTTGGTTTGCACGTTTTCAAATTCAATTATATATTTTGTAAAATCTTGTTTATTTGCAAATTTATCAAATGATATGGGTAAAGTAGGTAGGTGTACAAGAAGTAAGGTAAGATATGTTAAAAGGTGGGCAAGGTGTCGATAGGTAGGGGTAGGGTGGTAGGTAGGTAGAGGGGTGGTGGGGTGGGTAAGGTGTGCTGGGATGTGAAGGGGTAATGTGGCGGTGAGTGTGTATTGGTAGACGTGGGTAAGGTAGGATGAGTGAGAATAGGATACGATGTATATTTGGTGTGGGATTGGTGGGGTTAAGGTAGGTAAGTAGGTAAGGGTGGGGTGGGTAGGGTTAGGTGAGAAGGGGTAGTATGTGGTGGGTATGTAGATATATGTGAGGTAGGATGAGTGAGAGTAAAATACGATGTCTTGTTGGTTGGGATGGGTGGGTGGGGATGGTTAGGGTGGGTAGGTATGGTAGGTAGGGGTAGGGTGGGTAGGTACGATATAGTATGGTACAATGGATTGGTGTAGGTAGGTAGGTAGTGTTAGATAGTTAACATTGTTTGGTATGTGTAGTTAGGGTAGGGTCGTAGGGTAGGATGGGGTGGGGTGGGGTGGGGTGGGGTAGGATGGGGTAGGTGTTGGTAGGGTGGGGTGGGGTGGGGTAGGATCAATAGGTATAGGTAGGTGGTGGTCAGGTTGAGGATAAGAGTAATATTGTCATTTGGTTTGGATTTCGAAATGTAAAGATATGAGATTATGAAATAATAGGGGATAAGGAAGAATTCTAAAATCTTAAAATGGAGGATTGTGAAATGATAAAGGAAAATGAAATCACTCTATTTTTTTTTTTTTTTTTTGCCAAATATGATAAGAGATGGATTTTTAAATGAAAATCCCACCAGAATCTCTGAAATCCCGCAAACCAAACGCCACCTTAGTTTCAGCTTGACCTTTCGGCATAAAGCTTACGGCTTAACTCCACCTAAAATCTTGAAACACTTTGAGAACTACTAAAAATAAGGCAAACTGCTTACAATACAGGACGCTAAAACGTAAGATGTAGAAAATGTACTAAAACAATTCATTTAAGAACATAATTACAAAAACATCAATTTACTCGGTGCTAGTAATTAGAAGACATAAAAAAAAGAAAATCTTATGAAGGTTTCAACTTTCAAGAGTACGTGAACAATTACCATTTTGTTTCACCTCCTCCATATCCATAGATGGAATGGAGGAGTTAAAATCATTACAAAATTAATCATCTACATACCATAAACAAGAATTAGAGTTAGATTTTTGCATTCAAGTAATCGCATAATAATCAAAACGTGGGGGCATTTTAATTGAAGTTTTTGTAGGAAAAAGGCTTTGTCCATGTGTTAGAGACATAATCAGAAAAAACTTATGACCAAAATCATATCCAATAAGAGATGATTAAAAACACACAATAGCATACCGCAACTCCAAAAACCGTAAATTTTGTATGTTAGGAATGAGACTTATCTTTTCATCAAGGAACATTATTGCATAACATACCACAAAAAAAGGAAATAGAAGAATCTGCAAACTTGCTTTTTACAATTTATACAAAATTTGCAGGTCTAAAAACCCAAACAAAATAATACGCATAGATACCTGAAAATCAAGGGTGATGAGGGGAACTTGGATTCTCTCTAGTTTTGTAGTCAGTAAAGCATCATCTTCAAAATTGAGTTAGTCTTGTGTAAAGATTGAATTCGCTGAAGCATTTGGGAACCGAGTCTTTGAAGGACGCAAATGATACGACGAATGTTAACGGGAACAACTACATTGAAACGACACCAAAGGAAAAAATGACACTTTAATCACTCGATTTTTAACATTATGGGCAATAATGTGAAGAAAAATGACAACTTGGTCATCAATGTTCATATTCCTAGTGGTCTTTAATCCGCCTAATCTTTCAAGCATGCCACATAACTTTTTAAAACATCTTCACGTCATCCTAAGTTGTGACATGCACATACTATCACTCTCATAAGCATAACGATATAATATAGCATTTCGATCTATATTAGGCGAATTTTTTTTATGTGTGGTTTATTAATCAAGTGTTCTTCTAATAAAACATTGAAAAACCATACAACTACTTCCATTATTTGGTTCCAAAACTCAACAATTAATTGGTTTATCTTAAGCCTTGTTGAATTAAGTCGAGCCATTTCCTGTAACATGAAAATCAATATATAAACCATAATCACAAAACTGTAAAACATAAACACACATACACACGATTTATAACTGTAACCAAACTACAAAATCATCAAGGCAATCAAAGCATAATGACAAATAATTCTTTTTGTTATATGCTTCATCATTCTCTAAACATGCATAGATTGTACCGATGCTAAAAATAGTACCGAGACTTGTATGGATTTATAAGTTATGTTGTTCATCTCATTTGATTAGGTATATATGTCAATGCACTTTAATTGCATTATATTGCAGAGCTTACAAGATAAAGCTCTTTGAGCATATTTGGAGATAAAGCTCCTACTGAGAGAGTCCAAACTACAAAATCATTGACAAATAATTCTGTTTGTTCCTCAATTAGCCCAGCAATCACAACTAAGTTGGTTGAATTGTACCAACACCCTAAACCCAGATCAATGTACACCTTCCACAACACAAATGTACAACTCACCATAACATGAGAAAGTTTTCACCTTGAAAAATGATGGAAACTTGGTTACAAAGCCAAGATGGCGAAAAAGAAATGAGGAGAGCTAATCAGTAGCATATCAGTAGAAGCAAATATAACATACAATAGAAGCACATATATAATACAAAGCCAATATGGCGAAAAAGATATATATATATATATATATATATATATATATATATATATATATATATATATATATATATATATATATATATATATATATATATATATATATATATATATACAAATAAGAACCTTTAAAACGGAGTTAATTACAAAAATAGTCCTTGTGGTTTGTCTCAAATTTTGGATTTGGTCCCTAACTTTCAATTTTGCAAAATCGGTCATTATCATCAATGTTTACTTTCAAATTAGTCCATTATCCATCAACTTTTATTGAAATGCCCATTTTGCCCTTGTTTATATTTACACTTTTAACTCTTTAATTACAAATTATTACCAACTCTTTATTTTAATAAAAACAAATAGATATAATAATAATAATAATAATACTATTAATTAATTGGAAAAAATACAACAATTTTCCCCCTTTTTATTATTTTTAGTTTTAGTTTTTTATGTTTTATATATATATATATATATATATATATATATATATATATATAATATATATATATATATATATATATATATATATATATATATATATATATATATATAGAATCAGTTCATCAGCGTACCTATGAATTCCACTATGCAGCTACCTAATGTGAATGATATTCACATATATTTTTTTTGAATAAACATGTATAATGACAACATATAAGACTTTTTTTCAAAAGAAGCACATTATAAATCTGTGAATGGGTAAAAAAAATCATGTGAATGGTCAATTACACCATTCACCATGGTGTGAAATGACCATTCACATGGATGAGCATTCACATAAATATGCATTGACCATTCACATAATTTTTAAGGACACAAAAAGTGTGAATATATGTGAAATTCATATATCATGCGTACTATACATTAAATAAACATGGTTATGAGAAAAAAATTTAAAAAAAGTTTTTTAAGGTGGTACCTTCGGGTGCACTTGATTTCGAGAGGTACTTTTTGAACCTGAATCTATATATATATATATATATATATATATATATATATATATATATATATATATATATATATATATATATATATATATATATATATATATATATATATATATATATATATATATCTTTTAATCGATTTGCATCATTTTGTTTATATTATATATAGTTGTAATAAATTTTCAATTTTTAATCGATTTTATAAGTTTAAAAAGCTTTTGCAATTTTATTGTTTGTTTTTTGTTCCGAAGAATAAGTTTTTATTTGGTTTGTGTAATTATATATATTCGGTTAAATTGAAAATCTAAGCTTTATAGATTAATTGATTGTTTTCTCCGTTTGCGTAATTATTTTCAAATTTTAATCAATTTTAGTTGCCATAAGTAGCATTAGATGGTGTCAAATTAGAATGACAGTGCCGTGGAAAATTATTCCCCAATAAAACTAAATTTTGTATATGAAAAAGGAAAGTTTGATGGTTAATGGTAAATTTACTGGAAAATTTAGGAGTTGCGTTAGCGCAACGGGGGAAGTGGGCAGTTTGTGCCTCCAAGATTAGTCAAATGACTATAAATGAGGTTAAACCAATAATGATTTTTGGGGTTTAGTGACAATTGTTTTGTTAATCATTGTGGTAGAATAGATGACATGTGTCATCACATTGATATATAAACATGATAATTTGTGTGTACTCCTAAATTGTGAAAGGGGAGTATATTTGCTTAAAATGTAAGAACCAACTTGTCCAAAGAAATTGAATATTTGGTAATAAACCCTTAATTTGTGAGTAAGGGTGAATGAGCTCTAAGTTGAAATTGAGCAAACTATTGTGGACTAGCTCTAAGTCGAAATTGAGCAAAAGATTGTGGACTAGCTCTAAGTCTCAATTGAGCACTTAATTGATCATTGTTTGCTTGATACAACAAAAATTTTGTCTACTAACATGTCGGTAATGTGATAAAATTTTGAAATAAAATAAAAATGGCATATTGAAGCTACTTGGCGGATGAATAATAGTTCTTAGAGAACAACTGAACCAATATGTTGATTTAGAATGATAAGTCATTTAATGTGACTAGATTATATGACCAGATGCTTGAATACCACGTGGTATGGTGGTAATGCTATGTGTATAGGATCTTATTAGCTCGTTTAACACGGTCAAATCATGTAATTGAACTAGAGGGAGTACGTTGTGTAGTGCAACTAGGATTATGTCCTACGGGTAAACATAATCATTTGAAGTGATTGTTGTTTGGATGTGAGGTCGCTAAAAAAAAAAATTGTTGATATCTGTGTGCTCATTGGCTATGTATATTGTGGAAAATGGCAAATTAGCCTTGCGGTGTAATAAGACATGTGGTCCTTAAATCACCTTGAATTGTGTTGAGTCTTTGGATTCCGAGGACGGAATCTTTTAACGGGGGAAGAATTGTAACACCCCAAATAATTAAGAGGCAATTAAATATCTTTAATAGTGTGATTTGTATAATTATGGAATCATGGAAATTTAATTAATTGGGTATGAAATAAACCATATTATTGAAAGTAGTACTTGCATTTATGTCTAATGTAAGTTAATGATAAATCTAGCAATATACTTTTGTAGTTATAAAATGAAAGATTTAAAATGGGTAGTGGAGGGGTGTTTTGTGTAAAGGTGTGATAGATAGGGGATGTGGGGTGGCCAAAGGCCAAACCCCTCACCCTTTTTCTCTTAATAATCGACCAACACACACACTTGGGGTGTGTGTGTGTTTTGCTCTTTCACTTTGGAAGAAAAGAGAAGGAAAAGAAGAAGAGAAAGGAGAAGCTAGGTTTTGGGAGATTTATCTCCAAATTTGTGAAGATTAAAACTTAGGTTTCTCAATCATTGTTATCCTTGAAGGTATAATCATCTTCCCCATCTCCTACTTCATCTCCTTTCTTCTCCATTCTTCATTTGAAGAATGAAACCCTAAATGGGTATTTGTTGAAATGTTTTGTAAAGGCTCCAATCTTTTAGTATGTTGTTATATGATCAAAATGGAGCCATAATATGTAATTACCTTGGTAGTTGGAGTTAGTTTTGGTTGGAACCCAATCTAGGGCTCAAATGAGCTTTAATGGGTTATGGATTTGAGTTTGACGTTTTAGTAGGATAAATATGCTAAAGTCTTGATTTAGATATGTTAAATATTAACATGGAATCGAATGGAAGTTAATAGATGCTCATTTGGAGCTTTAAAGTGGTGATTTGGGTTTTAACCCATTTGTGAACTCAAAAGAGTTCATACAAATGAATGAATGGTCTTTCATGATTTAAATGTGTCTGAATGGTGTAAAATGGTCTAAAGATGTTATATTATTGATTTCAAGTATTGGTTGGGGTTAAAATCGAGCAAAGGCTCAAGTTGGTGTTTTAAGTCGAAACCGCACGCCAAGTGTTCGGTGAAATGCCACAATGAGTTCTTAATCGTTATTGGTTTGGGTTTAATGTTTGAATATATTATGAATGTCTAAACATAGCCTAAATATGTCAAATATTTCTATGGAATTGATTAGAATTGAATTCAAGCTCAATTGGAGCTTTGTGTTGCCGGCTGAAGTTTTCGGTCATTTTCGGACTCGTTCGGAGTCCGTATGAGCTCCATGGAATCATGGAAGGTTATGAAATTATTCTAATATGTTTGTATGTGTCTAATTGACCTTAATATGCTATAAATATTGTTGGTAAAGTCCCTCCAAAGTTACGAAATCGTTTATGGAGGTTTTGGGGACTATGGTGCGCATTTGGGGCTTGAAGGTGCAGTTGGGTGCAACCAGAAGGTGGGTCGCGGCGCTACCCTCCCCTGGGTCGCGCCATGACCATCATTCTGCCCCAAAAAATGTGTTTTGGTTGGTCGGGGGTCGGTGCTCGGGTCTTATACGTCCGTTGCACCTCTAACTTAAGTGTTTAAAGGGTTTGAGGGCTTTGGGTCGAGTCCAGAACTCCTAAGGCCTCATATGAACTTAGTGCTTTCGGTTTGATAACCCAATACCCTTAGCCCACTCTTAGGGGCTTATCTTGTGATTGGGGGCTTACGTGTACGCGTTATGAATGCTTCTAGGTGAATTGGGTCGAAAGGAGTTTGATTGCAAGCTTTAGCCATTCTCCGGGCTATTGTGGCTTTATTGGAAGGCTTTGGAATCTTCTTAACCAATCACTGTGAGTTCTAGGACTAATGTAGATGAATGATTACATGTTAATTGTTGTTTATGCATTTGTTGATGACATGCTACTTGATCATGCATATTCACATGTTATAGATGGATTCATTGTAGCCTTATTGAACATGCTGTCATGCATCATGAATTGAAGATGAATTGCCATGCTAGTTGATATTGTTGTGGATTGGTTTGTGGTGCATCTCATATAGTATGCTTAACTACTTATTTGTATGGATAACAATGATTGGAAGATGGCAATTCGTGTTGGTTAACCTAGTAGGTTGGACTATTCACTTTTGTGATTGATTAATAATAGCTGGGATATATGCATGGTCCTTTAAGTTGTATATTGGGTCGCATTCGTGGAAATCTAATTGATTATGATTTGGCATAAAGGACTATTCAACCGGTAGGCTTATTAGTAATGTTAAACGACCCCGTTGATATGTTAGAACCATTGTTGCGGAATGATTAGTAGAACCACATAGATGGTTTCTTTAATTGGTCTTATGGACCATTATAGACCCTCATGAGTCATATTGAACACTAAATTGTTGTGGAATGTGTTTTGGACCCTTTTGGATATCCATGAAATATTTCTGGCCCCTTTGGATGCCAGATGCCGACATACTTGCACCGTCGGAAGTCCCGTACTTGCTAGGGACAGTCCCGTACTTGCTAGGGACAGCCTCGTACTTGCTAGAGGCAATACCACTCCCGACTTTGACAGGGAACTCTAGACGACCATGGGGTATGTGGTATTTGGATTTGGATGGGATTATCTCGTGTGAGGACAGCAACGGGCCGCCTGCGGGCGATGATTTTGACACGTTGGGCTGCAAGCATGAGTTATATCCTGGTGGCGGTGTTGACATCATGTGAGGACGACAACGGGCCGCCTTCGTGGCGATGATTATGACACGTTGGGCCGCAAGCATGTTTGTTCACACCTTTGAATTGGAGTTATTAGTAGTACGTACTGTGGTAATGTAACGTGCCGATTTGGTAAGGCATCTTTGCAAAAGCGTTACAACGTGCTACTATGACACGCGTTGGAATCCCCACTTTGGCTCGACTATGTCTAGCGGTGTAGTGGATTCCAAGAGTTGAGTTGGTCCTCACATTGACTCGGCTAGGCCGGGCGGTGACGGTGGAATATGTGACATTGGTAAATATCGTGAATGCTAATAGTCCTTAGTGAGATGAGTCATCTTGTTGAGAATTCGAATAGGTAAATAATTGGTGTGGGACACCGATAGTCCTCAACGAGGATGAGGTGATCCCATTCTATCTTGGCATTGGCCATCCTTGGCCCCTATATCTTTAGTTGATTGAAATTATGTGTTGGATATACATGGTTAGCATGTTAATTGTTATTTATATTAATCCTGGAATTCACTAAACAACTTTTGTTGTTTACCCCTTTAGTTGTTAACCTTTTGCAGGTTTGAGCTATCGAGCGGGAAGAGTATATTCTTCCTCGTTATTCAAAGTGTAGACTCGAGACTAACGGTATGCTTTGGTGATTGTGTTGGGTTTGGGTTAGTCGACCTCTTGGCCTTGACTATTCGTTTGCAGGATCATGACCTGTAACCTTGTAGATTCAATAGTTGTTTATTCGGATGCATCGCTTATGATGCATTAATTGTAAAAGTTTTAATTCTACCCTAATTCCGCAAGTATTGATGTATAAATTATTGTTAATTACACTAAAATATGTATTATTGTTGTATGGGTGTTTCAGAAAATGATGAACCAATTTAATTCGAGATGTTTTTGTTCAAAAAATGGTATATTATACCATACAAAATACAAAGTATAAAATTATGAGAAACGAAATTAAAATTATTCGAAATATTTTATTGTATTTGTTTTTTGTATCTAATTGATTAATAACATTAATACTTTTATCATATTTTTATATCTATTTGTTTTATTAAAAAAGAGTTGTTAATAATTTGTAACTAAAATGCTCAAATGTATAAATATAAACAAGGGCAAAATGGGTATTTTAATAAAAGTTAATGGATAAGGGACCAATCTTGAAAGTAAACTTTAATGATAATGACCAATTTTGCAAAATTAAAAGTTCAGGGACCAAATTCAAAATTTGATACAAACCACAGGGACCATTTTTGTAATTAACTCTATAAAACGCATTCAAAACCTAATATAAGGAATTGCATATAAATGCATTTAAACACCAAAAATAAAGACAATGAGTGAACAAATGCAAACCCTAACATTCATTCAAATATATTGCATTTTGCACATGTGCAAAATGGAATGCATGTAAAAATTGTAGTATTTGACAATGTAAAACCAAAATGGGTATAGAACAAAAGGAGTTCCATCTGGGTATTTTAACTGTTGAGTCGCTGAAACAACAAATGAAACTGAATCGAAGGGTATACAGTCGATTTTGAAGAAGAAGAAAACAATTCCGCATAATCAAACGAAAATATATGAAGGTTACCTTTAATCGAATCAAAATCGTACCCTCACTGGAATTCTTCAGTGACGAAACGAAGACGAATGACGGAGCGGTAGACTTCTTAAAATCGGAAACAATGGGTAATCGCTGAAATGGAGCGGGAGGAAGGGATAACAGAATGAGAAATTTTTGGGATATGAGAATATTTGATTCTCATTTAAAATTTTTCATTCCCATATTGCCCCTTAAAGCAAGAC
>JAANYP010004857.1:0-34311 GCA_020465985.1 Centrapalus pauciflorus | reverse complement strand
AACTGGTGAAACCGGTGTTTTCCTGCCTCATGATAATCGAGATTTGCATTTTTCAAGGCCCAGAATGCCTTGTGCTCGATTTCAAGAGCGAGATGGCATGCTTTACCATAAACCATTCGAAACGGTGTCGTGCCGGTAGGAGTTTTGTAGGCAGTACGGAATGCCCACAACGCATCTTCAAGCTTGTCGGACCATAATTTGGGGTTGAAGCCAATAGTGCGCTCGAGAATACGTTTAAGTCCTCTATTCGTGTTCTCGACTTGTCCACTCGTTTGCGGGTGATATGGCGTCGAGAATCTGTGATTCACTCCATAACGTTTCAGGACTTTTTCCAACTGCTGATTACAGAAATGTGATCTGCGATCACTAATCAGCTCCTTAGGACAACCAAATCGAGAGAATAGGCTTTTAAGGAAATTCACAACTACTCGTGCATCATTGGTTGGGAGGGCTTTTGCCTCAGCCCATTTCGAAAGATAATCTACAGCCACAAGTATGTATTTGTTGTTACGGGATGTCGGGAAAGGACCCAGGATGTCGATGCCCCATACATCAAAGATCTCGCAAATCTGAATTCCTTGTTGGGGCATCTCATCCCTTTTCGAGATATTGCCTGCACGCTGACAAGCATCACAGGTCTTGACCATGGAATGAGCATCTTTGAAGAGAGTGGGCCAATAGAAACCACAATCTAAGACCTTTTTCGCAGTGTAGTTTGGCCCAAAGTGTCCTCCGGTCGGTCCTTGGTGACATTCATTCAAAATTTGTCTGGCATCAGTACCAGACACGCAACGGCGCATAACATAGTCAGTACCTAAACGGAAGAGATAGGGTGGATACCAATGATATAACTTAGAATCACTCAAAATCTTTCGCTTCTGCTGGTATGTTAACCCTTTTTCTATGAAACCTGCTGCAAGGTAGTTTGCTATGCTGGCAAACCAAGGGTCAACGTCCTCACGGGACTTGATCATCTGTAAGAATTCATCAGGGAATGTGTCCTGGATGGTGGACTCCTTAAGCTCCTCGAGATTTGGGTTCTCGAGTCGAGAGAGATGATCCGCAGCTAGGTTTTCTGCCCCCTTTTTGTCCCAGATCTCAATGTCGAATTCCTGTAACAGTAGGATCCAACGAATTAGTCTTGGCTTTGCATCTTGCTTGGCGAACAAATATTTGAGGGCAGAATGGTCAGTATAGACTATGGTCTTTGAAAGCACCAAGTACTGACAAAATTTATCGAATGCAAAAACTACCGCTAGGAGCTCTTTCTCGGTGGTAGTGTAATGTCCCTGGGCCACGGTCAGAGTGCGACTCGCATAGTAAATAGGCTGAAAATGATTATTCTTTCTTTGGCCCAGGACAGCTCCAAGCGCGTAATCGCTAGCATCACACATGAGCTCGAATGGCGAGGACCAATCTGGTGGTATCATGATTGGCGCATGTGTCAGATGATGCTTCAGAAGATCATGTGCCTTCATACACTCGGATGAGAATACGAATGGCACGTCTTTCTCGAGAAGTTGGGTGAGAGGCCGGACGATCTTTGAAAAATCTTTGATAAAGCGCCTATAGAACCCGACATGACCCAAAAAGCTACGAACCACTTTGACATTCGTGGGTGGAGGGAGTTTGGAAATTACGTCAACTTTCGATTTATCGACCTCTATTCCCACACTTGAGATTTTATGGCCGAGAACTATGCCTTCTCGAACCATAAAATGGCATTTTTCCCAATTCAACACAAGGTGAGACTCCTCGCATCTAGTCAGGATACACTCAAGGTTCAAGAGACATGAATCAAAGGAATTGCCGAATACTGAAAAGTCGTCCATGAAAACCTCCATGCAATCCTCGATCAAGTCATGGAAGATGGCTGTCATACAACGCTGGAAAGTGGCAGGAGCGTTGCAGAAACCAAAAGGCATCCGCCTGTAAGCAAAAGTCCCGAAAGGACAGGTGAAGGTGGTCTTCTCCTAATCCTTTGGGTCGATAGGAATCTGAAAGTAGCCAGAGAAACCATCAAGGAAGCAGTAGAACTCGTTCCCTGCTAGTCTCTCTAACATCTGGTCGATGAAGGGAAGAGGAAAGTGGTCCTTTCGGGTAGCATCATTAAGTTTCCGATAATCTATGCATACCCTCCATCCAGTGACCACGCGAGTAGGGACGAGTTCGTCTTTCTCGTTTTGAACAACAGTGGTGCCTCCTTTTTTAGGAACCACCTGAACAGGGCTGACCCATGGGCTGTCAGAATTAGGGTATATAATCCCAGCATCGAGGAGTTTGATGACCTCCTTCTTGACTACTTCGGTCATATTAGGGTTCAACCGCCTCTGTCTCTGCACACATGACTTATAGTTATCCTCCATGAGAATCTTATGTGTGCAGTAGGAAGGAATGATCCCTGGAATGTCAGCAGTCTTCTAGGCGATTTCCCGCTTATGGGCTTTGAGAAGATGAATCAATCTGTCTTTCTCATCAGGGGAGAGAGCAGAAGAAATGATGACAGGGAGAGAAGATTCTCCCTGTAAGAAAACAAACTCAAGATGATCGGGGAGAGGTTTAAGCTCGAGAGTAGGTGGCTCTTCAAGAGATGTCTTAATACGGATCTTCTCGTTAACTGCGAGTGGCTCGACTTCTCCATCGGTCTCTTGGGCGTCAACAGTGTCTGCACATAGGAGATCTTCGAGATTTCGCATTACCACATCAGGATCAATCGTGCACGCCTCATTACTCATCAAGGTCAAAAGTTGATCTAGCTCAGAATCCAGGCAATCATCTATAACATCAATAGAGAAACACGAAGCATCTGCTGTGTGTGCGTGTGTCATTGCCTTATCTATGGAGAATGTGACTCTATCATCAGCAATACCTAGGTTGAGTTGTCTCTTAGATACGTGAACTATGGCATCAGCAGTGTTAAGGAATGGTCGTCCTAGAATGAGTGGAATTTGGCTGTCTTCTTTCATTTCTAGGATGACAAAATCAGCATGAAAGACAAACCTATCTACCTTAACTGGGACATTCTCCGCTATGCCTAAAGGATATTTAAAGCTACGGTCTGCAAGTTGAAGACACATCCTAGTCTGCTTAAGTTCACCTACATCTAGCTTAGAGTATAAGGTGAGTGGCATGAGATTAATGCTAGCACCTAGATCAGCTAATGCATTACATACAGTATCAGAACCAAGAAAGCAAGGGATAATGAAACTCCCTGGATCTCCAAGCTTAGGAGGCATGTCCTTCGTCTGTAGAATGGCTGAACACTGCTCACCGAGTGGCAATGTGGTCGCTTCCTCCAACTTCCTCCTATTCGACACTAGATCCTTCAGAAACTTCCCATAGTTAGGCATACCTGCAATGACATCAACAAGAGGCACGTTAATCCTAATTTGCTTCAATAAGTCAACAAACTTACCATACTGATCTTGCAAGCGCTCTTTCCGTAGACGATTAGGATAAGGAATTTTTGGCTGGTAATCCATGAGAGGCGCTTGCTTTGGCTTTGATGGCTTAGGGACCGGTGGTGGCGCCTCCTTCTCCACTGAATCAGCTGTAGGTGTTTCCGTTTGGTTAGGTTTCTCCGTGTTATCCTCGCCATCTGAAGTCCAATCCTGCACAATAACAGAGTTGTCAGAATGTGATGTATCCATAACTCCGACTACCTTACCTGAGCGAGTGGTAATCGCCTTAACATGCTCATTGTGATTCTGATTCACGTTGGGGTTCTTTTGGGTATTGCTTGGTAGTGACCCACTTTGACGTCCTGATGCGACCTCAGCTAATCTACCTAAGTCGCGCTCAATATTCTGGATCGATGCTTGCTGATTCCTTTGAACTTGCTCGTTATTAGCTTGATTCTGTTGCACAGTCAGCATGAAACTCTTCAATATATCTTCTATGTTGCTGCTTGTTCCAGCTGCTAGCTGATTGATCTGTACTGGTGGCTGAGGATTCGGGTTGGCGTTTCCTTGGTTAAACCGATAGAACCCCGATGGGTTCTGTCTTCGGAAATTTCCTCGGTTGTTATTTCCCTGGTAATTTGAATTATTCCCCTGGTAGTTATTTCCCGGCCTCAGGTTCATGAAGTTAACGCTCTGTGTCTGGATCATCGGCCGATCCTCGCAGTCTTTCGTCAGGTGAGATCCTCCACAAGTCTCACACCCTACCTGCATAGCGTGAATACTTTGGATCAGCTTATCAACTTTACGCTCCAATGACTTTTGACTGTTAGCAAGCGATGCTACAGTATCACTACCCCCGTCATCCTCTATTGCAGCTATCGTCTTTCTGCCCGATTTCTTCTCGACACTCCATCCCTGCTTAACTAACGATATGTCTTCTAAAAGCTTAAAGGCTTCCCTCGGAGTCTTATATTGAAAGATACCGCCGCAGGCTGAGTCGATTCGCTCTTTAACCTCTTCATCCATACCCCTGTAGAAAGTCTCGACCTGCTTTCTCTTATTAAGCTCGTGATTTGGACATTCGCGTAACATCTTCTTGAATCGTGTCCATGAATCAACAAAAGATTCCCCAACTTTCTGGGAAAAGTTTGAAATTTCAGCTATCATTCTTTCTTCCTTAGCCGGAGGGAAAAAGTGGTTAATGAACAAGTTGTTCATGTCTGCCCAGGTCGTGATAGAGTCTGGCTCTAATGATTCTAACCACTCTTGAGCTTCCCCAATAAGGGTGAACGGGAAAACTCTAAGTCTCGCGGCATCGGAATTAGCTCTGAATAAGTCACAGATGGAGAGGAATGACTGAATGTGTCGGTTAGGATCATGCTTTAACCTCCCATCAAAATTCAATTCCCGAGCCATGCTGACGAACTGCCCTTTGATTTCGAATCTTTCTTCATTGGCAGCAACAGGGACTCGGATAGCAGACTGTGGAGCCGGTGGTGCACTCTCGCGGGCTGTCCACATCGGGGTATCATCTTCATTAGCCATTGGTTCCTGCTCAGATTCAGACTCCAAGTGAGGATCTTCCGTGATTGTTGGTGGTTGACGAAGTCGTAGTCGACGGTGGAATTCTCGTTCAGGCTCTTGAAACGGTTCAAAGAGTTGAGACGATGATCTACGGGTCATAAACTAACTAAACTAAGAAAAGGTATAATCATAGAACTAACTAAATAAAATAAAATAAAATAAATCTAAGAAAACTAAATAACCTACAAAGAAAATAAAATAAACTTAATGAGTAAAATAAAACTAAAAATAAACTAAACTAAAAAAAATTAGAATTAAGAATAAAAAGAAAATGCTAGAAAAATTCTAAGTAGTAAAATTGGAAACCGTTCCCCGGCAACGGCGCCAAAAACTTGATACGGAAATTATCAGTCTTAAATTTATAAACTCTAATCTGACCAAATCGACCGATAAACTCTCGGGCAAGTGTACCCGATCGTATAGCAATAAACTGGTAAGACCAGGATCGTCTCCACAGGGAACGGAAAATGCAATTTATATCAACTAAAATTATTCTAGCAAAAATAAAATGGACAAAATGCAAACAAGTAAAAAGGGTTTTGCTTTTTAGATTTTTGGATACCGTTGACACGACAAAGTAAACAAAATTACTCAAACTAAAAAAAAAACAATTAATAGTAACTAACGAAATTTTAAAACGACTATGAAATAACTAACTATGAGAATAGAATCAAATAACTAAAATGTATTTATCATTGAATCACTCCCCCTAGATTTGGTTCGTTTAAAAGTGCAATTGATTGATAGAGTTTTTAAGAAATTTCGAGCTAACATAGACCATCAACCCTACTAATCCGATTATAACCTAATCTATTCAAAACACGCTAACTTTCGTTATTGGTGAATTGAACTCAAACTTTTATCTGGGTTATTAGAGAAGTAGTTTCAACTATCATAATTTCAGAATAACTGATTACCCTAACCGCATGCAACCGTCATAATTTCAGAACAAGCAAACAATTAGATAAAACTAATTACACGTGCAAGTCATAATTTCAGAACATGACACAATGTAATAGTAAATTACTCAATAATTATTAAGATAAATAATCCAAGGTTCAAGACTAGGCATAAACAAAACTCAATCAATAATCAAAACTAAACCTAAATCTAGGGTTCGTTCATCAATGACAAATACAATAAACTTAGCCCATAATTAAATTAATAACTAACGGTAATAAATAACAAATAAAACTAAACATAATTACTCAAATAAAACTAGAAAAATCCAAAAAATAGTGTTGGTTTCTTGCTGCGTAAAACCCACAAATAAAAAAATACAATAAAAAAATAAAAAATAAAATAACTAGATATTATTGGTTTGGTACCTGCATATGAACCTAAAAGAGATAACACATAACAATGCCTCTTGCTTAATTATTGTTGCGCCACCGGTAGAAGAAAAAAAATTAAATACTGCTGTTTTCCTTCTAGCCACCAAACCCAACATGAAAAAGCAACAATCTATATCTTAATTCTTAATTCCTCCTATTGCTTTTCGCCGCCCGAGAAGAAAAAAACCAAAAAATAAAAAAATATTCAAGTCCTCCTTCATCTCCCTCATCCGACTCCTTTTAAAATAAAAAAAATAATAATAAAATAATCATAATAATAATCCAACCGAAACCCTAAAATATAAAATGGACTTTGGCCCGTTGGGTATTGGGTTTGGAGAAGCTCAAATCTCAAACTTTCTTTGGACCTGCTTGCATGCTCTCATATTTTTTTACTTTAAGCCCACATAATCATCTTATTTTCTTGTATTGTACACAATTAAACCTGCAAATAAAAAAAATGACAAGAAAATAAACTTTTAGCATCAAACCTTATAAGTTTAAACGCATAAAAAGAATGATATTGTTGAATAATTATATGAATAAATGAGACAATATCATTCATCATTCAAAAATTTATCATGCATTCAAAAAATGCAGTGATTATTGGTCGTAGAGAGAGAGAGAGAGATGGTCGATGGGGAGGATGACGGTGGTGCAGCGGCCATGAACCGAGATAGGGAAAGGGAGGTGGCGGGTGGTGCGATGGTGGTGCAGTTACGGTGGTGTATCGGAAAATAAAGGAGATGACTATGGTGTGCATGTTAATATTGATGATGGTGGAGAAGGTGCACGATGGTGGTGGTGGTGGTTGGTGGTTGACGATTGCCAGTGGTGGTGGCGGTGCTATGGTGGTGTGTGGCCGAGGATGGAAGGAAGCAAGAGGGGGCTAAGAGAGAGGGGAGAGAGAAAGAGATAGAGAGAAAGAGGGAGTGGTTTTAGAAAAGAAGTTAATGGTGATTTTCATACCAAATTTAGCTATTAATTATCTTAAAAACATTTAAATTCAAAAATAATTTCCATACATTTAATATCCCATGAATGCTCTTTGTGCACCCTTGGTAGATAGACCGATGCACAAAAGTTCTCAATGGTGCCTCGATGCATAAAATTTCTCAATCGAATCTCAATATATATATATATATATATATATATATATATATATATATATATATATATATATATATATATATATATATCTGTGTGTGTGTGTGTTTTGGTTTTAGAAAGAACGAATTAAAATTGAAAACCATGACAAAGAAAAACCGAAACCAAACTAAAACCGAAATAAAAACCAAAATTCAAATCGTTTAAAATCCAAACTGAACGGTTTCTTGAATATAGAAACCGATGTTTCGGTTTGGTTTTTGGTTTTTTCCAAAAACCGATCCATGCTCACCCCTAATCAAAATAATCTTCATTTTTTAATGTCTATAGAAAACATATTTTTTATATTTTTATAGGCACACATTGCATTTGATTTATCTCAAACAAAATTTAAACAATAAAATGGATTATGAACTTATTTTATTGTGTTTTCGATTTTCATAAATTTAGTTTTTTTTTTTAATAATGATTAGTTAAAGATAAAGAAAAATTTAATTTGATATGTTTTTATTATTGGTAAAAATTTAAAATTCGCTGCTATTATTGGTAAAAATATAAAACAAATTATTTTAGGATTCTATGAAACAAATACATTTATTCCTTCAAGCTCTTATTCCTTATGTGTATTAGACACATTTATCACTTCAAACTCTTACCGAATAAGAGATAAGGTTTTAATTAGATCTTTATTAAAAGGTATCAAACAACACCTAAGACTTGGATTAGAGAATGGATTAGAGAATGGTGGCATTTGTCACCATCAAACCTTCACCTCATCATCACTATCACCTAGAGATGGCAATTTCGATCCAATGGGTTGGATGGCCAAAATGACCGTGGTAAAAGACTAAGTTAGAACGTAATTTTTTCTATAAAAAATGAAATCAACAATTTGTTCTTTGAAATTTTTTCCAATACTATGTAAGAATTTTATCTTTCGATTGTCGGTCAGTTTGCTATATTTAAATTTATGGAGGAATGAGTTTAATCTGTGAAAATGTGAAGAATAACTCAAAGGTAGAAATCATCAAGGCATCTCATAACCACCTTCTTCATTTCAAGATCATCATCACGCATTCCTTTGAGTTTTGAGGTAATTCTTTTAAAATTTCATCTTGAATTATTAGAATTATACTAGAATCGTAAAACTTTAGTTATAAATGAATTTAGAATCTGAAGTTAACTTTAAGGTTACGTTTGGTAAAGAGAATTGAAGAGATAAGAAATAAAGATAAAATCTTTGGTTTTTTAGAACATGAAACTTGAAGATATAATCATATTATGATTGTTGTATTTCTCTTTCCCTAATCTTAGCTTCTACTTAATTCTCTACTTTTGCTAGAGAAATGATAAAAATGAATATTAAGCTATATATTGATACAACTTGAGAATTCATAGAGAATCGATATACATAATTGTGAGTCTCCTAACTAATAATTTGTCTTCATTTTTCCTTCCATTGATTCTCTCTACCAAACATGGGGTTCCAAGATTCTTGGAGTTCATGGAGTTCTAATGGAGAAATCAAGAAAACTTTTAAAATTATCAAATCTTCAAATGCAACCTTCAATCTAACTAATCCTACCTCAATATATCAAATTAAAGTAACAAAACTACTCTAAACTAACCCTAAAATCGCCCAAAAGTGTAACCTTTTTTTTTTAATCTTCAAAACAGTTTTTGAAGTATATTTTTTTTTTTTTCCGCAATATAATACGGTGAAGTTTTGAAATATGATTTTCTTTGACGTCTGTTAAATTGTGACACGTGAGAATTGGACTTTCAGATGGTACAAGGGGACTACCATTAAAGGGGGCGTTTGAGCATGGAGAGGACGAGGACACAAAGTGTAGTGGACGTAGGTCGCTTTGTGACCGAACAACGTAATGCTCGTGTTTGTGTTTGTTTTTGTTTTTGTTTTTGGTTTTACATCATTTACATTTCAGTTGTTGCGATTTTATTTCTCTATTTATATCACAGTTTTGCTATAATTTAGACAAAATTACATAAATGGTCCCTGTGGTTTATATGAAATTACGGTATTGGTCCCTGAAAGAATTTTATTACACCACTAGTCCTTAAAATCGAAAAGTTGTAACATTTTGGTCCCTGAAACTAACGGCGGTTAACTTGAGCCGTTAGTTTCAGGGGCATTTTCGTCCTTTTGAATTTCAGGGACCATTTATGTACATATCATACTTTTAGGGACCAAAATGTTACTTTCCTTTTATAGTTTAATTTAATTTTTCATAATTTTCACATATATATTTAGTGTTTCTTTCTTTTTATAAATTAATTATCCAAATATAAAATTTTATTTTTTATTCCTTTTGTTTTAATTATTAATTTTTATTTGTATGCTTATTGTTATTATTAATGTTAGTTTTTTTATGTATTACTATAATTATTTATTTAAGATTATATATGATATACACGGCTCATTTTTTTTCAATTATTTATTGAGAATCCAAATATTTCTATGTTCTTTTTTTCATTTAAGAAAAATAAAAACTAGTTGTAGTTTTTTTTCGTTCGGAAAATCTAAAATCGAAAAGATTCATTTCTTTTATCCATTCAAAAAAGTTCAAAATAAGGACGTGTTGAAGTTTTTTTTCATTTGGAAAAAGAATAAAATCAAAATGGTACGTAAGTTCTTCATTGCAAATAGTTAATAAAATTTTTATTTCTAAAAGGTCTGAAAAAATCAAGAATTGGAATGGTTAATCGCTTTTTTGTAAAAAAAATAAATAAATTCCAAATGATTTGTTGTTTTTTTATTAAAAAAAATCGAAGTTTTATTGATTTTTTATCTACGTTTAATTAAAAATAAGAATGATTTTTTTGTTTGAAAAAATCAATAATTGGAATGGTTTATCGCTTTTTAGTAAAAAATAAATAAATTAAAAATGCTTATTTTTTATTTTAATTTTTTGATCAAAAAATGATGAATCATTATGATATTTGATTTTTTCAAAGAAAAAACCATTCGGATTTTTAATTAAACGTAGATAAAAAAATCAATAAAACTTCAATTTTTTCAATAAAAAACAACAAACCATTCGAAATTAATTTTTTTTTACTAAAAAGCGATTAACCATTCCAATTCTTGATTTTTTCAAACCATTTAAAATTAAATTTTTTATCAAGTATTTGCAATGAAGAAACTACGAACCATTTTGATTATTTTTTTTTTCCAAACGAAAAAAAGTTTCAACACGTCCTTATTTTGAACTTTTTTGAATGGATAAAAGAAATAAATCATTTTGATTTTATATTTTCCAAACGAAAAAAACTACAACTAGTTTTTATTTTTCTTAAATGAAAAAAAGAATAGAGAAAGATTTGGATTCTAAATAAATAATTGAAAAAAATGAACCATGTATATCATATATAATCTTAAATAAATAATTATAGTAATATATAAAAAAAAAAAGGTAACCTTAATAATAACAATAAACATACAAATAAAAATTAATAATTAAAACAAAAGGAATAAAAAATAAAATGTTATATTTGGATAATTAATTTATGAAAAGAAAGAAATACTAAATATATATATATGAAAACTATGAAAATTAAATTAAATTATAAAAGAAAGTAACATTTTGGTCCCTGAAAAGTATGATATGTATATAAATGGTCGCTGGAATTCAAAAGGACAAAAATGTCCCTGAAACTAACGGCTCAAGTTAACCGTCGTTAGTTTCAGGGACTAAAATATTACAACTTTTCGATTTTAGGGATTAGTGGTGTAATAAAATTCTTTCAGGGACCAAAACCGTAATTTCATATAAACCACAAGGACCATTTATGTACTTTTGTTTTAATAATTTATATTAAAAATTCAATACTATGACTGACTTATATTTAATACAAACGAGGAAATGTTATTATATTTTTTGTATTAAAAAAACAAAGTAATTATATATCATAGAAAATATTAAATATTATAAAATTTCTGTTATTTTAAAAGTAGTTCAAACAATATTAGGCTTTATATCAAAATGTTTATGAAAATAATGTGATTATAGAGATGTATTAGTTTTTTATGAAACTAAATATCTTAAGGCTTATAAACAAAAACAAAAGTTACATATTATATAAGAAAATTATATATAACAAAAAAAAACTCTTAAGAAAGCCCATCATTATTTTACCTAGTTAGACATGTCCATTTTCATTTTTACAACTTAACCTTTTTAAGAGCTTTTTTTATTTAACCACTAAACTATTTTTTATTTTGATTTAGCCACTAAACTATTTTTTATATACACACTAGTTTATTACCCACGTATTACGTGAATATTTTTAATAAAAAATATTTATATAAAACGTATTTAAGTAAAAATAAAAACGCACAATTATTAATTATTTAAGATAATATAAGAATAACTATTATTATTTTTCATAACTACTATTTTCTAATAAAAATTTATATTCATTTAATTACAATTTTAAAATAATATAATGTAAATGTTTAAATTAAATTTTAGATTATATTATTTTCTAGTATTACTCATTTAATGATATTTAATGATAATTTAACTTTATGATATAAATTAAATTTATTTATATAATATTCGATAACAAATATTTTTTCTTAAATGTAATAAATTCAATTGGTTGATTCTAATGAATATATTAGGAAATAAATCAAAAACTGTTTTACTTATATGAAAACCAATTAAATTTTTTGTTTTGATTTGTTAATTTTGGAAAAAAAAAGCGAGAAATCAAAAAATTAGTGAAATAATAGAATGACATGTGGCATGTAGGTGTTTTGCTTTATTAATATATATAAATTAGTCATTAGACATATTTTTTACTGATTTAACCACTGAAAATTATCCCAATTTGACTACTAATTTAATAGCTACATAAAACAAATCTAAAAATTTGATGGTCATAATTGTACTTAACCCTTAATGTTAAAAAATTTGTCAATAAATGCATTTCAATATTCTGTGATGTTTATCAGATGGGAAAGTAGAGTTTAAACGAATATGATGAACATATACAGAGCTTATTAGAAACAGATGTTTTCAGTCTCTTGTTTCTCCCCTTGAACATGTAATGTACATATAAATGCAGAGGAAAATGAAATCTGGAAACGATATAAAAGCCCGAAAAGGCAAAAAAACAAGAATATCAAAATAAAAATTATCTCAAAATAAGAAAGAAAGCAAAAGTTGATAGAAATCATATATCTCTGTAAGGTCACATGATGCTACTACTACCAGGAGTAGTGGTTTTGTTGGTCTTAACTTTCGCGAAATCAACCAAATCTCCAAAAAGCTTGTCTTCCGCTTTCGTCGGTTTCCCGGATGGCACATGTACGTATGATGCGTTAGCCATGGATGGACCCGTGTAAACTGTATTGTTTACAGATAACCCTGACATTCTTTGATCAAGAAACTGAGTGTTCTGTTGCTGGCCGTATCCATAGCCGAAACCATAGTTGCCACCACCGACACCATAACCATAACCATAGGCTTGTGGCGGCATTTGGTTGGGGTACATTGGTTGAGGATACATGTGAGGTTGAACTTGATGAGGTGGGATCATACCCATCATCTGTTGTTGTCCTTGAAATTGTTGTTGATGATAGACAGTTTGGTTGTTCAACGGTGGCAGCGGTAGATTGTTGCCGGTGGCGGTGGCGGCAATTGGCTGCTGATCGTTGGTTTGTAATTGTAATGGTTGAGGTTGAGGTTGAGGTTGAGAGTATTGAGGGCCTCCGGGTTGGTCATCATCCGCTGACTGAGCTTCCCAGGGTGGTGGTGGTAATCCTTCACTAGGCGGAGTACCTGTGAGACAGTGATAGCAAGCACTCAAATTACGGTCGTGTTTAGAAAATGAAATGAAAACAAATCAAGTTTTATCAATATATAACTTAATATTCAATTCTCTCGTTTCTCTAGCAATAGTGGAGAATTAGGAAAAAAAATACAACAATCATAAGGTTATTGTACTCGAGTTTCATGGTCTAAAATCTAAATAACCAAAGAATTTATCCTCAATTCTTGTCTCTTCAATTCTCTACCACACGCAACCTAAGAGCTTAATACTTGACGTTAGAGTGACAATTTAATCCCATCTATGTGAAAATAAATCAATTTACATAATACTTAATTATTGATAACAGATAAACCGATAAATAGAAATGGGTCAGACGTAGACGTAGACGTAAACGTAAACAAACACCTCGATCAAAGAACGTCGGGGTCAAAATTTTGGATCGGTATAATTTTATAGTAGTGTTTGTAATTACATTAATATCTTAGCTATTTATGAAAATTTATAAACAAAAAAATATTGAAGGGGTCAACACAATACATCAGGAGTAAACTGTGCAAACAATAAGCTGGACGGTTCTTGGTTTTGTTTTTTTTTCTTGGTTACGATTTGGTTCCCCTCGGCTCGGTTTGGTCTGGTTTCGTATTTTTTCTTTGTAAAAGTCAAAAAAGAAAACCTTGAACAGTACTATCCATCCGGTGTTAACCTTTCAGTCTAGTCCAGTTTTAGGTCGTTACACCCACTCCTCGACATGTATTCATCCGTATTATAATTTTATCGATTCTATTCTAACCCATTACAAGAACCACCCAACACCTTCAAATTGCGACCTATACTGGACCAATTCACATATAAATATATTCCACAAATGACCAACTATACGGACCCTGTACGGCTGTACCCAACACTTAAAATCGTTTTTTCTATATATGTTCAAAATTTTCCCAATTCCATTCTTCACTGCATTTTCAAAGTTAGATCATTCATAGAAATGGAAGGATAAATGATCAGAATTCAAACTTACCATAAGCAGATAATGGTGGCTCCTGCAATGGCGGCTGTTGCTGCAGTTGAGGCATATGCCCATTCCATGAAGAACTAGATCCTTGGTTAAATGGTGTCTGTGGCTCGTAAGGGGGTGGCACAGTGACAGGAGTAATTCCATTCGGGTAAACTGGCGATTGGTTAGAAGGAAAATTATGGGATTGTTGAAAATGAGGAGAAGGCGAATACGTTTGTCCGGCCGGTGGAGCATTTGACACGTTATTTTGTGAAAGCATATCCACAAAGGCTAAGGCATTCTGCTGAGGTGCAGGAGTGGTAGTCTCGGTTTCACCTGTTGGTACAATAGCTAGTGAATTTTCGGGAGTTGGTGACATAAAGTCATCTCCGCTCAAAAGGTCAAACTTGGGATTGACTTTCACTGGAGTTGCTGACGGTTCGTTGGTTGTGATAGGAGTAATAGCAAGCAAATCTGCCTCCGCAACTGTACCAGATGTAGACCTGTGCACAATGAAAGAAAACTGTTTATTTTTAACGAACAATCTTAGAGACCAATATCAAAATATACCATAATAAAGTTAACTTATGACAAAAAAAATAATAACTTTCCATTTACGGGTGTTTTATGTGCCTTTTCAATCTGATCATTGTTATTTCATGTTGTAGTTACTACTATACTAGAAAGTTAGTTTTTTACTGTTTGGATAAATTGATTCTGATTCTTTGGGGTCAAATAATGAAGTTTTTGATAAGCACTATAGGACGAGCTGCAACAAAACTGGTTATCTAATTCTGTGTCATTTTATCTATTATTTCTTTGAGGGTTAATGACTTAATATAATAGCACATAATAGCTATGAACTTTTGTCGATGTTTCAATTTATGTTGCATACTTAATTTTTGCCTAACTACTTAATTGATACAGAAATGAAAGTAAGATTACTGTGTGTTCAAAAAGAGTACGTAAGTGGAAGAAGAAGTATAATGACTAGATGCATACACTCTCCTGCAGCTCATTTTGTTACAGGTGATTATCTGATTTAGAGACGCAAATCCAAACATCTCCTTAAAAGATAAACTATTTCACGTTGAAGACCCAAAATTGATTCTAAATCGCAAATATAATTGATTACCCAGGTTTTTTGTTGTCTCCTGTATCAATAAGAGGAGCATCGACGGGTACCAATGCTTTACTAGTTTCAGGCTTTGGCTTTTCTGATGATGGAACAGAAGCTCCGGAAACGAGTGCTTCATGTTTGGCTAGGATCCGCTGCAGGTCATCATTCAGAGCTAAGCCTTGACATAAAAGTGATTCATCCCTGTGACATGAGTGAAAGAAATACAGCTCAGCAGAAAAGGAGAAAAAAATAAAACATAAACATGCAAAATTAAAGTGCTAGTGCGTATGATGGAGGATTTGGTATTTACAAATTTCTGAAAATACATGATCTCACATGAAAATCAAGAAGTAAACACATAAAAAAAATGCAAGGAGATGACAGTCAATCACCCTAAAGACCTGACACTAGTGAGAGGAGGGAATAGCCAACTTTCGATATTTTATACATACTCCATTCAGGGGGGAAAGGGTACAAGATAGAGACCTCATGCATACAAGGATTTCTCCTCCCAAGGAAATATCAAATTTTGCAATAACCGGTACCATACAGTTCGTAAATAGAGGAATTCTTCTCAAGCATACAATGTCAGTTTTTTGTATTTTCCTTTGTATAAGTCCGGAAAAAATAGGAGACCATGCCCAGTACCCTCCGGTTCTCGGGTCCAAATTTTCCCATTTTTGGGCTCCGGCACCCCTATTACACACTCAAAACATCAACATTACCTGCCAATATGTTGTGTGTGTCCAATTTCTGAAAGAGTATCCCACAACTTCAGTGGTAGAGATCGGGATAATGAGAGATTGTTATAAATACCGTTAAGAATAAAAAATTTTAGAATTTTCATGTTGGATTTTGAAATAGATAAAGAAAAACCTTGCACTTGATAAATCACTAGAGAAAGTAGCTACGTACAGCTTGAGGGCAATCAACCATATATGCATTTTCATGGTCTTTCAAAAATTACAAAACGGTCAGCTATGTTAATATTTTGTATTTGGGTTGATCAAGCCCACATAACATGTGACTGGAACTCACTCGCTTGCAATAGACTATACATCTAGGACGAAAGACCCTCCATTTAGTGCTGAACAATTTTCAAGAAAATTTTTCTATACTTATTTCATCCTCTAAGATAGTACTTATACAACTATGTACATAAAGAAGATCCCACAACTATAGGGATTTGATAGAATATGTCCAGACTCCAGAGATTAATATAGGACACAGAGAGCGTAAGTCAGGGATTAATTGATGAACTTACTTAGCTAATATCCACCCAGGAAAATAAATTACATTACTAATCTGCTAATTTCATTCCAGATTTACCACAAGTGCAAAAAACGAAGGGGTTCCATATTTCCATATGTTTTAAATACAATAATATAAGTTCTTACATAACAGGTAGTAAAATGTCATTAGCATGTGCACAGATGTTTTATTTTACTGCATGCATTGGTGTAGCGCCCATTTCGCATTTCATGCACAAAAGTTCCATGCAGCTAAACCCGAATTGTGAAATTGATGGGATGGTTGGAGTAGACTAAGGCCGAGTATACATAGTTAGGCTCAGCGCACTACTGGTTATTTTTCAGTTTAGGGTTTCGGCTTTTCGTCTATATAATGTATTCAATAGTTAGGGTCCAAATGTACAAAGTTGATAACTCATGAATAAAGAATGCTCCCTCCTGTTAGTGGACGTAGGTCACATTGACCGAATTACGTAAATACCATGTGTTATTCTGTGTGTGCTTATTCCATCATGTCATAACAGTACACAAACCTTTTCTCAAATTTCCTTTACAAAAATACCTTTTTGTACTTGTGAAAAATATAGTTTTGGGCTGGACCAGCTGGTCAAAACTTCCAAAAACTACAAGGTACTTTTCAGATTCAACAGTCTTGAAAAGACAATCTCAACACACACACATATACATACATATGGATCTACGTGAATCCATATAAATATTAATTTGGTAGGAACTGAACAAATATAATTAAAATTGAACAGTAAATGAAAAAAACTAACAAAAACAAAGTTAACAAACAAGTGAATGGCTTACATTCATGAGATATGACAACTCAGTTGTCTTTCATAATGATAATAACTAATAAGCATCGTGCCACATTTCCAAACCCTCTATTTAAACAAAAATACCAAAACTATGCTTCACAAACTAATTTAGACCTAACATTACTCTGCTCCAACTGAGACACCTTGTCTTCAAAATGAATATCGGGAAACTGTTGTTGAATGAGCCCATGCATTTTCTTTTAAGTGACTGAACATCCCTATTTATCCCTAATGACTCGTATCTCACAATCAAATTGGCAAAGAATGTGTGATCTCGAGTTTCTTTATTGATTAAAAAAAACATAACCTAACTAGTCAAAAAGGCACGTCTGTGAGGGATGGGTGGTTGCAGACCTGGAAGCCAAAGCCTCCTGAAAATCTAGTGCAGAGCCACGTGCTCATCCAGGCTACCCCTGAGGTTCACCCAGGACCAGAAACTGTTGTGGTGTGTGCTTGTGGTCAATATCGGTAAACCTGTGCATTAGAGAGAGAGAGAGAGAGAGAGAGAGAGAGAGAGAGAGATCTTTGTATAGAAAGAGACAAACCACTAGAAAGTTGGACCACTGAACACATTATTTTCCATGTTATTTTTTGTGTTCGGAAAGTGAGGGAACATGCAGAGTTGTGGCTTTGCATCAGCTTGCTTCCATATCAAATTGTAAAGTATATTTGTCACACAATATGGTGATGAAATATTGTAACAAATAAATAAAGCAATAAGCAGCATTGAAAGTTATTAGGAACATAAGTTAATGCACAATGTGGTGAGAGAAGTTATACAAGGCCTTACGAAGTTGAGTTCACAAGGTGTACAACTCTTTGCTTATACGTGCGGCACTGTTCCACCAAGTCTACAATAACTTCTTGCCTAAGCCCCTGATCCCAATGTGCAAAGGTAGACTCAAATCAATGTTATGATGAAAGATTGCAAAAATGGTGCAATCAGAAATGGTGTGGGACTAAATAATGTTACTGACTACAAGACCAGATATTCAAAAAGAATCTACATAGCTTTTGCTTAATGGAATTTGTAAGATGAATCACTAGAAGATATTCGCCTACTAAAACAAAACTCATTGGGATTTAAATCCAAAACTTTACCTCTTTCTTTTCTGGATCTATTGCCGTCAACATTTCTGCAAGGACATCCATGATACCACGTGCATTCTGAAGTTCTGTCAAGCTGAAAAAGATTTGAAAAAAACAGAAATTAGACACATAATATGCAAAGCTATCTATGACGGCACAAATGTAGACAACCTTGCATAACATGGGTGGACAGCATATAAACAGATTAACTGATTTGCTAACACATTTGAAATATATTTTATAGGATATAATGATCACTTTCAGAAAAGATTTTATAACCTGATCCATCATTGTTAATTTGTCAGTTTGGACATGTATATAATAACATCAGACCAGGTGCACACCAAAACCAAGGTGACTGTTTTATTATCTGAGGTGGGATTCTGATAGGAAATGGGTAGTTAAATACTAAAAGGGGTAAATGGGTAAATGAGTAAAAGTTTGTTAGAGGGATTGTTAATAATAGAGGAAGGAATCACATATTTCGTAGGTTTAGATATTTCAGATTTGGTTAGTCTCCTAGCTAGGCTAGAGATTGGCTCATTGGTTATACCTTTGAGAGAGTGATCATCCCTAGGCAATCATCCGATCTGGTTTTAGTATTTAACTACCCATTTCCTATCAGATTCCATTATTCAGAAGACAACCAACAACATGACAAACGGATAAAAAAAATCCATCAAACAAGAAGAAGACTGGTCCTTCTAATTATTCTCCTTATTCATAGATTAACAGATAAGGGTAAGGGGTTTGCAAAATTTTGATTCCCCATTATCCCATATATGTATGTGCACAAGATAAATTGCAGATAAACATTATGGAAAGCACAAAAAATGAGTGGAAGTTTATTGAGTTGATACTGGATATATGCCTGAAGATCAGAAACCATTCAGCCTTTTAGCTAACCGTTTATTGTAGCTGTCACAGCTCCAAGGGGACTCAAGACACCCTTGGTACCTAGGTGAGAACAGTTCTAGGCACCATATGTTATTTTCATGTTATGTAACACACTACGTATTTTTCATACGCATATAGTTGCAACTCTAGGAGACTCTCCATTTCATTTTAACTTGAACTGGAAAGTGATCCACAAGCATGTGTGCCAAATTGACGCCGTAAAACGTAGCAACAACTTATGCAAATTTGAAAGCTACTCAAACAGACATTGGTCAAAAAGGACTGTTCAAATGGATCATAAAAGAACAAGTCAATAACAATCATACTAAAATCCCATAGAAAAAAAAAGAAGAAAGAAATGTGACTTCATGATATACCTCAAGGTTGGAAACTCAGCCTCCACAGAAGACTCAGCTGCTTCATTTCCATTTTCAGGATTATTTGCATATGATGACCTACTCTGAGTTTGTGGATTTGTTAAGACAGGCGCTGGTCTGTCAGACTTCTGTGGAAATACTGCCCCAAGACGCTGAAACAAGTAATCAAATCTGGGTCTTAGATGCCAAATTTTAGGTTTTCTCAAGTCCAGGACACTATGAAATCAGTAAGACTAAGGGGTTGTTTGTTTGCTTTTCTTATTGAGTTCTGTTTGTATTAAGTTAACTGTCTAGATTAAGTTGACTGTCTGGATAATTTGAAGATGTTTGTTTCGTGTACTGAATGAATCGTCTAAATGAAATAAAATTACTCATTTACCCTTTAGTTAATAATATGCTTAACAACAAGATTAAAAAAATCTAAAATCAAATTACGAGATCTACGTATTACCCAAAATCAAATTTGGAAAACAAATCTTCATCTTCTGACATTTGTGGGTTTGTCAAAATCAAATTCCTGGTTTATCAATTCAATTTTGACTTAATTGCAAGCCTAAACCCCTTATTGATGGCTTGTGATTTTTCATTGTTTGGTTCATAAATCAACAGCGCTTTATTTTATGCAAAATTTTCAACTACAGACAACACACCAAATACTATTTGTGAAGATTTCTGAATTCTGAATCTTGTTATTTTTTCTATGACGAACTTAAGAAGAGAAAAGAAGAAAATAAACCTAAAAATGGGGGTGTGGGGATTTAACGTTGATGTTAGCAGGATGTCGGAGATCTAAGGGCAGTGATGTAGCAGGTGAACGATGGTCAGTGAAGGAGTTGCAGGACGACGACCGTCATCCGGATCGAAGAGGAGCCAGGCGACGGTGGTAAGCAAGTTGACGGTGCATATATGGAGGAAAGGAGGAGTTGTTGGCCGACTATGGTAATCTGGAGGAAGAGCCAAGCTGCGGTGGTAAAGAAGTCGACGGTGATATCTAAAGAAAAAGAGATACAGGCCGGTGATGGGAGTTTGTGCAGCAAGAAGATGTTGAGCAGCAAAGCAGTGGAGCAGGAAGCTAGCAAAGTGGTGGAGCAAGGTTGTAGAAGTCGCTAGGCGGTAGTCGGCCGGTCGGTAGGGGACTAAGGATTAATCGGCTAGGCGGGGATTAATCGGGGAGTAGTCGGATTGCAGTTTTTAGTGTGTAAATTTCGAAAGTATACATGTAACACACTAAAAATACTAAGATATTAATATAGATTAGTTAAAACAACGATCAAGTACTAATTAATACTTTTTTATGATTAAAACTCAAGGTTAATCATTTAAATATTTTAAGATAACAACCTAAATTTAATTAATTTATATATATATATATATATATATATATATATATATATATATATATATATATATATATATATATATATATATATATATATATATATATATATATATATATATATAGTTGAATATTAAAGGATTTTTTATTAATTATTTTAATATAATAAAATAAATGATTATTAAAAACGTTTGACAGCTTCTGGCTAAAGCAAATCGACCGCTTCCTTTCTTTGTTAAATAAAGAATCCTTTTTAGGGTTTTTTTAAATGACCTTCAGTCCTTCACGCTTTCCTTCCTTCTCCGCCTCTCTCCCTTTCCTTCCTTCCCCGCCGCTGCTCTCTCTCCGGCCGGCCGCCGCTGCTCTCTCTTCGGCCAGCCGCCGCTGCTACCTTGCTCTCCCTCTCGACAGCGTAAGTTTATATCTCTCTCTCATGCTTCTTCATCACCGTTCTACATTCACGATTTTGACGTCGATTTCGACCGGCTGGATCCGCCTAGCGCCGCCTAGGTCCGTCTTTGACCGCCTTTGACTGCCACCGCCTAATTAGTCCGATCTAGTCCAAGTCGTAGCGGTGACATTCCGATAATCGGCCGACTAGGCCGATTTTTGCAACCTTGTGGTGGAGCAGGAAGCTAGGAGGGGTACTATTGGAAAAGATGTGTCTGAATGTGGTCCACAAGCTTCTGGTGACTGAAGAGAATAACTGACCGAGAACATTGACTCTTCACAAGTCATGAAACAAACAATCACATATAATTGACTGAAAAAAAAAGGCTGACCGTAAAATCTCCATTAAGTCCGTTAATACACAAACAAACAGCCCCTAACTGATAAAAAAGTGTCATAACTTACCAATAACTCATGGTATGCTGCATAGTACTGTGGATACCTTGCCCTTGAACCTCCGAAAGCTTCTTGCCAAGTATCTATTAGAATTAAGATCTTCTCTTTTACGTGAAAATCAGGCTGCAATTCAACATATCTTGTCATATAACAGGTTACCAAAGGTGTCATGATAACTACTTGCTTAAGTAAAGCTCTAACCTTTTTCTTTACTATTTTCACCATCTCATGAAGCAGATCTCTCTCAGCTACATGCATATGGACAAAATCCCCACAATTCTTCATAATTGTTTCCAATAGCTTAAACATAGTAAACAAGTTGATTATTATGTGAATCCAAAACAAACAGGTCTCGAGAATCATGTGTAGTATATTATATTCTTCAAAGCAATCTACAACTTAAAAAGGATGTTGTGGATTTCCTATCTGGTTCTAACACATCACATCCCACATAATGAATAAAAAGTAGGCAAATATAAATTACTTTTCACCTTTTAATTGTCTGAAAATTTCCAGCAAAAACAAATGATTTTTGGCAGCCTTACCTATTTGTGGTCTTGGGTTTCAAATTTGGATTCTATCAAATCACGTGCATAGACTATCTTATCTTGTATATGCAACGGTGATACCAATATAGAAGAAAAGAGAAAACAAAGAAAAACGGAGAGAAGATACGGAATGGTAAATTTTCGAAGTAGTTTTCTTTTGTGCTTACTGTTAACGCAAGAAGCTGAACTTTTGGATTCTTGCTTCCAAGACGCCTTTTTATGCCTTTAACAACATCCTTGGCTTGCCTGAATAAACAATCATATTTACAGAAGAGAACTAAATATGAGTCGGTTGTATCTCAGCTAAAAACATAAAAAATACAAACAAATATTTGATCTTTAAAAGTCAGCATTATATATGCATATGAAACAAAACAATTTTTTACTAACGTTTGGTCCAACTAAGGTGACAGTTCTAATACATTCATCCATGTAACCAACGAGGTAGTGACACCCGCGCTTCGCTGCGGGGAGATAGAGTTTGTAGATTTTCATATAACTTGCAAGTCTTTTGATTTAACAGAGATATATGCACAGACAGATACATAAACAGTAGTTATATTTTAATTATAAACTAATTTCATTAGAATATTGTATTGTGAATTTGAATAATAAAGTTTTTTTCAGACAATTAAACTTAACATAACATAATAGTTTCGAAAGATAACTCCGAACGTATGTATAATTAAATCATAACATTAAATGTGTAAATTTTTTTTGTAATATTAATGTTAAAAATGACTAAACAAAAATTTATTAAAATAAA
Organism: Centrapalus pauciflorus; assembly: GCA_020465985.1. Taxonomy (NCBI): domain Eukaryota; kingdom Viridiplantae; phylum Streptophyta; class Magnoliopsida; order Asterales; family Asteraceae; genus Centrapalus; species Centrapalus pauciflorus. The sequence goes on along the minus strand of JAANYP010004857.1, from coordinate 11,036 downwards.
GGCGTTAAATAAAAGATAACACTAAGATAAGGGTGTGTTATGAAAATTTAATATTAAAAAAAAATCAACCAATCACATAATGACATGTTGCAAGCTCTTAATGGTCAATTTCATTTGGAAATTGCAAGTATACGAGTTATTGAACACCCGCGCGTTGCTGCGAGGTCTAAAACATTAATTACAAAAATAAATATAAAAACAAATAAATAAAAATTACTTTTCAAACAACGAAACACAACTGAACCAACATGGAAGAGTGAAAATGGATTAACGAAGCAAGATAAATATAAATGTTAGTCGGTTCTTATCATTGGTTTTCTAGATTTTGGAATGCTAAAATTACAAACAATGTCTTATTAAATCGGATCGGAACCATAATTAATTAAACAAATATTCATAACCATAATTTGAAATTTTGACATTAATTAGGTTTAATCGTCAATTTAATTTGTTGGTTTTTCGATCAAATCAAATAAAGTTATAACGGTAATGTCTCTAATACATCGATTACAGTTTGTCAACGTTATAATAGTAATGTTCAATGTTATACGTGATCATATTTAATAAAAAAACTAAATATTAAATAGTTACATTTTAATTATAAAACAATTTCATTGGAATTTTGTATCGTCCATTAGAATAATAAAGTTTTTTTATACGATTAAACATAACATAATAGTTTTAAAAAACAACTACAAACATAAGTGTAACTAAAATCATAATTTTAAGTATGTAAATGTTGTAATAATAAATGTTTAAAGAGAATTAAAGGAAAACTTATTAAAATAAAAGGGCTAAATAAACGATAACACTAAGATGGGGGTGTATTATGAAAAATTTAAATTTAAAATTAAAGAAAAAAAAAGAAAAACATCATTGGTTGATACCATATGGTAATTGTATATATTAATAAAAAAACTAAATATTAAATAGTTACATTTTAATTATAAAACAATTTCATTGGAATTTTGTATCGTCCATTAGAATAATAAAGTTTTTTTATACAATTAAACATAACATAATAGTTTCAAAAAATAATTACAAACATAAGTATAATTAAAATCATAATTTTAAGTATGTAAATGTTGTAATAATAAATGTTTAAAGAGAATTAAAGGAAAACTTATTAAAATAAAAGGGCTAAATAAACGATAACACTAAGATGAGGATGTATTATGAAAAATTTAAATTTAAAATTAAAGAAAAAAAAAAAGAAAAACATCATTGGTTGATACCATATGGTAATTGTATGTATATATAATAGGTAAACCACCTTATCATCAATCTTAAAATCTCGTCCGCAAGAAAGAAATCAGAAATTCAACCATAGTACACTGTATGTTTATTTGGTCCTCAACATGAACAACCAAAACAAATTTATGTGGGCCCACGTTGATCTTCTCAAGGGATGTTTTTTTGTGAGCCTTATGTAAAGGACTTTGTGAAAGGGGTACTATCTATATAGTTAGTAAGGTGGGAGATTGAAGTTTAGTCTGTTTCCATATTTATGGAGGTTTCTTATATGCTTCTCCTCCTTCCTCTTAAGTCTTAGTCTATAAGTTTTTGTTCCAAGGGAGTTTATAACAACATTTTGAGCTTCTTTATGTTCAATAACATTTTCTAAAGGCCAGACACCTTTCCAAACTAATTATCATGCTGCCACACCATACAGGCTACAACGTTCCAAAAGACCTTGATCATGCAAGGTACACAAATCCACGTTGTCAAATTGAACATGCAGAAACCTGTCAGTCTATGCCAACTTGTGTGAAAACACAGCACTAATTTTCATTAAAATTTATAGAATCTGGCAGCATCTTTAATGACTAATTACTCATGATAAATTGATAAATGATAACTATAAGGTCCTTGTTCTTTCCTTCTAAACATCAGCATAAACTTCACCTTCCATCTCCAATTTCACCACAACAAACCTCTCAAAGGTACTACCACATGAGAAAACTCTAATATTCCTCATTTCCTCCCAGATTACATATGGGATACGTTGATGACATTGCAATTGAGCTTCAAATATATATTGCAGTTCAAGATTCAATAGGAATGCAAAATCAGAATGACAAAGTCTACTGTATCAGGATATAAGAAATTGTTAATCAATGAAAAGCCAGGAAGCATGATGTGTTTATTAGTCTATCAGGATTGTGAAATTTGTTGCGATCACAGTATTTCTGACTTTGTGTTAACTCCAATTAAAGGATATTATTCCTTTTTATTGATTCTTTGCATTAAATTTCTATTGTCGCATTCATCCCCTCAATCCTTAGGACCTTTATCTTGTCCTCTCATTACAATATTTCTGAACAGGGACCTCAATGACAAGTCGAGTGAATTTGATGACATCAATATTGATAATATTGATGCTAGTAATGATATATCCTTGATATAGAGCAGGAACAGCTAATAATAACTTCTGATTTTTGTGTTTATAAAAACTGTAGATGTAACCCTACAAGTTAGAATACTAGAAATAATCATGCATTATTTGATGGGAACCCAATATTTCCCCCTACTTTTCTTGTCTGTACTTAAGCCTGTCCATTATTACATTATCTTCTTCAATTTTAAGATAACTCAACCATAAGGACCAACTCTAACACTACCGCCACAAATTGATCATCCAAATCAAATGCATCCTTGCCATTTATCGTTCTATTCCACAATATTCATCACTATTTAACAGACCCTACATCATGCATGCATTCTTTCTTCTGTGTGTTTCAACTGTAGATAATACAAAGCTGAAAATCGTAAATACAAAAAAAAAAAAAAAATGACGCCCACGTGATAGCATGGTAAAAAGTAACCTCCTAAACCTCCAACATAAAGCTAACTTTTGGTTCATTATGCCAATTCCTTATACTACACACTAAATTATATTACAAAAAATTTAGAAAGTAAAAAACAGCAAACTTAAATCATGATAGAGGTATATCTAATAACCTCTGCAGCTGAGCAAGGTCAGATTCCTTAATTTTAAATATCTCAAATTCCATGCCAACTTTACTTCAACCAATTCCTTGAAGTTAAACTTACACCCAAATTATCATCAAGAAAATACAAAATTAAAAGTTCCAATGTCACTGAAATCACTTTCTTAAATCCTTATCTAATCATTTAGTTGTAACAAATTACAACCAAGGAAACCCCTAAAATAATTCTTCCTACACAACCTCAAGTCCAAAATAACCCCTTTCATCAACTTTCAACAAGAAAAAATAAATACGCCGGCATTTTTGTTCAACATCATAAGGTCACTTGTTATTAGCAAACATACTTTTGGAATGTAACAATATCAAAAAAAGAGAGTATGGAGAGAGAGAGAGAGAGAGAGAGAGAGAGAGAGAGAGAGAGAGAGAACATACGCAGGATCATGGTTGCAGATATCACAGATCTCAGTATTCATCGACCAATCAGGTCCAATAAGCATGCTACTCGTCGCTCTTTCCACCATTGAATTCACCATTTCTAACAATTAAATGCGAAACCCTATAAATCACATGAAATTGACTGGATTTATTATAATACATATACATCCTTGTAGTAGGTGTGTGGATGATTTTAGCCATTACAAAAAAATTATATAATTGTACAAGTTGATATGATTATGAATATATGATGCTGATAAGTTTATCGATAGCTGCAAGTCTTCTATATTTTATCAACACAATAGATGTAAAGTACTTGGATGTATTTAGCTTAAAAAGAGGTAATCAACAGTGCAAAAACTTGTTTTGGCAACAAACTTTCAGCTGTTATTGCCTTTTGGTATCCTACCATAAAACAGCAACCTTATATCCGTAGTTTATAATTCATAGTTTGTGGAACATTAAGACTTGTGGTTATAAGAATTTCCTAGAAAGTGTAAACCAATTAAACAATTACTTAAAGATATTGGCATCCTGATAAGTATTGCTATATATCATTTTTTAGATAATATAACTCTAAATTGTTCTTAACAATATAGGAAAATATCTAGGAGTTTAAAAACCCAAGAAACAGTAAGAAACTCATGGGATTCAACTAAGGATAAATCATGAAAGTTTTGATTTATTAGTTCTTGAAAGGAAATAGATTCAAGCCCATGTTCTTGAGTCGCGGATTCATAGGTTTGATTATCGATTGAGTGAACAACTGGATCGCGTTTCATACTACAAAATCATATTCCAAACATTAACCCATCAACACAAGAATATATCAAAACAACACCTTTAAAGCTCCATGAATATTCTTAAAATAGACCCAACATATGCTACAGATTAAACACATTCATATGATACCCATATGCAAATCCATGATAATCTCATAATCAAAACCATATGCAAACATCGCCAACAGAAAGTCATAATCAAAACCAGACAACAAGCCCAAGATAAAGTCATAATCAGAAGCAATTTGCAAGACTTTAAAGCGAACACGGATAAATTCATATCATGCACATCCATAACAGCATAATTGTGATAAATTAAGGAAACCCAAATAAATTCTAATCACGTAGAAACATTAGTTCAAACCTTGAGCACTTAAAAAAATTAAAATTGAGCAGGGAACCTTCATACAGATTAGAGAAGCCGATGAGCAAGAGAGCTCTCTGAAACAGAGAGTTGGATGAACGAGAGGGCGAGGTTGAGGGAGAATGGTATTGATGGATGCAATTAAAGAGAGGGTGCCACTAATGGCAGCAATTACGAGAGAGAGCATCGTCGGAGAGAGAGAGAGAGAGAGAGAGAGAGAGAGAGAGAGAGACAACGGTGTCGATGAGGATGAGAACATAGGGCCCGTTTAGTTAACCTATTTTCGTCGAAAACAAGGGTTTTTAGAAAACACGTTCAGATCCATTGTTTTCTGGTGTTTTCAGTTTTTTGCTTTCAAACTTATAAGTAAGTTTGAAAACACATTTTTGAGGTTTTCATCTTTTGTTTTCAATCTAATCACCAAATCTATGTTATAAAGGGAGTGAAAAATAAAAACGCAAAAACCATTCATAACACATTTAAACACATTCTCATCTCTAAAATGTGTTTTCTTAAAAACCATCATGTTTTCAGTTTTATCAAAAACTCCAAACCGAAAATTCTCGCTTGCTAAACGCACCCTAGGGTTTTCTTGTTTTAGAGGGTAGAGAGAAGACAATAGACATCATTAGGGTCCGTTTGTTTTTTAAGAGTTTTGATGTCTAAAGACTTTTTCCCGTGTGTTTGATAAGAGGTTACACTAAAGTCTTAATTCTAGAAAATCAACAAAAATATGATCTTGATCGATATGTTTTATAGAACATATCTTATAAAGATGCATAGCATGCATATATACATTAGCTTCCATCTTATTGGAATTGTGTGTGTATCCATTCCTTAATTAGAGAGTTGGTAACACAATGGACGATCAAAGCATGTCAAAAACAAAAAGAGGGAGACACAAACTGTTAAAGAGACATGGATCAAGAGTGAAGTGAAACCAATCCATTCACCCTTTTTCTTGGATCCAAGAGATGGTTCCAAGCAAAAATTATCCTATTGAAATAATGGGTATTTCTTAGAAATTAATTATTTTCGTTATGGGTGTATCTTCTTTCTCCTATTAATCATTTCAGAAAAGTAGGAAAGATTTAAGAACAACAAGGGCGAGGCAAGGGATACAAACATTAGAAATATTTTTATGCACGTGCAGTCGTGCACCTCAATAATTCCATGATGGGTATAGTGCAAAGTGATGGCCCCTTGTGTTGCAATTTATAGCTGAGGCATTTGATTGTCTGGTTTATTGTTGTTGCCATCTATATGTGAGAGAAAGAGTCAACCAACTAACTGATGTTGCTTTCTAAAACACTAGTTCAAAACTAAAAATTCCAATAGCACAAGTGAAATACTAGAGTCCATGCCATCTACCCCTATCAAAGAAATGATAATTACCATAAAGTATCTAAATTGTTTCTCGTGTACCACCTCTGCCATCATTAAAAAAAATTGTTTTCTTCATGGCAACAGCATAACTCAATTTCATGGCAATAGATACATTCATAATCAACTACTGAAACATCAATAGAATATACTTCTCAAGTAGATTGAAACGGAGCCCTTGACAATAGATTATAACCCTTATTCAAGAATAAAATTTACAAGAACATGGGTTCAATAGTATTGGGTTTTGATCTGCAGAAAGTTCTGATGGTCAGCACATTTACATCTCCTGCAAGAGCAATGCAAAGGCTAGAAGAAATTATTCCAATTTTCCGTAGTCGTATGGGGGCACTATTATTCCCACCAACTCCTCACAAACTTTTTAATTTCACAAGTACCACCTTAGATACGATATAAAGCATGAAACATTACCATTCATAAATACACACATCCTAAAACAAAATCACCAAATTTCAGGCCACCAATCAAGAGTGGAGTATAAAAAAACCCATGTTCAGAAAAGCAAAAATCCAAAACCCATTTCAATTTCATAGCCCCAAAAATTGGGTAGCAAATAACAAATCAAACATACTACAGAATCATTTTGAATCAGATTCCAAACAATATCAACATAAGAAATTGCATAAAACAATCACCAGATGGACAAATGAAATACCAGAATGTGATGTGCTGCTAGGCGACGCTGGTGAATACGGAAAATGCAGTAGTCGTCGAAGGTGAGAGAACAGTGGAGGATAACCTAGCTACGCAACGCTTGTGACGGCGATTGACGGAGAAACAGCCGATCAAGAGAGGGCATCGATGAAGAGGAGGCTGCAATTGAGGGCGGAGGTTATCCGTTTGAGAGAAGGGGTAGGGGTGTGGGCGGAGGGACTGTCTGGTAGGGTTTGCTTGTTTTAGAGATTAGAGAGAAGATATAGACCCTTTTATAATCTAAACGAATCAAATGACAGTCAGACTTCAATGCTGTGATTGAGAAATTAAAAAAAAAAAAAACAAAGTTTAGGTGGTGTTTGATTGCATAATAGATAATCTGTTTGATGTCTAATTTCATTTTTGATTGGTGAGAGGTTGTCCAGATAAGATGATGATGTCTGATAAGAGAATTCAATAAGCCTTTTGTTTTATAAATTATCTAATTCTGTTATATTTATTAGTTTTACATAAGTATTGTCTAACCTGCTATTTTTTATCAATTTTACATAAATATTATATTTATTCTCAAAACACACGTTTTTACCATCAAAACAATAATGACATATAAACAACTAGCTTTCTATATTGTTTTCAACTTGTCTTCAAGAATCAAGAATGACATATTGTTTTCAATATACCAAGAATCACGAATCAAGTAGCTTTCAAGAATGATATAAACAACTAGCACTCAAGAATGATAAAATCAAGAACTGGATCAAGTTCCGTATCCTAATTGCTTACCAATAAGGCAATAACAAATAAAAAATCAAGTACTACTACCAATAACAATTCAAGATTGAAGTGACCAACACCATTGATTCAAGTAACAAAACAAGATTCAAAAATGTCTTCAAATCAAGTGATACTCACAAGCCTAAACAAGATTCAAGTATTATCACCAAGTAACAAAACAAGTTTCATATCAAGTTTAAAATCAAGAAACATAACCAATTATCAATTCAAGATTCAATTTTGTTATCCCGTTCCAGATCAAACTTTATTATCAAGAAACTAATATCCAAGTAAGAAATCAATATTTTATACCCTACAAAAAATATTACCAATATCAAGATTCAAGTAACACATCTCCAATTAACAAATCAAGATTTAAGTAACAAATTAATACTTTTTACCCTACAAATAATATTACCAATAGTAAGATCCAAGCAAATCAAATTTCAAGTAACAAATGTTCAAACATTCAAGTAAAAGATCGAAGTAACACAATCCTTTATAGCCAAAAGTTTCAAGTAACAATATCATTGATTCAAGTGTTACCCACAAGCCTAAAATATGACCAAATCTTCAAATGATTTAAGTAACAAATAAGATTCAAGTAACAACACAAATACATAATTTATAAAGATATCTTTACATAAAAATGACACATTAATAGTCTAAAAATCAGATTATGCTTGCCAGATAGAAGATTTCTTAAAATCATATTTGGTTGGTTGAAATCGAAATGGGCCCTGATGAATGCCTCAAATTAAAGCAAAATTCGGAATTGATGAATGCCTCAAATCAAAGCAAAGAATACAAGCAAGTTCACGCTGAAATCGAAAATTTCTATACACAAAAATCGGATTATTCAAGAAAAAAGCTGAAAAAAATTGATGATACCTCAAGTACGAAGCAAAGCAGATCGGCGCCGGAGGGAGACGAATGTTGGTCGGAGTTCGGTCGGTCGGCGTTGGATTGGTGGTCTGCGTCGGCGTCGGCGTCGGCGGGGCAGATCGGTGCCGGAGGGAGACGTAGGGGGGAGACGACAAGGGTTTTTGGTGAGGGAGACGGACGAACCAAAGAGAGAGCCACCGTTTTTTTTTTCCTTTCGAATTGTTAGAGGCACTTTTGGATGTTTTATCAAAACCCAGGATGATAAAGGTTTTTTTTTCTCTCATCCCTTATTGAATAAGAGGAAAGGCTTTTAACATATTTTTATAAAACCTATCAAACGGGTGGGTACCAATGGGTATGGGTGTATTTAGCAAGTGAGAATTTTCGGTTTTAAGTTTTTAATAAAACTGAAATATGATGGTTTTTAAGAAAAGACATTTTAAATATGAAAATGTGTTTGGGTGTGTTATAAATATTTTTTGTTTTTTTTTTCATTTTTCACTTCCTTTTTACTTTTATAACATAGATTGAGACGACTAGATTGAAAACACAATGTGAAAACCTCATACGTGTTTTTTCAAGTTTACTTGTAATTTTGAAAACTAAAAGTAGAAAATTAAAAACTAAAAATATCAAAAAACAATAGTTTTGAACGCGTTTTCCAGAAAACATGTCAACTAAACGGGTCCTAATTTAGAATTTGAATGAGTGATCAATCAAACATAACTAGTTGAATACCCGTGCGTTGCTCGGGTGGTGTGCATCAAAATTAATACTTTTAACTATACAATGACACAATAAAAGATATATTTTATTTATAAAAATTATATATTATTTAGGAAGGAAAAATTACTTATCTTAATCATGAATATTAATTACTACACATAATTATATTTAAGATCAATACATATCTAGTTTAATACATGTGCGTCGATCATCGAGTGTCTAATTTTTAACTAAAAAAACGCGTATTCGAATGAAGTCTATAGGAATAAAAAAACTAATTATTATATATGATAAAATGAAAACTCGTCATTTTCTCATCAAATAATGTGCAAACACGTATTTACAAAATATTAATTACAATCTCATCTAACATAAGTTTATAATAACAATTTATTAAAACTAATAAATATGTTTATCAAACAAAACCAATTATCATAAAATAATTTAATAAATCATAATAAAATCATTTCGATATCTTACAGACCGGTTTGCTAAAATCTTTTTCAAAATGGTGGGCGTGTTGGGTGTTTGATTTAGTCCTTGTTAAAAATGCTTTATCCCAAGTGACACAAATGCAGACATATTAGGTTTTCAACTTAGTATAAGATATGGAGATTCAAAATTAATTAATTGTTTAATTGTTTTTAGTATTCTAAATGCTTTCATATAAGTAGCAAAAGTTGATATTTGATAATTTGTAAATAAATTTAATATGAAAAGGATTGAAATACCTGAATTTTTCCATGATTTAGGACTTTACTGGAAGTTTCAATTTGATATTTGTTTTCTCTATCTTAATAATTCGTTGATTTGTCATTCTTTTCATCAGTTATGTGTTTAATATCCTACAATATTATAATGAATTTAAACAATCTTGTTAAAAGATAAGTTGAGAAATGAATAGAAAAATCTTAGAATCACATCAAGATTGACATCATACTTCAGGTTTATGATATTTATTGTTTTTTCCCTACAAAACATATAAAATTTTACAGTTTTATGAAAAAAATTTGACATCCGTCAACACAATGTTATGGCTAATTCCGACTGAAAAATAAATAGAAGTACTTATGACTGTTAAAATGAAGATTTTCATGTAGAGTTTACATTTGAGCATTGTTATAGCTAATTTTCGTTTGATGGATCAACAATTTTTTTTTCAATTGGCAAGCAAAATGGCTAATACGTGAAAGTATAACCCTTATCTTTTTGAATTTTTTAGCCAACCATTTAAATAATCATTATCTTATATCTTCTACATTATATGTTAATTTTCAGCATCTATTATATTAAATAATATAATATATTCTTTATATTACTATTTCATAAATATTTCTTAACTTTTTTACCGTTGATATTTGCCAGAAAAGTTTAAAATTTTTTTTGCTTCATGGATCGATAGGTTTATTTTTGCGTTTTTATATATTTTTTTGGCATGAATTATGTTTATTCTTTTCTGCAGTGGTTATTAATTGGTAGGTTTATTTCTGTATTTTTTCAGCAATAATTATGTTTTAGTTTTTCCCACATGGCTTAATAACGAACTGACAAGAACCAACTTTTTCTGTAGAGTTGCTTAATTGGAATTATGAACTTTACATTGATTATTTATGCATTTTCCAGCAGTTATCTTAATACTTTATTTGATTTTATAAAATTATTTATGTAGATTTGTAACATTTGCCAACAACCTTATTGTTTTGTTTTTTATTATGAATTTAGCTACAAATATTAATATTTTCATGAAAAAAATCGATACATATCAAGAACTATTGTTATCTTAAAGTTTGTTGATATAATATATCAATGTTTATTAGATATAATATCTCAATGTAATTTTCAATTTTCTGTTTTTATTTTTTTTTCATTTTTTTTCTTTTTCAAACTGTTGGGATCTTATCTGATATTTTTTTTAGTTTCTACACTTTAGATGTAATGACATCATGTTTTCTCTTTACTTTGTCGGCAACAAATATATATATATATATATATATATATATATATATATATATATATATATATATATATATTTAATTTAAGAAGTTTAAATTTCTAACATGA